>OZ025290.1:358398020-358998020 GCA_964019185.1 Maratus speculifer | reverse complement strand
AGCCCCCCCCCCCCCCCATCCAGCGATCTTCGGACAACATCGGCGTTTTCCCGCTATCTTCGGACGAAATCAGCAATATTTTAACAAAATCGGCGATTTATTGCGATCTTTTGCCAAAATCGGCGGTTTTTCCGCGATCTTTTGCCAAAATCGGCGGTTTTTTCGCGATCTTTTGACGAAATCAGAGTTTTTCCATGATTTTTTAAGTGAAATCGGCGTTTTTTCGACGATCTTTAGACAAAATTTGCTTTTTTATGCGATTTTTTCTCGAAAACGCTGTTTTATTCCCGCGATCTTTTGACGAAATCGGCGTTTTTTTCCGTGATCTTTTGATGAAATTGGCTTATTTTTTCAAATATTCTTTTGACAAAATATTTTTAAGCGATCTTTTATCGAAAATGGCGTTTTTTTTCGAGATCTTTTAATGAAATCGGCGTTATATCCGCAATCTTTAGACGAAATCGGCGTTTTTCAGCCGTCTTCAGAAGAAATCAGCGTTTTATCTGCGGTATTTGGTGAAATTGCCGTTTTTCCGCGATTCGCACAGGAAATTCACGTTTTTCATCGATCTTTTGACAAAGTTCGTTTACAAAAACATCGACGAAATCGTCGTTTTTCCACAAAATATTGACGAAATGTATGCTATTTCGGCGATCCTATCAAGAAATTTGCATTTCTACGCAATTGTTTTTTTCCACGCGCAAAACCGTACAAGTTGGCAACTATGCGGAACTGATAACCCATTTTCAAATTTTCGGAAGAGGATGCCTTAAATTTTCAGAGTTTTCGGACTAGAATCACCTTATGGCTTGCTGATAGAAAGGCAGAGCTGCCAAGTCTTTGGCTTTTATTACACCACTATTATCTTAGTGAAAATATGGTTATTTTAAATCGCCCAAATGTTAAAATTAAATAAAGAAACATTTTCTAAATTAAAATATTGGTATCGAAAAAGCCGGAGACTTGGCAGCTCTAGAAAAGGTATGTCCTATTTTTCAAAGATTAGAAAAGAAAAATTTAGAACTGTCAGTTATATCAAATCTTTTCTGTCGTCTTCTAAACAAAATGACGGACTATGAGCCTCATATAATAATATATTGTTAATCAAAAAAGTATGAAAACAGCGAGAAATTAATCTTGCCGGCAGTCAGAGAGATAATAAAACATGTTCTTCACCATAAGAAATCGCCAGATATCACCAGAAAAAAATACTGAGCAATAATTTTGTACAAAGAAGAATAGATGGCTAAAAGCATTGAAATATCATCACACTATTACTTAAAGACCTGAAATTTTTCCATTCAACTCGGTGGATCAGTGTTACCAAATAACAAAAACTCAAAGAAAAAAAATGTCAAGAGCTATTATTTGCTAAAAATTTGGAAAGCAATACGAAGAGAGAATCAATATTTAATACCATGAAGTTAGTCCAAGAGAAATTCCTTTTCATAATATCTTGCTATTGATGTTGCTCCAGCAACGACGGGACATCATCAGAGTTTCATTAACACATTTGAAACAAGAAGTAATAAATGTACTCTCTGTGCATTCTTTTACACATCATCAGCATTTGGTTAAAAAAAAATTAGAATGAACACCAGTATACATCGCTCGTTACAGTATTAGATTATTCAATTTGAATAGAAGCAATTTATTGAATGACCGGATATTTAGCCAACTTTATAGCAAAAGTCATTTCAAAACAAAGTGAAACATTCGTTTCACATGTCACTATCATTTATCACTATCATTTAGTGTCAGACTTGCAAATGATTACAATTGTTTGCTGCTGCACACAGAAGTTCGTTGTCTTTGAAAAGATTTGTCTGAATCGTTTTTCAATATATTTGATTCAGTATTATACTTAATTAAAAACAGAGGTGTAAAAAAAACGCTAAAACCTGATTATATTAAAAATATGACGTCGATTATTTGACAGAGCTGTTTAGAATCTTTAATTAAATCAATTTAAACATTCTAAATATTTTAATAAAGCATCAGATGATTGCAAGATGAGTTGAATTTAATTAAAACAAAAAACCTCATAGCTGCTTCTGTGGGTAAACTTTTTTTGCTCAAACGAAATCTAAGTAAATGAGAATACAGCCACTTTGCCACATTATTCGCAGTTTGTAAAAACAGGAATATTTACTTCGCAAATGCAGATACAGCAGTATCATCATATTTAGACGAGGAAATTGTGGAACTCACAGCAAATGAGAAATAAAAGTAAAATTCAGAAATGGATACCAAGAGTTCTAAATTAAAAAACTAATACAGTTCTCTAACATGGATTATGGAGCGAGATAATATAAAATTTTAATTGTTTTTCCTTCATCAGTGGGTTCCGTGCAGTAGCTAATTTACTAAGGGAACATACATCTTTGAACCTGACAATTTGTGACTGATGTTACAGAAATTGAAATCCAACATAAAAAATTGTTAAAACGCCATCAGCCTCAACCATTTCGGTATTTTTAAAAAATTCTTTTTGTTTTTGTGTTCATTTTTCAGGTTTTAATAAACAATTTTTTACTATGTTTGATGGTCGTTTTAATTAATTTCTACTTTGTGATTCTTAATAGATAAATAGATAAAATGTTAGATAATATGCGACAATATTTTAACATTTTGTATAATTAACTATTATGGAAGAGGAGGGGTGGGGGCGTTGGCATTTTTTTCTCTTGTAAAGGGGGCGGTGGTCCAGAAAAGGTTGGGAACCTATGAGTTACATAATGCCAAGGTAATGTTTTTTTCTTTTTTTTTATGGTTGATTAGAATTAGTTGGAGGTTCAAATTATTTAATCTTTGACTGTGCACGAATTATAGTCGTTTTTCATATGAAAATAACTTTAGTGATTATTATATGGATTTGTCATCTTGAATTCTGCTCATGCTGGAGACGCTGTTCCTTTTCAAAGTCACTTTCCTCCGTAAGTAAATATGATTACTATGTTATTCCGATAGAAAGCAATCATTAGGTGTTTCCTCTTTTTCTATAAAACAATCTGACTTTTAAAATAACAAAGTTGATTTTTTAGACTTACGTTGATTTTCAGGTACCTGTCAATCACAGAAGATTGTTATGAGAAAAGAATCAATTATGATGAAAGATATTCACTTCTTACAAAAATTGAAGAAAGTTGTTCAATTCGCCAGCTTACAAATAGTAATTTCTGCAAATTTCATGCATTTATTCCTTAAACACAAACGTGTCCATTAAATTTGTTTGTTAAAGGAGGCAAAAATATGAGAATCATTTTAAGTATGAAGTATATTTTTATTTTATATGGATTTTGATAAGATTGAATTTAAATTTTCATTTAAAAATTATATCTATCTAAGAAGTTTTAAAAAATGAGATATCACTTTTGAAACAATTTTTAAATATCATACAATTTTGTTTCATATATTTTTGGTCCAGGGCTCTGGTGACAAAAAATCTTTTGGGCTCAGATTTAAAATCATCGGGCTCAGGCCTCAAAAAACAAGCCCGAACTCATCTCTCATATATATACAGCTAATTAGATATTTTTAATACAATTTTATTTCATAAATTTTAATTTGTGACATTAATAGCAATAATCATGTTTCAAACATTGTTTTAAATGTAATGTTTTAAATGTGTTTAAAACAGCTGTTTTAAACAAAATGTTTTAAACATAACAACCCTGCTGCATAATCAATAATACATTCTTCTGATAAGAGCACACATAACACTAAAGGAATATTATTGTGATTAAATAGCAAATAAATTGTTTGAATAAATTTTTGCATGAAAACAGTTTATTATACATTATTATTATTATTCAGACTTTCCCCCAGAGGGTTTCAGGGGGACGCACCGCCCCTCCTGCCCTTTAGTTTAAAAAATAGCACCCCTCTTGTCCCTCATCAGAAAACCTAGAGCCCCTCTGGTCGCTCATTCAAAAAAATAGCGTCCTTCTTGCCCCACACTAGAAAAAACGCAGCCTTTCAGCGATGATGCAGATGCACTATAACGCGTAAATTACACAAAAAATCAGTGACGGAACGCAAATAGTAGCTCTTGCGCGTCTCACAAAACACATAATTTCGTCAAAAAATCATGAAAAACGACAAATTTCATTAAAAAATCACGAAATAACGGCTAATTTCCGGCAAGATTCGCGAAAAACTGGTTCATTTCATCACAAAATCCCGAAAAAACGACAGATTTCCCTAAAAAAATAATGAAAAAACAACAGGTTTTGTCCAAAAATCGGGATAAAACAAAACTTTTTTCAAACGATTCGCCAAAAGATCACGAAAAACGGCAACTTTTGTCAAAACATCACGATAAAACGGCAGATTTCGTCAAAAGATTTGCAAAAAAACTGGCAAATTTCGCCCAAAAATCACAATAAAACAGAAAATTCTGTCAAAAGATTCACGAAAAAGGCAAATTTTGCCAAACATTCGCGAAAAAACACAAAATTTGTCAAAATATCCTGAAAAAACGACAGAATTTGCAAAAGATCGTGAAGAAATGTAAATTTAGTCAAACGGGCACACAAAAGTTAATGCCAGAAGGGAATTTTTCTGTTATAAAAACTAATTTTCCTGCTTCAAAATTGTGCTTTTATTGCTCTTAAAGCGGCTTTTTCTGCTTCACAATCAGGGGCGTGCGAAAAGAAAATTGCATTTGGGGCATAATTAGAATTTGACGCCTTCCCCCCTCCCAACTTTTTCTTGTAACAGACCAAAAATGATGTTTGTAGTATGAATTTGACGCCCTTTAAATTTTCGTTGTCTTTTGAGGAAATTTGAATTTTTTTTATCCTTTAAGAAAATTTGCCATTTTTTGTGATCCTTTCACGAAATTTGTCGTTTTTTCACGATTTTTTTTAGCAAAATCTGCCAGTTTTCGCAATTTTTTAAACAAAATCAGCTGCTTTTTGAGATTTTTAAACAAAATCGGCAGTTTTTTTGCGATCTTTTAACAAAATTTACTTTTTTCTTTTTTTTTTAAATTTTTGGCTTTTTTTCTCGATTTTTTGACGAAATTTCTCTTTTTCTGCGATTTTTTGAACCGTTAAATTTTAGATTCAACTCTATAAAAGTGCCCTGAAGAATGTAAAAAGTGCCCCTTTCAAAACAGTAGCGCCCTGCCCCTTTTTAAACCTGGGGGAAACTCTGTATTATTACATGGCTTTCAATAAGAGATTTTATGGAATAGTCTTTTAATGCAGTCAAAAAAGGTATTCTTTCAACATGCATAAAGCAATACAAAACAAAATGAATATTACTATATTCATTTGTTTCGTAATACATATAAATAAATAAGTTTTGTTTTTGCACAGTCAAACTTCGTTAACATGAACCCACTTAACATGAATTCTTTTAACATGAACTGTTTTCACAATCCCCTATAAAGACGAATACAAAGATTTGATACTGATAACATGAATTACTGTTAACGTGAACAACGTTTTGATTCCCCTTGAGGCTCATGTTAATGAGGTTCGACTGTAATTTTAAAATGCAGCTACTGGAATAACTATCAATAATTCCTCCCCCTGACCCCACACCTCCAAAGATGAATATCTGCTATTTACCATGCTAATGATTCTGGAAATTACAGCAAAATTAATAAATTTACAAAAAAGACAAATAAAACATTTCATAAAACAACATTTTGATTCCCCTTGAGGCTCATGTTAACGAGGTTCGACTGTAATTTTAAAATGCAGCAACTACTGGAATAACTATCAATAATTCCTCCCCATGACCCCACACCTGCAAAGATGAATATCTGCTATTTACCATGCTAATGATTCTGGAAATTACAGCAAAATTAATAACTTTACAAAATAGACAAATAAAATAAATAAGAAAGCAGTACCTCAGCATGTTTTGCATCTAGTACTTTTTTCAGATCTTCAATAGCTAAGCGAAGTTCCAGCACATTCTAAATAATACAGAAAAAAGAAAAAATTCTTAATTTATACTTAATTACAGTCTAATTTTTTTGTTCAACATTTTAAGATATAATGCATATTAAAATTATTATTATTTTTATTTATTTTATTTTATTTTTTGGCCTTATTTGACTGTAATTTGCAGAAAATTGCACATTGTCTCTTCTCTCCAATCAACTGAATTTTCAGGTCATTATAAATTTTAAAAGACTTAAAAAAAAAAAAAAAAAAAAAAAAAAAAAAAATGAGAGGGAGAATTTAACTACAAAATTTCTTTAACAGCTACTTGCTATAAAGTATTTATATTACTGCTTCGAAAAAATAAAATTAGTTTAACTTGTAAAATTGTTTTTAAAATAAAATTATCTAAAGAAAAGTCACATTATACTCAATACTGATACTTTATAGTTTTATCAACAAAATAAGATGGTTTGTTTTAAGCAACAAAAAACAGCACATTTCAATGAAGTAAGACTACTGAATAACAAATAATGTACCTGAAATGAAGTTTGTATTGATTATATAAATATTGTAACTGCTATTTTGAAGTTCATAAAAATTACCAGTTTTGTACAGATGAGTTTAAAAATGATGGAATTAACAAATTATCACTGATTATACTGCAACATACAGATAAATTAAAGTTAAAAGTTATTATTATTATTATTTTTTTTTTTTTTTTTCTAAATGAATGAAGCAAAATCACAAATTAGAAATTATTTGTAAAAGAGGGTAAAACTACAGAATTACACTTAAATTCTATCATAGACCTACCTCATGTGCTTTTCTATCCACAACTTCATATCCAGTTTCATCATCAGTTTTCGCAGTAGCACTCGACTGAAAATGAACGTGGTATTACTATCATTTATCTATCTGTACATACATAATAAAATTGAAATCACAAACATAAAGGAATAAAGAAAATAATGAATAGATAAATAAAAAAACAGGATGAATAAAAATGTAGAAGACTTAAAATTATGAGTAGCATAGATTTATCAACGTATATAGAGATCCATCTCATCGACATTAAAAACATTTTTACGTTGGTATTATCTTATTATGCTTGGCAGAATTTTGAGCCATTCTGCGACAGAATCAACTGGAACATTTCTCGATTCACTATTTAAAACTCAACAGGTGATGACATGGCACGTTTTGAATATCTGCAACCATCCTGTTGTAAAGCCACAAGCTGCCGGATTCAATTTCATCCTGATTTCTTTCACCTTTTTCCATCAACATTGGACCACTTATTGGAATGTTCGATGCATGACACTGATAAAAAAATTGGAGCAACGCTTTTTTCATTTCAGAAGATTTATCTTCATGCACTCACTTTTTTAATATCGAAGGCCCATAGGTTTTTGCTTTTTCCTCAGTTTTTGGCGATCATGAATAATAGTCTTTAATGTAGAAACTAGAATACCCATCAATTTATCTCAGTGCACTGATAAACAAAGAATATGCCTGTAACAATAAGACTGAGCATAAACACTTGTTTTGCCATCTTTCTACAGTTTTCTAGGAAATCTTTTATTCTTTACCCTTCTGCCATTTATTCCCAAAAGAATGAGGAAAATGAACAATGGGTCAGGAGATCAAGAGTTCAACTCTATTTAACGGAAAGGTTCTTCATTTTCAGTACATAAATTCCTTTTATTTTAAAGTCAAAAATCAAAAACACCATGTGGCTAACTAAAAGTCACTAATATTGTTATCAGTTAGAAGGATGGTTTATTTGAAACATAAAACAGGGAGAGGAAGCTGACCATCCCCGAAAAAAGAATGACCCCTCCAAATGTAATCCGTTACGCCTAAGCTGATTTTTTCGACTAATCAAACTCTATCCCACAATCTTATCATGTGGAGTACGTTAAAACATGCTCTTTGGTATCATTCATAGCTGCCAAATTCCCCCATTCTTAAAATATACGAAAGAAAAAAATAAACCTACACAAAACAGATAAATCGTCGTATAAACAATTTTGTGCATCATATAAAAGATATATTTTTACATTAAAATGCATAGGAATAAATTGGGACCACACTAAAACGTCATATAAATGCAAATGTCATATAAGCGATCATCATATAAACGATGCTTTACTGTCTATATATATATATATATATATATACATATATAAAGGTATAAAAGACAGAAAATGTAATTAGCCATGAAAAAAAAAAAAAAAAAAAAAAAAAAAAAAGATGATCACTCAAAAATATGGAAATTGAGATTTTAAAATTGTGGCAAAATTAAATTTGTTTGTACAATTTTTTTTTTTTTTTTTTTTTTTTTTTTTCAATTTAGCAATAATTTTTTTAATAGAAAAACATAAATAAGTAAAAGAATTTTTATTTAAAAAATATAAATATTAGACTTATAAGTAAATAATAGGTAAGTAAAATCAATTACACATTTAAAAATCAGTTCATATAAAATGATCAAATTGCTACATCTCAGATTTTTATGATTCTAAGAATAATATTCTTATTTTCATTAAAATCTGCAATTTTTTTTAATAGTAATTAAACAGCCTGTCCCAAAATTTCTCAGACTGGTTAAATTAGAGACCAATAGTTGATACTTGCATGACCACAGGTGATGTCAAAAACACCACTGCACTTCATCTTGTAAAGCGATGCGATTTCATGTTGCTGTCTCTTGTTTGATACTAAGTGCATCTAATATGTTGTTAACAGTATCAATATAACAAGATAATGTTGGAGCTTGCAAAACACTGCAAAAAGTTTATGGAGATGAAGCTCTAAGTTGGTTGACTGATTTTGAATGGTACAAGAGTTTTAAAAATGGAAGGGAAAGTCTGGAAGACAATGAACACAGCAACTGTGATTGTCCAAGAAGCAATCAATTATCCAAACAAATCATGAAAGTAATGTGTTTCAGTCAAATTAAGTACATGACAAGTATCTAAAAAAGCACAATTTATCAGAACCTGATTAATATTTTTTCAAATATTAATATAAATTAACCAGATCTACATAGTTACATTTCTAAGAAAGATATTTTGAAGTTTTCAAGTAAGTATACAATTTTCTCTAGTGAAGTGCTTTCAAACTAATCTTTTGGAAATTGATAATATTGAACTTGTTTTTATGTTTACTATATACAATTTAAATTACTTTATTTTCAATTATAAAATTTCCATATTCTAATTTGCAAGAACAATTATATCCAGGGCTGCTGGCTTTTAGCCGGGCTGGTTTAAACCGGCTGGTTTTTTCTGGTTTAAACCGCTTGAAAAAGGCCAGCTTTTACTAAAACTTTTTTTTTCTTTTACAAAAACTATTCTTAAAATGAAATGTATCATTAATTAGTGTTTAATTACTGTTGCCATAAAAATGAACTGTCTAATAAATTGTCAATTAAAATATAAGTGAATTGATAGTAGAAATGTTCTTGTGATCAACAGATGGGTAGAATGTTTATTAGAAAATTTGTGCAATAAATTCTTTTTGAAGCAGTTCAAATGATTTTTACTAAATTTGCAGATGGGGAAAGATTTGTGAAGGATCAAAAATAAAATATTTAGTCAATGTATATAGAAGGAAAGAGCATGTTTACAAGATATTTACATATTTAAATATCATATTCACCATTTACATATAAACATTACAACCAGTGTAAGAAATTGGGAGATAAAAGGCAGGCGTCAAATGACGACTACTGTAAAAATCATAGGCGTCAAATTATGATTTTTAGTTGCAGTTTCTGAAATTTATATTAAAATTACTGTAATACTGTGTATAATTTAGGAATAATTCTGACAAAAAAAATTTTTTTTTGGAAATTCGTATCAAATTTTCTGAAAGGTTACAACAGAGACAAGAGAAAAATCTGCTCCCAGTAATGTTTTTTTTTCTTCACGCCCCTTTTACAAAATTTGCGTTTTTTGCTATCTTCCGACAAAACTTCCCGCTTTTTCACGATCTTTCGACGAAATTTGCCTTTTTTCGCGATCTTTTCACGAAACTTGCCGTTTTTTCTCTATTTTTTTGGCGATACTTGCCGGTTTTTCCGCGATCTTTTGAAGAAACTTGCCGGTTTTCGAAATTTTTTGACGAAATTTATCATTTTTTCGCGATCTTTTGACGAAACTTGCCGGTTTTTTTCGATCTTTTGACAAGTTTTGCCATGTTTTTTCGCGAACTTGTTGACGAAATTGGCCGTGTTTGTTTGCAACGTTTTGCCGATACTTGCTTTTTTTTTCATGATCTTTTGACGAAACTTGCCGTTTTTTCGATGTTTTGCCATGTTTTTTCACGATCTGTTGACGAAACATGCCGTTTTTTTTCGCAATCATTTGGCGATACTTGCCGGTTTTTTCACGATCTCTATGAAACTTGCCGGTTTATTAGCAATTTTTTGACGTAACTTGCCGTTGTTTCGCAAATTTTTGACAAAACTTGCCCTTTTTTTTTACCTTTTGACAAACTCTGCCAAGTTTTTTCGCGACGACAATTCCTGTTGACGAAATCGGCCGTGTTTTTTCGCAATCTATTAACGAAATTTTTCATTTTTCGCGATTTGTTGACGAAATTTACCGTTTTTCCACGATTTTTTTGTCAAAATTCAGATTTTTTTCAACGATTCCTTTAAAAAATTGCTTTTTTACCGCGCTCCTTTGCCGAAATCGGCGATTTTTTATGCGAACAATTGACGAAATTGATTTTTTTCGCGACTATTTTTCGAAATTCACGATGTTTTTAAGTTCCGAATTTTCACACTAAGCCTCCTTTTTTTTTTAATTTTCAAAACTGAATGCATAATAATTTTTTTTAAAGCCAGGCGTCAAATTTGACGACCGAGAATAATTATTTAGTCGTCAAATTCAATTCTTTAGTTGCATTTGACGACTAACGACCGCTAATTTCTAACACTGATTACAACATATTTACCACACCACTGCATTTTTATCATAGTGATCTTTGCAGGAACATTTATGGCAATATAGGCCAATCATATCATGGACCTGTTAAACAGAGACCAATCAGATTGGCCGAGGTCATGTGTACGGCAGAAGATATAAAGAACAGATAGGTGTCTCTTGCCATTGCCACCTTCAGTAATTCAACCCACATTATGCCGGCAGCTCTTTCCTTATAAGAAAAAACAAATTAAGAAAAAGAGATGTGCGGTAAACTCTGTATAAGTCGGAATCAATCAGGACCGAGAAAATTGTTCACAGTAAATGATATTCTGCCTTAGACACTGTCTATGGATTCACAAGGACTTGAAAAACCTTTTCGAGCTAGACAAATTTCCATCTTAGACAGTCTGGTTTACAGAGAATTTACTGTACTTAGAAAGATAAATAAATATAAAAGCTATGACAAAATTATTTATATTTTCTTATTTTTAAAGGAGAATGCTGCCTGGTAAATTTCTTACATAAACAAATGACTATTTTTATTCATAATACTAACACATTCATATATGCCAGGAGCCACTGTTCAAGTGAAGTATTTTATAAACAGTATCAGTTTGTATATTATTTATTTGAATATAATTTTTACCCATAATAACATGAAAATAACTTAACTAAGCATAGGAGTGCCACTGGATCTATAGTATAGATATCTGTTAATAATATTGGCTATTTATGAGGTTTTTGTGATATGCTATTAACTGGCTGTAAAAGTGGACATCTGAAACATGATTTTAAATGAATTTCATAAGATTTTTGTTTTAATTTACATAAAATAGCCATTAGTAAGGTAAATTAATAAAAATAGTTGTTAAAAATAAATAGTAATATATGCACTGGAAAAAAGCCAATAAAAGCTGGCCGGCCCGGCCTTTTTTTAAGAAAAGGTCGGCTTTTTTGCAGCCCTGAATCATATTAGGTGAGGGGAGGGGGCAGTTGTGCAAGACCATAAAATTTCAGCTTTATATATATATATTTATGGATAAATCTCAAGTCAACCTGTAGAATGATCTCAGAGTACATAGAGAAATTTTGAGACTTAGTACCAGATTAAAAATTAGGCTTTGATATATGAGGGCTGTAAATGATTTTTGGACTATGTTGCCACTACTTAATTTACAACCCTTGTATTTTATAATAATACTAAATTAGCTTTTGAACCATGGCTACTGCTTAATTGTGCATGTAAATATCATTTATTTCATTTTACAGATGCATTTAAACTTTTAGACAAAACATTTTAGACCTGCTGAAGATCAGTAGTAGACCAAAAGAGAACTTTTTGGGACAGGAAAAGAAAACTATCATGTGATGGGGAAAAGCAGACTTGTAAAACTTGCATATGTAATGGATCAAGTGCAAGCTTTTAAATTAGAAAGCCAAAACATAAATACCAAACAGATAAATTATAATTATTATGACAGCTGCTAACCCATTTATCTGGTTTAAACTATAACAATGCTAATTCCATTAATTATAGGTATTGATTTTATTTAAAAATTTCATTACGTGAGTGATTATGATAAACATTTCAATGTATCATTATATATAATGTTAAAAAATTAATTCAAAATAAAGATAATTATTTCAGTATCCTAAAATATATTGAATAATACCAAAATAATTTAAATAACATACACATGTCACTAAAGAAAAATCAAAGAAACGAGTTATCTGATAATTTATAAAACTTACATTGCCTCCTTCTAAAGCAGCAATTTTGAATTTTAAAAGAAGAACATAAGTTTTTAACAGTTTTTTGTCTTCTTCATCCACATTACTATTGGCTAACGTTTCAATATAACTGCATAACTTTATTAAGTTTGGAAACAACTGTTCTCGAAAAAAAGACAGTTCTAACAAAAGGCTTTCTGAGTTGTCAAATGCATCTATGGCCAACATGTTGTTTAATGCATTATCAAACACTGAACACTAAAAAGAGAAAGAAAAAAAAAAGTTATATACATATACATATATTATATATTAAGACAATGAACAAATCACTAGATTTTATATTCATTTCATCTATAAGCATAAATATATATGTGGCATTAAAAATGATGTGGCAGTGAAGCAGCATTCTTTCAATATTCTTTGGATAAATGTTTACTCTATGCAGTGCTAAAATATTCTAGAAAATTAAATTTGGATTTGAAAAAACATTCCGAATAAAAATGCATATTGTTATATCATATAATATAATGCAACGTTTCTAACTTAAATAATTTTAAATTTAAAGGGGTTTTATGTATATTCTTTTAAATTTTGAATTACTTCCTCTTCAATGTGTTCACGATATGTTATCCATTATGTTGTTTGAATTCATAAGAAGTATGTCTCTCTATTCAGTACTATATATATTCCTTGTACTTGTATTGTTTTATTTTTTTTACATATTGTGATTTTGTGCTTTATCTTTAATTATGTCATTTCATATTTGTGTATGTATATTTGGTTTAAGATCTATTTTACCTCGACTTTATATTAAAGTATTCAGGTTTCCATTTTAAAATTCTCAATTATCTAAAAAAATGTGCAGCTATAGGGTAACATCCCCAGTAATTGGCATGCACCAATGATTGGCACATCCTACAAACATGTCCTAAAATAAGATTTATATCCAGTCTTTTAAAAATGTAAGACCATATACCAGTTATATACTCATTTACATTAAAGATTATAAATTTGATTTATGCTACTAGATGACAATAGTGCCTAGGAAAGGGAAACAATTATGGTTTGTTTCAAATTAGCCATTTTGTTGCAAATTCTTCTTCTCTGGCTTAAGGGAGACATGCTTTTCAATTTATTATTATCTGATTTCTAATATATTTTAAATTTTAATTGACAACATTTTTGTTTAGTTGAAAAGGGTTACTTTAATTGTGTAAAAGTATTTTTGGCATAAATATTTGGATTTCTGAATTAATGATAGATGCCAATTAATGGCGCTTCGATTTTGCTAGTTCCAAGTAATTGGCACCTATTCCAATTACAAGGGAATCGCATGATTTGAGATTAAACCACTTATTTTGGCAGTACATTAAGTTAGTTATAGACTAATTTTGTTTATCAGTTGTTTTTATTTGAAAATATGAAATATTATCAGTAATTGGTATCCATTAAAGCTTCATATGACAATTACTGGGTATTAACATAAATACAGTAGAAGATCTTTATAACGCAATTCCATATAACGCAATTCTCCATATGACGCACAACTTTTCAGATGTAAACAATGAATTTTGCCATGAAGAAGCACCTGAATTTCAAGACTGTAAAAAACTGCTACTATCTGAAAACTAAAATTAATGCATTAGTACAATTTTACCGCCTTAATTTAAAACTTTTAAAGGAAAAAAAATTATTATTACAATAAATGTTTTTGAAAATGAGCAATATAATGAATAAATTGGGTCCAGGTGTATCTGGATCATATTTAAAACGTATATTTAACGAAATGTTGAATGATCGCAATAATAGAAAAGTTTATAATCTGGATAAGGAATGCAGTATAAAGGTACTCTAATGTATTCTGACGTTTTTCAGACATATTTGTCTATATTTATGAGGTAAATTTGATGATGCGTGATATGTGATCCTTATAATGCAAAATTCTATATAACTCACAACCTTGCGTTTTTAGGTTTGCGTTATATAGATCTTCTACTGTATATTATATTGTTTTAAAGTGTTCACATTTTAGACTAATATGCTGATTTCTTTCTCTCAAAAACCTGAAATATGGCATCTTCATCTACAGTAAGTTCATTTAAAGCAATTAAACCCAATGCAAAATATAAATATTTTTTTTATATATAAACATGTGCCAATTACTGGATCACAAGGTGTCATATACTGGTGCTCTAGGTGCCAATTACTGGTGACTACAGCAACTTTTTATAAATTTATTTTTATAAAAATACTTTTTCATAAATTTTTGCTGTTAGTGGGCAAAATATATGCACAGATATGCATTCTTTGATTTAAAAATATATGCAAGTAAATATTTTATTTCTTGGTAATGAAAATTGAAGTAAGTTTAAAGAAAAATTCTTAAAGTGCCAATTACTGGGGATGTTACCCTAGTATGATAAATTTAACGATTTTCAGTTGAAGGAGCATCAGCAAATTCCCTTTTTTTTCGACAAGGGAAATATAAATGTTACATCATATAATATAATGCAACATTTCTAATTTAAATAATTTAAAATGTAAAAAGTGTTTGTCTATTTTCATTTAAAATTAATATTCTGATTATTTAAATCTCAGCTTTAAATCTTAAAAAACAATCTTTCAAATATTAAATTTTCCCAAAAAAAAATAAAATCACTATCCTAATCATTCTTCTTATTTAAAATTGTTTTCTTTCATTTATAATTTTTATTAAAATAAACAATAAATATAATCAATCTTCACAATTTTATTTTCAAAATTTACATATCTATAGTATTGTAAGATACGGTGAAAACGATTTTCTTCAATGAGCTTCTTTCAATGTTTTAAATAATGAAAATTTTTTTTTTTTAATTTATTTATTATATTTCCTCATTCTATACATAATCAATAGAGAAAGCATATTTTCCTCTTTATTTTGCTAAAATTTGCAGAAAAATCCATTTAAAGTTCTATTAGATATCCAATGTAATATTTTCTCTGTATTTAGGGTTCATATTCATTTTCCAAGAAAAAATCCCCTGAGAATCCCCTGATGTATTTTCCGGGATGTAAAATTTTTCCATATCAACAATTAACGACATTTTGATATTACATAAGATAATAAAACACGTGAACAGTAACAATTGCCCCTGATTTCCCAGAATAGACTGTCATTTTGGCAGGTTTTCCCAGATTTGGAATTTTTTTTTTGTATTATCTCCTGAGATTCTTCTGATTTTTTACAACCTTAAAATTCATCCCCTAATTTTTCCAGGAATCCCATATTCCCTTGATGAGTATGAACCCTGGTATTTCTCTCTTTCAAATATCTGCACACGACAAATTTTCAGCCATTGCTTGATTCACATCATAAAGTACATATCAGCTATGCACAAACGCAAGATTTAGAGCCATTTATGTAACTACAGTCAAGTCTCTCTATAACGAAACTCCATACATCGAATTTCTCTATATAATGAATTTTTAGTTGGAACGGTTCCCTTTTCGCATGATTACATTAACAAATACAGCGAAATATCGATCTCCATCTAACGAATCTTTTCATGAATTGGTCTTAATTTACTCAGTTTTAAAAGGCTTCGAAATCATATGGAATCAATTTTCTATCACTTATTTTTGATTTATCGTCAGTGCTTTTTTTATATATAATATTTATCTCCTTGTTCTTTAAATCCAACAAATTCATCCCATCTCCCACACACCTTTCCACATCCTTCTCAAAACAGAGTCAATTGGATTGATGCACATGTAAGAGAGGAATCAATGAGAGGCACATAAGAGAGGCTTTTAAATGAAGGAAAATGTTATAACTACAATTTTTCATTCCTTGCTAAAATTTGAGCATTTTTTTTTTTAGAGCGTAACAATTTTAAAATCAAAACAACAAAAAATCACAGATTTCTTCGTATGAAATTAATACAAGTCTTCCTTATTTGATTTTCATTAAGATTTCAAATAAATATCTGTTCTCTTTTTTTGAAACAGCTTAAATAATCAAGAAACAAAATGTTAGGTTAATATTTACTTTTAAACATTTCAAATTATTAATTCAAAAGATCAAAAATAATATTTGTTCAAATTTCACACATTAAATACGATTTTTAACATCATTCTCTATACATCGAATTTTTCTATATAACGAATTTTTTACTGGAACAGTGGATTTCGTTATATAGAGACTCGACTGTATTTGTAACACCTCTATGAAGGAATGTTTTCCAGTCATTCAACCTGCCATTTCTTGGAAGATGTGGAGAGTGAAAACTCTCTGGATTGGGTGTTTTCAAGTTTGGCCTCCATCTTCCAAGCTAGGTTGTTATTTTTCATCAGTCAATAAGGTATTAGAGTGAGATTGAGAGATATTTTTACTACACTGCTGGACAGGCTCCTGTAACATCAATGAATGAAAAATCCTTCAAAGAAAGTGCATCTCTGCATCTTGCTTTTTTTTCTGGCTAATGTGGTGTGGTTTTAATTTTTAAATTTTTTTTGAAGCATTCCAAATTGTTTTCATTTTCTTATTGAATCTTTGACTACAGTGAAATAACCCGATGAATTTCACAACAAAAGTGGCATAATGTCAACATTTGCATGGAAAGCCATCATCAATATAGGGTCATTCCATTTTAAATCAACAAATGGGGTGTGCATCACCATTTTTAATTTTGATAAAAATTTGCATGTCCATTCCCCATGTTTCCTAGACCTCAAAAAAATATATTTTTTGTTTTAAAAAAAATTATTTTTGATATATAAGCCAATTTTGTCGTTTGGCAACAGTAAAAATTTGGTATTTTAAGGCTTTGTCTTATGAACTGCAACTTTTTTTCAAACAAAGTTATAGAGCACAGCCATATCTCATTGCAAAGCTAAGAGAATGATCTTTTTCCACATGGTATCAATAAATTTGGGATTTAAAAACAAAGCGTATCTTTTCAAGGTCAAAGTTAGCAATACAAAATTGATTTTTTATCATTTTTGAAAATTTAAAAAGTCATGAAGGGCTTGGAATAACAAGCCCTCTTTTTTTCCTTACATTCATATGGATGGATACTTATTGTATTAAAAAATTGTCTTGTTACTCTGCCCCTTTCACAAGGCCCTCTGAAGTTGCACATTTTCTAAAAAATTCAGTTTTTAATGCTAAAAAAATTAATGTGGGGGGCAAGGTAAAATTTTTTGTACTTGCCTGATCTTAAGTACTTCATACCAGCTTTCAAACAAAAAAAAGATTGCTTTGTTATTCAAAGGCATTTGGGAACTTTAGGGGGTCTGATTTTTCAAATAATTGCTCTGAAACAACAATTTTTCATGTGCTTTTTTTTTTGTAAATATGCATTTTTTTGCATATATTATGAACTTATCTTTTTTAAAGGTTTTAGATCAACCTCATAAATAGTATTTTAACATATTCCTACCTCTCATCATTTGTAAGCATCCATTTGCCAGCAATGACAGGAATAGCCAGGTCTCAACTTGCCCAGTCTTGCTTCCCATTTGTTAACAAACATGAACAGTTCTATGTATCTTTCCTATTAGTGGTTGGCACTGTGCCAAAGACAGAGCTGTTCACATATTATTATATACAACTATCCAATAACATCAGAGTAAGACAAATGATTTACATAATGATGTCACTGACGCATATGCAAGTGCTCAGTTTTTTTTTTTTTTTTTTTTTAACACTGGAAAGTTGCTAAGCAAGTGTTCCTGTTGTATTCTTGATATTTCAGTGTTGTTTAATGTATTTTTTTTTTTTTTTTTTTTTTTTTTTTCATTTCAAGATCCAGTACATATTTAGAGAATATTTTGGTGAAGTACTTTTCTTCATTAAGATTTTTTTAATGTGTTTTTCTACATATAAAGAGTAAATTATGGATAACTCTAAATGTTCTGTAGGAATTTTTAAGAAAGATGATTGTAACATTTTAAGTTATAGTAGACAGTCAACTATAAACAGTATTTCAAAATATAGTGATGAGGATAAAACTTTGCTGCATTTAAGAACTGGATGTAAAAGCATTGAAACTGTTTGTACATACCATGAAAAAAAATTTTTAGATAAATATTCCCACCTTTATGGAACTTCTTGCTGTGACCCATATTCGGCACATAAAAAAGTGATAACAAAAACCCTAAGAATCATCAGCAAAGACTTGCATATGAGAAACCCAAATTTAAATCTTATTCCTGGAAAATCTCTTTGTTCCAGATGAGTAACTGATGATGAGATGACTGATTCTGTATTTTAATACAGAATCAGACAGTTGAAACCTTTAAAGGTAACAATGAAGAAATTTATGTACCTGAATCTGATTTAGTTGAGTCTCTAAATGCAGCATGTACTTCCCTGGGAGTATCACCTTTGAAAGTGGCCAAGTTATCACATGATCGTAAATCATCAGCATTAAAAAAAACAGTTTCAGAGATAACAGAATCTGTCACAAATAAATTGAATAAATCATTTAATCTTTCAATTGCTCCATATGAAGAAAAATGTAGTTCTTGTCAAAAGCAGTTATGTGATAAGTATGAAAAATTAATAGATCTGAAAGAGAGAATGAAAACTGCTGAGGTGTTCAAGATAAAGTAAATACAGTACACTCCCTCAAATCCGCACAGCTTGGGACCAGAGGTTTTGCAGATTTTAGAATTTTGTGGATTTCTGGTCAATGCTTTGTTTACATTTTTTTAAAAGTAATTTGAATATAATTAACAATGAAATCAAAAGTATAATGAATGCTTACAATATGCTAAAATATTAAAATTAGTAATAAACTAAAATAATAAAAATTTAGATAGTTTTTAAAATAATAAAAATACTAAAAGCAAATGTGAAATTAATAATCAATAATGTACAATTAAATATCCATTATAAAGATGAAATGTGTTTTTTCTAAATTATTCAATGAAACTTGCCTAATAAAAGTACATTACTAATTCACATCAAGATCATAAAATAATGAAGCTTTGTTTCAGGTTTAGACAGACTTAATAGCTAAAAAAGCTTGATTAATACATAAACATATTTGGTAAGATTGTAGTTACCAATGATATCAGTAATATCTTTATTTTTTCAGAAATAAATTATTCTTTCTTCATGAAAAACATGAATTAAATAACCTTAACAAAAATTATAAATTAAAAATATATATTGAATTGATATAAAACTAAAAAAGTCAAATTTTGCATCTACATCTGAACAGAATGTTTCATTGTTTACATCTGTAAAATATGTGCGGATTTTAGAGAGTTGCAGATTTTAGGAGTGCAGATTTGAGGGAGTCTACTGTATTTTAAGTTTGTTGCCTCTAACTTGGAGCTGTGCAAAAATCCAAGTAGAATTTGGTGTCAGCCAGTATTTAGTTCGAAAAACTAAAGATTTAGTTAAAACACATGGAGTTTTATCAAAACTGGAACCTAAGAAGCCAAGCAATACTCTTAGTACTTGTACAATAAAAATTGTACAGGATTTTTTTCAGAGAGATGACTGTAGTCGCATAATGCCTGGAAAAAAAGACTGTATTTCTGTCAGAGGAAAAAATGGAGAAAAGTCAAATCTTCAAAAAAGGCTCATTTTGTGTAATTTGAAGGAACTTTACATATATTTTAAAGAAAATTACCCTGATTTTGAAAATAGGATTATCTAAGTTTGCTGATCTTAGACCAAAGTTTTGTGTGTTAGCAGGAGCATCTGGTACACATTCGGTATGTGTTTGTTTGTACCATCAAAATGTAAAACTCATGCTATCATCAATAAAAAGTCGTCATAGTTATAAAGATCTCCTACAGATTATGGTCTGCAACATTGAAAATGAGAACTGTATGTTTTCTGAATGTACTGCATGTCCAGGTGTGGATGGCATTTTACGACTGATCTATCCCAGTGACAACATTCAAATAGACTTGGAAGATTATGAATTTGAGGAAATGCAAGTCTCATATAAACAATGTGTGTCCACAGACAGATGTGAACTTACATTATGCATGCTACCTTTGCAAGAATTCTTGGTTAAGTGTTGCGAAAAACTTGAGCAGCTAAAAAAACAACACTTCATTTTCCATAAACAAGCAGAGTTTCTAAAATTGAAGAAAGAAGTTCTGGATAACAGAGAATTTGTGGTGCTAGGAGATTTTTCGGAGAATTTTTCTTGTGTTGTCCAAGACGAGGTTCAGGCCTATCACTGGTCAGGTGAACAATGTACTCTTCATCCTTTTGTTGTCTACTGGAAAAAAGATGGAGAACTTCAATCTCAAAGATATTGTTTTGTAAGCGACTACCTTGATCACAATACAACTGCATTTTATGCTTTTCAAACGATCCTTGTAAGAAAACTGAAGGCAGACCATTCTTTGATTTCAAAATTATTCTATTTTTCAGATGGGTCTGCCGCACAGTATAAGAACAAGAAAAACTTCATTAACTTGAGCCATCATGAAGAGGATTTTGAGGTAAGAGCAGAGTGGCATTTTTTTGCCATATCGCACGACAAAGGCCCTTGCGACGGGATCAGAGGAACAGTGAAGAGGCTAGTGAGAAAGGTGAAGAGACTAGTTTGCAGAGGCCAAGCAATAATCAAATCTTGAATTCATTAGATGTTTTTAAATATTGCACTGAACATATTAATGGTGTAACATTTTTCTATGTTTCCGGTAATGACGTTAATGCAGTAGAAAAAGTCCTTGAGAAAAGATATAAATCAGCATTATCATTACCCCAAACTCTGTCTTTCCACAGCTATATTCCCATCAAAAAAAATATTATTCATGCTAGAAAGACATCTTTTTCTTCAGATTTTAAGATCTTTCAAATCATGAAAGACAATCCTGTCAACCTTACATTATCAACATCAACAATCCGACCAAAATTATCAGATTACATCTGCTGTATATATGATGGTGACTAGTGGCTAGGAGAAGTTTTGGAAATAAAAGTATATGACGTTGAAGAAGAATACAGGATCCACTTCTTTCATCCTAAAGGACCTGGAACATCATTTAAAAAATCACGCCAAGATAACCAAACTTGGATTCGATTTCAAGACATCTTGAAAATCCTAACTCCGTCAGAGTTATGGTCTGCACAGGGAAGATGCCATAATATCACACCTGAGATGAGTGAACATTTATCAACTCTTCTCCGAGAAAGAACAAAACACTGAACAATATACTTTTGCAAGCTTTGAGAGTTCAGTTTTATTCTATGTCTTCAGGTATTAAATTTCTTAAATTAGCTTATTAAAGTTTAAACAAGTTCTTTGATAATTCTTCTTTGCCTTTTCTATCTGTTTTCAGTATTTAAAATTAAGAATTTTTCACAAAAAACTAATATCAGGAAGTATGAAAAAAACTGTCGTTTCAGAGCAATTATTTGAAAATTCAGACCCCCCTAAAGCTCCCAAATGCCTTTGAATAACAAAGCAATCTTTTTTTTGTTTGAAAGCTGGTATGAAGTACTTAAGATCAGGCAAGTAAAAAAAATTTTACCTTGCCCCCCCACATTAATTTTTTAGCATTGAAAACTGAATTTTTTAGAAAATGTGCAACTTCGGAGGGCCATATCTTGTGAAGGGGCCAGAGTAACAAGACAATTTTTTTAATACAATAAGTATCCATCCATATGAATGTAAGGAAAAAAAGAGGACTTGTTATTCCAAGCCCTTCATGACTTTTTAAATTTTCAAAAATGGTAAAAAATCAACTTTGTATAGTTAACTTTGACCTTGAAAAGATACGCTTTGTTTTTAAATCACAAATTTATTGATACCATGTGGAAAAAGATCATTCTCTTAGCTTTGCAATGAGATATGGCTGTGCTCTATAACTTTGTTAGAAAAAAAGTTGCAATTCATAAGACAAAGCCTTAAAATTAGGGATGGGACGAATATTCGGCCACTATTCGGTATTCGGCCCTTTTGTCGAATATTCGGTTGGCCGAATATTGAAGGCTTGTTGACCGAATACCTGTAGCCGAATATTTAGAGATTTCTGGCCGAATATTGGTAAAATCTCACCGAATAGTGAAAGATATCTTGCCAAATAAATTTAGGATTTAAAGACTTTCATTTCTTACAATTTTTTTTTTTTCTCTAAATCCAAATTGGCTACTTCATTCATGAAGTCATTCTCATTCTTACTTACAAAATATACAGTTATTCGATTGCTTAAAAATATACAGCCTTTCTGTATTTTCTATAAAAGTGAGTGATATATTAGAAAATGCTGCCCAAGTTGGAGATTTAATTGTATGGGAAATGTCTTCATTAGAGAATGATAAATAACAAATCAAAATGTAAAAACACTTATAAAAAAATAAAAGAAAAAAGTAAGAAATGAAAAAATTCATTCACTAGATGTATTAACAATGACTCATTTTCAAAATTAGATATCAAATATCACTATTCCAAATACTACAACGGTACATCTGAAAACAGAACTGGTGGCAAACTAGATACACATTAGATGACACAACTAGCTTTATGAAGATTGTTTTATAAGTATTTAAACATAAATTCTAAATACTGAACAAAATATTTTTTTTATTCTATAGTTTTCAATTTTAAATAATTATTTGGATAATTACTGACTTAAATATGTAACATTATTATGTATACATTTTTAATTTACTTATTCCTTCATTCATGTTGTTATCAATTTCTGTTTATCCTTTTAATGCTTGTTGAATAAGTGGAATATTGAAGTTTAATATTGTATGCACCAATTCAAATGTCAAAGATTTTGTTACCATATGCAGTCTACTTTAAGCATAACCTTTTGCTTTAATGTAATTTGTAATTTAAAGCTTGGCAACTGATTTCAGAGCAGGCTCATTCTTACAAATTCGCTTGTCATTAGGGACACAAACTCTAAATGATCAAATTTACTGCATTAAAGGTTATTTCAGAAAATATCTCCTCGTTAATGAAAATATCCTACCATCCTGACTAACTGAAAGTCAATTTGATGTACATTAAGATAAAAGAATATAATGCAATTTCATAATTTTTTTGTGTTAAAATAAATGTTTCAAATTTAAAAATACATTTAAAAGCACATTTAAGAGAAATAATTATTAATGAGCTCCTATTTTTTAAATTATACATAATCAAAATTTATTTTCTTTATTGGAAAAAAAAGTTGATATTCGGCCGCTGAATATTCGGTATTCGGCCAAATCACTATTCGTCCCATCCCTACTTAAAATGCCAAATTTTTACTGTTGCCAAACGACAAAATTGGCCTATATATCAAAAATAATTTTTTTAAAAACAAAAAATATATTTTTTTGAGGTCTAGGAAACATGGGGAATGGACATGCAAATTTTTATCAAAATTAAAAATGGTGATGCAACAACCTTTTTGAAAATTTGTTGATTTAAAATGGAATGACCCTATATATTTGTGATCTCACATTAACACAATGTCCGATAAATCTCGCAGCAAAAAAGGCATAGTGTCAGCATTTGTGGAGGAAGCCTTCTTCAATATATTTTGTTTGTCATCTCACTTTAACACAAGAATCTTCAGCGGAATACTCTGGTGATTTCTACAATGCAACTTATGCTAAATCATCATTCATAATAGAGATCATCATCATCAGGGCTGGGGAATTACATCATTGCACTCGCCAAATTTTCCTTCAGGGCGAATGAAGTTTTAAGTTATTTTTTCAAACTTCAAACTGTAAAGATGCCAGAATCTTTATTTATTTATTTATTTTTATTAGTTCCCTATATTTTGCAACTTTTGTAATATAAATATACTAAATTCTACGCTATAGTACTAATATTTTTTCTCTTGTATATATTTCTTACTTTTATCGAACAAAAATATGAAAATGCATTGTAGTAATAGTAATTAACTGTTTTTTCAGTTGTTTAAATTTTGTCTTAACTATTTTCAACTGTATATCGTATTTTGCTGGCTAGTAAAATAAATCCCTGTCTGGTGAAATTTTTTGAAAATATAGTACTAATATTTTTTCTCTTGTATATATTTCTTATTTTTATTGAACAAAAATATGAAAATGCATTGTAGTAATAGTAATTAACTGTTTTTTCAGTTGTTTAAATTTTGTCTTAACAATTTTCAACTGTATATCGTATTTTGCTGGCTGGTAAAATAAATCCCTGGCTGGTGAAATTTTTCGAAAATTCACCACCCCTGATCATCATCATTCAAATTATCTGAAAGTATTCTACTTTTGACTGAAATATACCACAATTAAACATTCAGATTTGAAATATAGCCTTACCAGGAGTCAACAAATTATTTCTTACAGCCCTTATTGGAGAAATTTTACCACTTTTGAAGTAGGTGTGAACAATTTTAGATGCTTAGTTCTTATAATATTTTAGACTTAATCTTTACTTATTTAAAAACAGTCTTCAATGCAAGATAAAATAACAAGTATTGCCATTAAGTGATTTAATTTGAACAATATTTAATATAGACTTTCAATATTAATTAGAGGACTGAAAATTAACTAAACAAGATAATATTTTGCCATATAGAGACTTTGGAGAAAAACATTTGATTTAGACTTTCTATAACATTTAAAAGATCGATTGTTATCTAATGTAAGAACAATCTTCAAAGCAACACAAAATAACAAGCATGTAATGATGGAATATCTGTTTATCACAGTATAACAACTTCGAAAATCCCCCCCCCCCCTCACACAGGATCCAAGTATATTTTATTTATAAATCTACAAAAATAAATCATAACGATTAGGGATGCACCGAATATTCGGTATCTATTCGGTATTCGGCCTATTCGGCCATGTTACCGAATATTCGGTTAGGCCGAATATTCGGCTTGGCCGAATATCAAACTATTCGGCCTGCCGAATATTCGGTTTAGCCGAATATCAAAGTATTCGGCCAAATCTTATATATTCAATGAAACCTTTTAAAACACATTTTTTAAAATTTTCACAATTTCAACTTTTAACTGTCAATTTATAAATATATTTAAAATAATTAAAAAGAAAGTCATATTTAAATAAAACAGAATGTTTTTACATTATTTATTTGTTGTTTATAAAGTATAACTTAAGAAAATTAACCATGAGAAGGATTAAAATGGTGATTTATTAGGATTCTCCTTAAGAATAAATGATGTGCAAATACAAGTTCCTAAATTTTGTTTAGTAAATATTCTGTTTCTTGCTTTTCCCAAATAAAAGACATTAAACAAGAAAGAAAAACGTTTGAGAATAGTAATAGCTATCAAGGCAATTTTTGTTCATGAAACCATAATCAACTTATTGACTCATAAATACATTGTATTTCATTTCACTTAAAATCAAACTTTTGTTTTCGTTTGTTGCATTAACAATAAATAAGATACCGTACTGTATTTTCAACTTGCATGCTTTGATTTCTGTAAAATATGATATGATGGGAAGGGTGGAAAATGCCATCATTCATATGAAAAGAACTATGAGCTAGATATTCCTTTATTCAGAATTAAGTTGAAAGTATTTGTACTTTATATTAAAAAAAATCTGCCTTGAGTTATTGAAAAAGGACAATTAAGAGACTGTTAACTTTTACTTCATCCATGTTTTCATTATTTCTCTTTGATTTTAATATGTTTGTTTTAATTCGTAGAAGAAACCATGAAATTTAAAATTTTATTAATTCAAAAAGTCTCATAATTGTGCTTCTTAAATAACTAAAGGCAGATTTTTTTTCAATATTAAATTTTCTTATAAAATACCCTTGATTATCAAAATGTAAGTTTCTTTTATTAAATATTGTGTAAAATTGTTTTAAAAAGTAACATTTTAATAACTTTAAACTTTGAAATATAAAAAGTATTTGGAAAGCCGAATATTCGGTATTCGGCCGAATAGTTAACTATTCGGTTGGCCGAATATTCGGTATTCGGCCCAACAATTACTATTCGGCCAGCCGAATATTCGGTATTCGGTTCACCTGTCGGCCGAATATTCGGCATTCGGCCAAAATCACTATTCGGTGCATCCCTAATAACGATATTTTTTGTTTTGGTGCTTTATTCAACTGCTATACATACACAAGAAAAGGGCGAGTCTCTTTATTTTTACTCATTTTATATTATCAACTAAAAATTATATTATACAATATTTAACACTCGTAAATAATACATTAATATTGATGATTTATAATTTTATATACATATTATTACGCTTTATCGGCCACTATACGACTATGCAGTTTCATGATTTTGGATCAAGGATTTTATTCCAAAGTACTTATATTATTTATTTTATTATTAATTATTGAATATAATTAATATAATATAATTTAATCATTATAAATATTTTAATTCTAAATCCTTTACCCAAGATCACATTACACATTTTAATTTAAGAGTAAGTCATAATGGTTTAGCCTCATATTTCTTGATCTGAAGTTCTACGATGTAGTATTAGTAGATGACATTTATCCCTGTTACAAAGTTCTAGCCTCTTAAAATAAAACATTTGAACAATTTTTATGAAATATTTTCTTGTATCTAGGTATAAAATTAAGTAGGCTAAGATGGAACATAATGTTTTTTTGTTTTTCATACTACTATCATTTTCCTTTTTAAAAAATTGAAAATAACTTTATCATGTAACATAGAGCATGAAATATATATGTAACCTTATTTGGCATCCCTCAAATGTACAATAAACATTATAATATAACAAAATTAAATGAAAAATATAAAAATACAAAAAAAGCAGAAATGCCTTATTGGGACAATACTGATTTGATTATGAGGCACAGTGGTGTACAACTGTAGTACTTTTACATATAATCAACAATCACATATATTATATTTATTTAAAAGTGTGTCAACGATTTAAATCATGATTTTGATCCAATTATCTTTTTAAATCATTGATTAAAATAATAATTTTCTAAATGTTTAAACTAGTTTAAAAAAGCATTAAAATCTATGACTAGAATTTTGAAAGATTCTATTGGTATTTTGTCTTATAAATAAAGAGGCAAAGATACCAGGTATTATGATTTATCTGTAATTATTATGGATACTCAGTAAATATTTCAGCGTTATGAACACAATTTTTTTTTTTTTTTTTTTTTCAAAGACACAAAGTATTGCAGGAAAAATGAAATTTTCTTCAAAGGATTAAAAAAATTGCTAATTTCATCAAGGGATTTAAAAAAAAAAATGTAAATTTACAGGGTGTTAAACAACAATATTTATATAAAAAAAAATTTTGTGCATATTCATAAGTCAAAATATCTGTAGGAACTTTCCAAATAGCGTTCACCTTAGATTTTAATATTTTTTATGTCATTTTAAACATTTAGAAAAGTTTTATTTTAATCAATTAAAAAAAAAAATAATAATTGATTAAAATTACAATTTAATCACTGACAACCGATTCAAATCGTTAACACCTTAATATTTAATCATTTTTTTAATATCTAATTTTCATAATTAATAATTTGTGATACTCAATTATTTCTCAAATTTACTTTATCCAACATCATATTGCATTTTATGGCACCATGCAGTAGTGATTTTATCCTGTGGTTTAATTGCAGCTATTTCCCTTTAAATTCAAAATTTATGCAACTCTATAAAACTCAGTCAAGGTTAAATAAATTAAAAACTTACTTTCATGCAAAATGGAGCTTTTTCTTCCTTATTTGCATTTGTTGTTTGGCTTAAACACTCATTTAACTTTGCATTTTCATTTTCCAAAGCAGCTATTTTTTCTTTAGCTTTTAACAAACTTTCTTGTTGCTGGTCCTTAGCAGCTATCATATGCTCTCTCCAAGCTGATATTGTAGCCATTTGTTCTTTCATCATCGCATTATTTTTGTTCAGTTTCTCTGTTAAATAAAATATGTAATTAATTAAAATTATTAAAACCTGAACTAGTCATAAATCAAATAAAAAATGAGGTTTAAAAATTTTCAAAACATACCACAAAGTTGAAAAAAAAAGAAAAAGAAAAAAAATAGAAAAGAAAAGAAAAAAAAAAAATGAATAACAAACTGGTCTTTGGGAGCTTTCCAGAACATACAGATTATAATATTTACAGACAGTAATACATCAATTTATGTCAGCAATTCATTCCAAAACTAGCAATGTAAGTCAAGGTACATTTACAGTAAACTATGAAACACTTCCCAAAACTTCCTGAAATCTTTAAAAAAACTTCGTTATTTAGGGAAATAAGGTTATTATCTATAGAACTAGAAAAATATGTATTCCAATACTTTTGAACAGCTCTGTATTTGATCTTTCGGTTCATATATATACTGGGTAAATTTTGTATAGCAAGAAAATGTCTAGCAGGTTGAAATTTCTCATTCAGCAATTTATAGACATAGATGGAAACATATTTGAATAATTTTGTTCAGCCCTGTAGTTTACCTGGTACCTTTATTACATACCAGTATTTAGCTACAGTTTACTTTAAGCTAAAACACACTTAAGACTACTGAAATGACATTCTCAGAAATTATCATTCATAGGTGCCCATGTACCCAGCAGCAGAATTTTTGGAACAAATGTAGCATTCGCCCGGAATCCGCCATCTTGTTTTTTTTTCTTGGCGCGAAAAACCTGTTTTCGCCAAGTAGAAATTGTCGCCAAATGGTCATTTATAAGCACTTTAGGCTTAAAGAACTTTGAAAAATTTGCGATTAAACATTTAAAGAAAAGCGGAAAAGAAAAATTATATTTTAACAGAAATCAGCACTTAAACGTTTTCCTAAGAAGGGGAAGGGGGGGGGGGGGAATAAACAAACGGTAAATACATAAATTTCAAAGTAGTACAGTAAACCAAATATTCACTGTTAAATGCATTCAGAAAAGAAAAAATAAAGATAAAAAAATGCGATTAAACATTTAAAGAAAATCGGAAAAGAAAAATTATATTTTAACAAAAATAAGCACTTCAAACGGTTTTCTAAAAAAAGGGGAGGGTAATAAACAAACGGTAAATACATAAATTTCAAAGCTGTACAGTAAACCAAATATTCATTATTAAATGCATTCAGAAAAGAAAAAATAAAGATAAAAAATTGCAATTAAACATTTAAAGAAAATCGGAAAAGAAAAATTACATTTTAACAAAAATTAGCACTTCAAACATTTTTCTAAAAAAGGGGGAGGGGAATAAACAAACGGTAAATACATAAATTTCAAAGCAGTACAGTAGACCAAATATTCATTATTAAATGCATACAAAAGAAAAAAAAATTATTGCAAAATGAAAAAAAAAAATCGGGTCTTAATTACAATAACTCATAATAACAATATTAATTTGAAAAAAGGGGGGATGGGAGATTCGTAATGAATGACTAAAGAAAATCAAATATTCATTGTTCGTAACACATAAACATTCATTAAAAACACATTTAGAAAAAGAAAATTAAATTATTTGGCAATCAAAATAAATTTCACACCAACACAATAGAAAGCATCTAATAATCATCGATTTTCTATTTGATAATCCTTCCACTGAATTTCCTTTATAATTTCCAAAAATTTTTTAAAAACATGAATTTTTTTGTCTGCACACGCTCTATCAAAAAGGAACAGATTGAAACAATGATTGAAAAAGAAAACAAGTTGAAACAATACAACCTGGCGACCACGTGTAGTAGATAAAATCAGCAGCGAGATCATAGCGTCCGATCCAGCATAGCTTCAAGAAAGAAGTGACGACGTCAGCAAAATCTGGCGATGGCGTCAATAAAACTAGGGTTGCCAGAAACTAAAATAGGAACTCCAACGGGAGAAAAACATCGCCCCTGGAAAATCGCCAAAAAAAATGGCAGAGATTTCCGGGCGAATGCTACATCTAAGCCGAATTTTTTTCTGCAGTCTGCAACACAAGTAAAAACTTAAAAAACAGTCTGCAGACCAATCCCTCGCATTACATTATATACATTCAAACCTCCTAAGTATTTGTGATAGACATAAAAGAAAAGTATACTTTAATAAAAAAATTGCCTTTGTTTTCAGAATTTTTAACATTATACATTGCCCAAAAAAAAGGGGGGGTAGGGGTGCTCCCTTTTGACAAAATTTACGGGTTTACCTTTATCTTTTGGCGAGATGTCGTTTTTCACAATCTTTTGTCTTTGATAGTAAATAAACGACAAATTTCATCCAAAAATCGCGATAAAACGGCAGATTTTGTCTAAAGATTTGCGAGAAAATGGCAAATTTCATCCGAAAATTGCAATAAAACAGAAAATTTTGCCATAAAATTTGCAAAAAAAACGCAAAATTTGTCAAAATATCCCGGAAAAAAACGGCAGATTTCATAAAAAAAAATCGCAAAAAAAGAAAAAAAAAAAAAAATTCGTCAAAGAGACACACACACACACACAAAAATTAATGCCAGAAGTGAATTTTTCTGATCTAAAAACTAATTTTCTTGCTTGAAAATTGTGCTTTTGATGCTCAAAAAGTGGATTTTCCTGCTTCACAATCAGGCGTGTGAAGAGGAAATTACACCCGGGGCATAATTAGAATTTGAGTCCTCCCCCCCTCCCAATTTATTATTTTGATACTCCAAAAATGATGTTTGTAGTATAAATTTGGACCCCCTAAATTTCCGCGCGCAGGGCGACCTACTCCTCCCTTCACCTACCCCCTGTTACAATCCTTTTTAGACTGTCCAAAACTTTCTAAATGTGAATCCTGAAAATATTCTTTTTAAAAAAAAAAAAAAGTCTCTTTCAATAAATCAGGCTTAACAATCTTTTAACAAAATCGGCCATTTTTTCGCGATCTTGTAACAAAATTTGCCGGTTTTTTGCGATCTTTTAACAAAATGTGCCTTTTTTTGTGATCTTTTACGAAATTTGCTGTTTTTTTTTAATCTTTTTAGTAAAATCTGCCGTTTTTTGCAATCTTTTAACAAAATCTGCTGTTTTGGCGATCTTTTAACAAAACTGACCGTTTTTTCGCGATCTTTTAACAATTTTTTTTTCTTTTTTTTTTCAATTTTTGACAAAATTTCTGTTTTTTCACGATTTTTTTGTACTGCTAGATTTTCGATTCAACTCTATAAAGGTGCCCTTAAAAATCAAAAAAGTGCCCTGAAGAATGTAAAATGTGCCCTTTTCAGAACAGTAGCGCCCTGCCCCTTTTTAAACCTGGGAGAAACTCTGATATAGCATTTATAAGCACCATATAATACGCATAGATTTAGTGAAACTTAAAAGCACATATCATAAATAAAATGCTTTTAATCCATCCATCAGTCATTATTGGATACATATACAGTACTTCGGAAAGAATATATTATTTGAAATCTTTTGTGTGTCCCTGAGCATCTATGCACTTCATATTATGCATGACTATATCATGTGACTTATATTAAGCCTCTTCTTCAGCACTGTATTGTCCACAAATTGTTCAAAATCATCAAAGGCTATAAAATATGGGTAACATTGAATTAAATGAAAATCATGATTATCATTCCCTCCCTCCCCCCCCAAAAAAATAAAGAAAATGTTAACATTGAATAAGAAAAAAAAATAGTAATAAAAATATTAATCACCTTTTAAGGATTTATTTTCTTCAATTATTTCCAATAATTGGGTATGAACTTCAGCAGTTGATGGCATTGATGCTCCCAATGCGGATTGCATGTTTGTCAAGTCAAAATTATCATTTGTATGATGACTAATATCCCCATTTGGGATTGAAGCAGATGCTACTTCAGGTAAAAAACTGAACTCTTCTGATGGATATGAATCCAAACCATGATTCTGTGTATGTAGCACTTCAAATGATGCCATGTCTTCGGGGCTATGATCATGTAAACCACTAAAACAGATAAAATTTACTAAATTATATAAATTAGTCTAAATATTTAGATAATTAAACACTACAATTCATAAATTAATGCAAGATTCATGCAACACATATCACATATAGCCATAATTGAAGTGCATACGTTTGTAAACAGGGTTGGCAAGTTTCTGCCAGTGTGGTTAAAACCAGCGGTAGAAACCGGTTAAAACCGGCATGGCAGAAACTGGTTTCTGCCAGTAAGTGGCAAAAACTGGCAGAAACTAAGAAACAGTACTAAATAAGAACTTTACTCAGCAATGATTCATAATTCACACTTACATTTGATATGTAAACCATTGAGTTAAAAATTAAAATATAAGATTTTGAATGTTATTCAAAGTATCAAAACACTTAAAAATGATCATGTAAATACATGTCTTCCTTTTATAAACACTAATTTTCATTCACTTGAAAAACAGAAACTTTCACAACAATAGCCTGATACTGTACAAGTTTAATTATTAATATTATTGTTTATAGTTGAGTTTCTATTTCTTTTAAAAACAAATTTACAAAAAATTCTGATTTAATAACAAATTACTTTTCAGATTATTTTTAAATAAATAACATAATGCAATTTCTTGTGAAAATATATAAGTTAATAATTGAAGCACAAAAAATACCACTCAAATATACTATTAGTATTTTTTTCCACGAAGCATTCCATAACATAGGACTAATTTTGCTAATCTTTCTACCCCCAGATTATTTCTTAATTTGTTCTGAATGTAAGAAAAAAAAAGTCAGATTTATTCTTTTGAATACTGTATTTAAATGAAATCTTTTCAAAATCCAAAGAATTACTAGATCCACATATCACTATCAGCGTTAGAATTCCTAAAAAAAAGTCACTGGTCCCAAGGACCAGTAAGCATGAGAATTTACTGGTCCGCAGACTTCATCACTGGTCCGCTACATAAAATTCTATTAAATAATTTTAACACTTAGAGTGGCCAGTACGTAAAGAAAAACTATCAAATTATTAATTAGATATTTCCCATTACTTATTTCAACTGACTAAGGTTTAATGCACATTTTTTTCGATTTTTCTCCAGATTTTAGCCAGAGTGGTTGAATTGTAGCTAGTGTCAGTGATGCAGCTGGACTTGAAAAAATCTGGGTCCCTTTTCTACAGAAGCGGGTCCCCACTAATAATAAGTCATATTTTTCGACGCAAAAGTTGAACTTGTTCATTTCCACAAGAAAAATAAAATGCAATAATTGTTTTAATAATAATAAATAATTAAAACCAATATTAATTTAAGAGAAATTTTCTGTACTTTTTAAAAAATAAATACTCAAGATACAAATTTAACTATAAAATAATGCTTATTTGAGTGTAGAAGATAACAAGTATCACTATTATCTGCCCCATTTTAAAATGGGACAAGACAGGTTTACTTAAAAAGACATTTTTACTGAAAAAAGGGATATTTTTGTTAAGTAAAGGGTAATACTCAAATGATGCTTAATGAAATGGTGCTTTCAGGAGACGCATTCACTCAGAAAGATTTGGAGGGAAAAAAAAAACGATTGGGAAGCAGGAAAATCAGTTTTTGGAGCAGCAACAACAATTTTGAAGCAGGAAAATTAGTTTTTAAAACAGAAAAATTCTCTCCCGGCTTCACTTATTTATTTATTTTCGTGCTTTTTTGTCGAAATTTCCGTTTTTCGCGTTATTTTGAGGAAATCTTTTGTTTTTTTCGGGATTTATTGACGAAATATACCATTTTTCGCGATATTTTTTAACAAAATTTGCCGTTTTATCGCGATTTTTGGACTAAATTTGCTGTTTTTTCGCAATCTTTTGAAGAAAGCTGTCGTTTTTTTGGGTTTCAAGAAGAAATTATCCCTTTTTTCGCGAATTTTTTTGACGATATTTGCCGGGAATCTACCGTTATTTAGCGATTTTTTAAACAAAATTTGTCCCTTTTTACGATTTTTTGACAAATTTTGCCGTTTTATCTCGATTTTCGGGCAAAACTTTTCGTTTTTTCACGATTCTTTTGAAGAAATCTGTCTTTTTTTCGCAACTTTTTGAAAAAATCTGCCGTTTTTTATGATTTTTTTGACAAAAATTGCCATTTTATCGCTATTTTGGACGAAATTTGCCGTTTTTTCGCGATCTTTTGAAGAAATCTGCCTTTTTTTCGGGTTTTGGAATGAAATTAGCCATTTTTTCGAGAATTGTTTGACAAAATTTGCCGGAAATTAGTCGTTATTTCGCGATTTTTTAACGAAATTTGCCGTTTTTTCGCGATTCTTTAACGAAATTACACGTCTTGTGGGACGCGTAAGAGCTTTTTTTTGCGTCCTTATCGTCGATTTTTTGCGTAATTTATGCGTTATAGCGCGTCCGCAGCATCGCTGATTAATAAAAAAAAAAAAAAATCTTATGTGCGATCGGTTGCGGTCCTCTCAGGGTCTGAAAAAAGGCACTGGTCCTGCGGACCACTAAATTTTTCAAATAAGTGGTCCGATTGAATTATCGGCGGTCTCGGACCAGCGGACCACCAAGGATTTCGAACCCTGACTATAACAATTCTATGAGAGAGTTTTTGTATTACTTATTTATTATGTTATTATTAAATCATGTTAGATTACAGAAAAATATTTTGAGTAAATATTTTTTTTTCTTTTCAGTGCTTTATTTAAAATAAGCATTGCATATAGTTTTCTATTTTGGTTTTTAAACTGAGATTTTAAAATAATTGTTTAAACATAAATTACATATGCATATGTAACAAAAAAAAGTATCTGTTACATTACTCAATTTTTCAAAAATCAATTTTTTTTTTTTTTATTAAAACTATCCACAATATTTTATTTGTGTGCATATATTTATTCTGAATTATTTAATTACTAATTATTTAAGGATGAACTACTTAATAAATTTAATATTACTAAAAAAAAAAAAAAAAATCAGAGATTATGTCACAGAATGTCTTTATGCCAGTTGTTGCCAGTTTCTGCCGGTTATAACCAATTTCTGCCACTGGCACGGCAGAAACCACTTTCTGCCGGCAAAAACCCAACCCTGTTTGCAAAGCTCTAAAAGGTAAACTATTTGAAATATTTAAAAAAATATATATATTTGTTCAGCTTCAGAGCATATGAATATATGTTATGCAATAAATAAAAATAATTTTAAAAATTTAAGACAGAAGGTGCAAAAGATGAAAATAAGGATACCAATAAATTGCAAAAAGAACGCAAATTTCATAAAAGCATTACTTTTTAAAAAGAGATTTTTGTCAAAAAATTGCAAAAATTATAAGAAATTTGTCAAAAAAAAAAAGTGAATTTCTTCAAAAGATTGCAGAAAATACACCTGATACAAGTGAGCAATCACCAATTACTGTTCTAATCAGCATCGTTCATACTGCGCTCAATTATGTTAAAATATATGCTAAACAATCACTTCAATTTAAATAAAAAAAGAAAAATAATAAGACATAATACCATAGGCCAAAACATATCATTTCAACATACGCAAAAAATAAAAACTGCCGTTGGCAAGATTTGCACCAAGCTATCATAAAAGTATCCCACCTGTCAACGGATAAAATTCAGCATAACCAAATAGTTTTTAGTAGCAAACCTTAAATGATATCTTAGGTCACTACATTTAATTTACTTCAAATTACACTGCTGTCTTCATCATTTGCTTTTGAAACCAAATGTTGATATAGAAGATAACTACAAAAGAATAGCCTGCAACCAAAAATAATAAATATCTACAATTCTTGATAATTTTTTTTTATAGGAAGGAGGAGGGGGGGGGGTCATCTTCTAATAAATTTCCTGCTAAATTTCTAAATTCTAAAGCAGGATTTAGTATAATAAAAAATGTAATAAACACAAAATTCAATTAAGTTTTACTGTATTAGAAATAAAAAGTGGGGGGGGGGGGGAGTTAATGACAAACATTAAACAACGTAACTATTTATACTATTAAGGAGGATATGGATCATCGAAATTTCAAATTTCGATATACATTATTAAACTAGATATTACCTGTATCACTACAAATAACTTTAAGTATATATATCAATAGGTACCTAAGAATCAAATGCACAGTAACAATGTAAAAATTAACAAACTAAATACAAGCTTCTAGCAACTTTTATCCTTGATTAGTTTACACGACAAAACGCCTAAGGGCAGATTGCACTTTACGGAAGTAATAACAAATAATTCATAATGTAAATTATTCAAAAAAATATACTAACGTATTATTCATTAAATTTAATTTATGGTGCAGAATAGTACATGGGAAAACAATGTTTACATATTATAATTATATAAACAGATAAATTAAATTATATTTGTAGTTAGTTTCACTTCTTTTACGCAGATATGGAGATAAACAAGAACATCAAGACAAGACAAGCTTGAACAGGGAAGCGAAATATCTCACCACTCTGTACGATGTGGCGAGAAAATGCTTGGCGGGACTTCACGATTAGCGCCAATCAACTCCGCGCAACTTCTCGTGCGTAGGTCTGCTTGGAGTATTCCGAGTATTCGATGAGATTTGTTTTCTTCGTAAGAAAGTAGTTTCATTTTCATTATGACCAATGCATGCTTTGCTGAAGTTACGCAGTGAATTGTTCCAAATTTTCACTTGTAAAAGAGATTTCGATATAATAAGTACTAATTATGAGAAATAATTTTTCTTTTCTTTTTAAAGTTTGCAATAGTTAATTACTGTGTTAGTTTTCATAATAATGAATTCCAGTCTTGTTTTTGCGTTAGTAGTTTAGTTTTGAATGTCGTTTTTTTCCCTCCTAATTTAAATAAAATTTGTATTTTTCTAAAAACCTTGCTTATTTTTTTTCTTTTTAAAGTTGTTCTTTATTTGCAATAGTTAATTACTGTGTTAGTTTTCATAATAATGAATCCCAGTCTTATTTTTGCGTTAGTAGTTTAGTTTTGAAGGTCGTTTTTTTCCCCTCCTAATTTAAATAAAATTTGTATTTTTCTAAAAACCTTGCTTATTGACCAGACCAAATAATCATCCTATTTAAACAAAAGCGATAATTTATTTTATATTAAACGATATTTATTTGATTTCAGCGATATACCCTGCTCCTAATATAACTTTCTTGAAACAATCATTAAAATATCTATTTCTGTTTGACCTCACAAAAATTTTCGCCTCTGTCCCCTCCCCCCCCCCCCTTATGCACACACAACCTTTGAAATTTTGAAAGTTAAGTTACAGTTAGTCATACATAAGTTTCATGCCATACTGAATTTTGAAAATAATTTTATACTATTATTATAGATTTAAAGCATTGAAAATGAATAAATATGTGTCACACACGTTACAAAAATAGAATTATGGTGATTTAGTGACTTATAATAAAAACAGCCAATGTATATTTTGAAATTGGTTGTGCCATAATAAAAAAAAAAAAAAAAAAAAAAAACCTCTTAATAGCAAAATGAAAAATGAGTTTGTTACTACTGTTTATCATTATCTTATTTACAGTTATGAGTATTAACTTTTTCAGGCTGAATTTACATTTTTTATATGCTTTTTTGCATTGTTTTGTATATCGTTATAGTCAGGGGTGTAGTTGTAAAAATAACAGAAGATGTGTGCTGTAAGTAGAGGGTATGCGCTCAAGGCAGAGAGTATACCCTAGAGCAGAGATGGCGAACCTATTGCACGCGTGCCCCTTTTGGCATACGAAAAAATTTTGGCACGGCATTGCTTGTGGCTTTAAATCATAATAAAGTCAGATTACACAAAATCGCGACTGATCTTTATTAAATTCGATTAAACGAAAATTGAATAATTAATTTTATTCCAATCTTTTTTCCAATTCTGTTTTTTTTTTTTTTTTTCCCCAAATAAAACAATATTTGAATACTATCGTCAAGAATTGCCCAATAAACATTATTAAGTTCCGATGTTAAAATTACGGCAATTTTGAATTTATTAAAAAAAAAAAAAAAACTTTACGTTGACTGCGTTTGTCATTTTAGCAGTTGTTCTGATTATCTATGCTTTCGAGTCACTTTTTTCTCGAATGAACGATACCAAAACTCAAATTGTAAACACTTATCAGATCCGGTACAGTTTGCTTTTAAATTAACCTGATATTAAGTGACAACAATAGAAATTAAATTGCATTTAACATTTTTTATTATTGTCTAAAATATATTTATTTGCATAATTATTATAGTTTAATATGCACATGTAAATTCCGCATATTTTTTAGTACTTAATAGAAAAATTTATAAGTAATTTTAATTCATTATTTTTCCACCTACTAAATTTGTTTTTTAATTGGCACGTCATGGTTCATGTAAAATAATTTTTTGATAATATTTGGCATGCTGCAACAAAAAGGTTCGCCAACCCTGCCCTAGAGTATGCATATTATATATTTCTGAAGAAACAGGGGGTATAGACGTGTTTCTTTAAAAAATCCAGAAGGTATACGGCGTATACCCCCATATACTCTCCACTACATCCTTTAGAGTTGAATTCAGGGGGTGGCCTGGGGGGGGGAATATTCCCCCCCCTCAGAGCAATAAAATGTCCTCCCCCCGAAAAATTTGAAATTTTGTGTTTCTCATAATCCTCATGAACATATCTGCCACATGTGATGCATGGCTGCATGTTTGAAAAAGCATCAATATTACAAAAACAGCAGTACCAGCTCTCCTTTGTTGAGGAAGTCATACCATTGGTACCTACGATTTCGCCGACAGATATCCTACTGGGGGGGGGGGGCTTCTTTTTATTTTTCTGCAAGGGTTTTTTGGAGGAAGGTTTTTGGGAGATTGTTCAAATGGCATCTTGTTGAACAAAGATTTTACCACTTGATGCCTTTTCAATTTATTGCTTGGCAACATTGAATTTTCTTCTTTCTTACAGTTGTAGTCGATGGGGTCATAAGCTGTCCATATTGGGAACCGGGCGTAGTTTTACTAAATCTTGTAACAAATGAAAAAGGAAAATATTTTTAAGTAAAATATGCACTAGCAATCGAAAATGTGTTTTATTAGCTTTCTAAAATACTCCACTTTTCAACATGTAATGTAATTTTATCATATCTAATAAGAGTTTAAGATTACAAGTAATTAAGATCAGCACATCTCGAAACAACAAGTTTCCTCCTAAATGGCGAACAACGCGTTTTTTTACACTTTCAAGTCTTAATTATCTTTTCAACTGCTTTTCTTCGCGAAAATGTTGAGCCTCTCTCGATCAAAATTATTACCTTTAAAAATATTAGGGGTGTACATATAGGGTACAAATACCTTATAAATAAAGAGTCTAATTAAAAATCATGTCATTATTTGAAACGTTTACTGTGTTTAATATCAAGCGAATGTGGCATTCACGATCACCCATTATTGGCATTTAATCATATAATTTGATGATAGTTCTTTGGTTGACGGAATAATCAAGTAGTATCGCTTGCATGTATCACTTATCAGAACTGTAACAAAAATTATTCACTAAAAATTAATTAGAAGTATGCACTATTCTATTCATAGAAATGAATAGAATAGTGTACTTTCTATGTACTGTTTTATGTACTTTTTGTGAAAGTTGCTGCTCAGATTCTGAAATATTTTTATTTGAAATAAAGTCCCCAGTTATTCGTAGTAAGAAAAATATCAAGATAACTGTTAGAAATATTACAACTGATTTTTTTCAAAAAATATCAATATTTTAATAGCATTAAAGCTATTTCATAAGCAAAAGCCCAATATAATATATTTAATTATAATTAGAAGAAAATAAAGGGGTAGGGATGGGGATATACTAACCCCTACTGTGACATCCATCAAAACAACAATCTAATATAATTATTCATGTCTTAATTATTGCATATTAAATATTATAAGGATAAGATGGGGGCAAACATGATTAAATTATTTTAAAAAGGTAAGAACACTTAAAGTGACATTTAATACTCCAAAACAAAATAATATGAATATCTATATTTTAATTATTAAACATTAAAATCTCACAAGATTTTAACAGAAAAAATATTGCTCAAAAATACATTTTTGAGCGATGGGAAAATGACAATCTTTATAACTATTCTCTAATAATATACTGTTACTTTTATTTACTGTATACCAATAATACATTCATATTTTAATTATAATACCTTTATATTACAGTTAGTCCTTGAACCAAATAATTGATTTAATGCTTGTTAATTATAAGCGTGATTTTAATCTTTTTAACCCCTCCCCCGTCTTAACCCAAAAAAAAAAAAAAGACAATGAAATCAGTAAAATCTTCGACTTTTTAATCTTATTCAAAAATGCCTTTTAATAATTAAGATAATAAAAGTTCATAATGAATTGGAGAGTCTAAAAATTAAAGTAATCTCTAAATTTAATAAAAAAATCAATGTGATTTTTTTTATTGATCGACACATATAAATATTGAGTTATATATAGTATATAAAATCCATAGCTCGTTAAATAATGAATTTCAAAAAAACAATGTAACTTAATATTTTTAAACTTCATTACTTTTCAATAAAATAAATCCATTTACATAGAATTGGTTTTCACTTTTATTATTTAAATTTGTTGTTATTTTACATTTCCGATGCAAAATTTGTAATCAGCTTTGTGAAATCTTTCTGTGTACGTATTTTTTATCAACAATTATTCAAAGTTTTGTGAACTGTAAAATATATTCATAGCATTAATTGCGGTGTAAATATGCAGAAAAAATCTTTCCTATTTGCTGTTCATTCTTCGCGCGATCAAATTAAACAGGACTGCTACACACTTCCTAAGCGAGGAAACCCTCTTAAAGTATTCATATCACAAATCCAGAAGTACCGCCAAGCATTTTCTCGCCACATCGTACAGAGTGGTGAGGTTTTTCGCTTCCCGCTTGAACAATATTGCATCACAGAAAGAATGACTCGCACTCATGCTTTGCATAAACCATTGAGTTAATTACACTTTCTTCGACAGGAGATGATGATGGTGAAGTAAAATACCTTTACTTATCAGAGTGGCAACGTACAGCACAGATTGATGGATTTACAGATTATTTCATCTGGATATTTGAATTTGAAAAAGTTCTACGAAAACCTAAAAAACAACAACGGTGAAAGCTAAGGAATAAAAACTCGCCATCATCAAAGTAATTTTTTAGTATCTAACAAATATAACAGCGTTAGACAATTATATAACTGGATCTTCAACTTTTTGCAGTGAAAGAAAATGATAGGGAAGATGTTCCTTTTTTAATGGATAGATACTGTGTTATATTTCAACAACATATTCGAATTTTGTAAAATGCTTTGTTTAGAAAAGGTACATTTTAAATGGCTAAATACTGTGTTGTATTTTATAATATGTTTGAGTTTTGAAAGCATTAGGTTATTTTTCTTTAAATAACATCATAAACTCCCCCCCCCCCCCCCCAAAAAAAAAAAAAAAAAAAAAAAGAGTACAAATTATTTATTTTTATTCTTCTTGAAAATAAAATAAAAAGCGATTTGAGAATCTTTTTGAAAAAGGAACACATTAATTTCTTTAGCATATTCAGAATAACCATTCGGATTCGGATGGCATATAAGCAACCTTTACATGGATACGGACATCGGAAAAAATCTTGGGCTGTGATTGGCTAATATTATGGAGCAAAGTCATGCGTCACGAGCACGTTATTCGCCGTAGTGCAGGAGAGAGAGAACAACAAACTGGCATGGCTTTATGATGTTCGGTATCATTGACTTCTAATCACAAGATTTTTATTTATACAAATGTGAAATTTCAAAGACAAAAAAATATAAAGTTTTGGACGAATATTCATTTTTGTTCATCGTAACATCGCCCGATTAAATGATTCAAAATCGAACAATCTTCAGAAATTAAACATTAGTTAGATGAATATTTAAAATTCTTTATCTGCAATTTTACAACGCAACTGCAACAATATAAAGTTATTGTTTTACGAAACTAAGTTTATTTAATTTAACTCTATGTAAAAAAAAAAAAAAAAAAACAAAAAAAAAAAAAAAAAAAAAAAAACAGTTAGAATTTACTTGAAGGCTGCAAAGTGCAAAGTTCGCTTGTCTCCAAGTGCATGCTTGCTAGTTCAATGGTTAAAATATCCAATTTTAAATGAAAATAGACAATTTCACATAAATACAATCATTCTGCAATCTTCAAGAAATATTATGTTTTTTTTTTTTTTTTTTTTTTTTTTGTAGGTAAACTAATTTTAACTGTTCTTTTTTTTGTATGACTATAATATTTTGTAATTCGTATGTTCGTGTAACGATTGCTTATTTTCGTAAAATTACACTGGATGCACTTTTTTTAGACAGCTATATCTATGAGCCATAAACTTACGATAAAGAATATTTTTTGTTTCATATTTTTGCACAAAATACCTTTCGGCATGAAGTTATGCATTATTTTAACTTTGGAATTTTAAATAAATTGAAACATATCTATTTAACTATAAAAATTGTAAAAAATTAAATAAGAAGAAATTTCACTAAATTATTTCTAAGACGTATTTTTATCTACCACACCGATCCGAAGAACAACTTTTCTACAACAAATTCGCGTTTGAAATGAAATAGACGCCCTCTCGCGGACAAAGTCGAACTAAAAGAAATAGAACTGATACCATGAGCATCTTCCGCTGAAATCAGTGTTTAAAAGGCCGATAAATAAATAAACAGTTCTATAACGAATGCATCGTTGGGTTCTTTGTATTAAAATTATCAAAAATCAAAATTTTATACACAAAGTTTAGATCTATAATATAAAAAAGTACATTTGACTTACTCATGGCAAAATAACATGACCGCAACACAATGCTTGCATGATTCGCTTGACCCAGCTTTGCAAGAGCAAGAAATTTTTTTTTTTTTCAAATTTTTGTTTTCCTTTACTAGCAAACCTGAAATAATATGGGGATTTCCTTTTGTTTGGCTTGTTTGTAAACACGAGCCTACAATCTCTATTTCTTCTTCTTTGCATTCTTTAATGCCGCACATTAGTAATCTCTTTGAATCAATAATTGCTTCAGCTTCTCTAAAGCAATTACTAGATTTTCCAGCATCTTAGAAATTCTAAAATTGTCGATATTTGTAATTTATCTCCCATAATTAAATAAAAAAGATAAAAAAAAAAAATTGTAATTTAAGAAATTACCCCAACCATTTGAAAAATGTTTCACTCGATACATTCATCTATCATTTTAAGCTAAATACCAGTTGTTTTATTGTGTATTATCCGTGCCACTGCTATAAATGACTTTATACATGCTGCAATTTGAAGGTACGGTTCGTTTAAGTTATATCACTCTATTGTCGCCAAGCATAAAAGTTGGCGACGAAAGAAACATTTCAAACTATTTAACATTGTTGGTGCAAAAGTAATCATTATTAAAATACAGCTTTGGCATATACTGTTATACTTGTAAGACTTTGGCATATATTGTTTGATTTTACAGAGCAGAATTTTGGTGATGGAGGTTTTAAACCAAAATCGATCGCAGCACATGCATCTGTGAATGGGTCCATCAGACATCGAATCAAAAAAGTTTTTTCCCAGTTTTTCCCAAGCCGATTGCTTTTTAGTTTTCTTTTTAGGTGGTGGAAAATCAAGAGTAATAGCTATAACATTTTCCGGCTTGTTAGAATCACTATTGGCACTCAAATTTTCCTGGTTAGAACCGACCGATAGTAAAACGCCATGGCTAGTGGATTGGTCGCCCTGGCGACATGATGTTTTACAATTAATCGGTTCGGCATTAAATTGCTTCCTTTTTCGTGATCGCCTTTCAACACGTAATTGGTTTTCAGCGGCTCAATAATCTTTTGATTTTATCATTTTCTGCATTGAAAGACGTTTTTGCGCCAAACCAAATACAGTATTACTCAGTTATCCCGTCGACCAATTTCGCCAAATGATACGAATCGCCAAACTAATAAGCAACTTATACATGTTGACTAAATTTTTATTTTAAATAGCAAAAGAAGAAATAAAAATCACTTTATGATTGTTTAAGTACGCGTATTGTGTTTAATATCATTGAATGCGATATTCACGTTCATTCATTTCTTTGGCTTCGGCTTTTTCCGTATCTGTTAATTTCCGTCTACCCATTTTTAAATTTGTTAGTTTTCTCCTTTATTACAATGATTTTAACCATTTTAATTTACTATTCAAATAAAAATTCTTCTAAAAGTAAAGAATTTAATTTAAATTCAAATAAAAATTCTTCTAAAAATAAAGAATTTAATTTAAATTCAAAAGTGGTAACATCATTCAAAAGTGGTAACATCATTCAAAAGTGGTAACATCATCGGGTCCATTCTCCCGAAAACAACAACCATTTTTCAAATGGTTAAAAAAACTGCACTTTAACTAGCTCTTTAAACTGATTCTATGCTGCAGTGCTACAGCATGGAACGTAAACAAACAAACGATTATCAGGTCTATAACAACGCCATCTTTCGGTCATTACAAACGCGAATATCAACAAAACAAACGCCTTTTCATTTCATGTTAAAAACAATCTAAGCACAAAATTTCATATGTTTGAAGAGTTTTGCTCCATTTATTTACACAGAACAATTAAGCATTAGAAATATTTATTTAGTATTTTCAATCCAAATTTTTTTAGTTATCTTATACATAAGGACTATTAACAATTTGTTATTGCCTTCTCATAGAAAAATAAATAAAGGAAATTTAGTTTAAACAATTTACACTTCGTTTTGTTTTTTCTTTCTTTCTTTCAATCTTCAAATTTCTTGCTTTTTAAAAAAACTCAGGAAACAAGAAACTACAGATGCTCTTTGAAATTCACTGTATTTAACATCATCTGTTTCATAACCTTTATCAATTTTAATCTAATCAACTCATTGAATAGTTGAATAAGTGTTTTCCAGTAAAAATACTTTTTTTTTCTTCTATTCAATTAATTTAATATTTGTTAAGAGGGGAAAAAAAAAAACCTTAAACCTTTTTTTAAAAAAACTCCATTTTCTTTTAATAAAATAACTTTATGGTAAAAAAAAAAATCTTTACAATTAACCAATTATAGAAGGAATTTTTTCAATTGAAATACAGAAAATAATTCTTTACTACATATCAATTACAAGAAAAAAAGTGCTTTTCCATTCAAATTCTGATTATGTCTTTATAAAAATTTGCTTTGATGCCTGTTGAAAAACTGGTCTTTCCTGATTTATTTTGAGATGATTTTTCTGCTTCATGATCTATTATATCATTAATGGAGGTTTCTTGAGTTTCTGTATAAGAATTTGAATCCTTCACTAATTTTCGACGCTTATTATTGAGTTCAGCTTCCACACTGTAGGGTCTTTTAGGATTATTTATTTCCGCAGTAGTGTCATTACGAATCAACTGCCGTCTGCTTTTCAAGTAGGAATTTTATATGACGGATAGTTTTCAAAAATGGAAAGCACTGCATTCGAGACTAGTTTTTTAATTTTCAATCCAGGAATAAAATCCTCTTGCTTGAAATGTTTACCACATACTACAGATGATGGCGATTTATCATTTACCGTAAAATTACCCCGGGAAATAACTTTCAGCCACTCTTTAAATAGATCCGAATTTGCAGGAAACTGGTGAAACGAAACACCTTCTTTATTCCTAGATGATGAGCGGCAATATGGTACACAATAATATACCATCTTTATTATAAAAATAAAATAAATAATACTAATCTTAACACTAAACCATTTGTAAAAGCTAATAGCAAACGTAAACAAGTTCAAACAAGGCTTCATTCGAACTTGATGCCTTGACGCAGGTGTTGACTGAGGTGGGCATGCAGTGCCAAATTCTAGCAGCGGCCGCAGCCGGAACTATATTTTGATTCCTTCCCTCCTATTGTATTCCGCGCAAATGTTATAGCCTGTAAGATCGAGTGAAGGCTTGCTCCAGGCCAGACTCGATCTGGAAGAAAAATAAGTCAGACCCAATCCAAATCAGCAGAAAAATAATGATCATGATAGTATCAAATAAATGACGGCCGAGTTCTGAATGCGGTAAGACCAGACACAGTCCGAGCCTCGCGAACTTAAAAAGGCGCGGCCCGGGAGGGGGGCGCTGAATTCTACTTAGGATCTAACTCATTTCTTGCAAGGATGCATGTATTTTTGGGAAACGTTTATTGCCCAAGAAGTGAAGACGATCGCCCCCTCAGGCCCGTCATTGGGCCCGACCCAAATCTGCAGAAAAATAATGATCACGATACTGCCCGGTTCTGAAAGCGAGAAGACCTGACCCAGCCCGAGCCTCGCGAAATTAAAAAGGCACGGTCCGCCCCGGACTCGAGTTAGGCTTCAATTCATTTCCTGCAAAGATGCATGTCTTTTTGGGAAACTTTTATTAGAAACATGGGGGGGGGGGGGTAGCCCTTTCGCCTTGAAAAATGCCAAGGCGCATTTTTCTTGAATCTGCCAATGGCGGATCTAAGGGGGGCGATCGCCTTTTCGCCCCCCCTTAGATCCGCCATTGCTTCTCCTCCCTTATGGTCTGGTTCGATCTTAGACCGTGTGTTTACCTCAAGGAAGAACGAAATGCACGCCAGGCCCGCTCTGAAAAGAAAAGTGTTGCTCGATCTCGCTCTACAGGAAAAAGTAAGACTCGAGCCGCCCCGGTTGCATATTTCAGATGTGTATATTGCTGGGACGATTACTGTTTCTAAACCAATAGGAGACCGTCATTATCACGGTCAAGTACACGCCCACACAGTTTGATTGACAGGAACTCGTGGACAATTGATCGTGTGTGTTTATTATTTATTTGTACTCGGATTGTTTGAATTTGAACTCGGTAATTAAAAATTAAAGGTACGAAAGAATTTTTTTTTTTCAAAATGACTGAATTTTATTTACTTCAATTAGAAATTATACTTCCTCTGATCCTGAAATAAATAAATAAATAAATAAATAAAAATTAAAGTAAGAATTTTGCTTATACGGATATTTTCGCAGAATACTTTTTTTCCCATTTGTTTAATATATATATAAATCATTTTGGAACGATATTTAGAATATTAAAAAGGTTTGAAATATTTTTTTTAAATGTCTTATTTATTAATAAAAGACAGCCTCCAATAATTAAAAAAAAAAAAAAAAATCACCAACGGACTCTCGGCCCGCGATGGACTCGAACCCATATCCTCCGGTTTCAAGCTCGACGCTCTAACCATTCAGCCAGTCAGCTCACTTTCATTCGCAACAGATTATCGTTATAATTAGCACCGTCAATTGTCCACGAGTTCCTGTCAATCAAACTGTGTGGGCGTGTATTTGACCGTGATAATGACGCTCTCCTATTGCTTTAGAAACTGTAATCGTCCCAGCAATATACACATCTGAAATATGCGCCCCGGTTCCGAAAGTGTAAAGACCTGACCCAGTTCCGTGACTTAAAAATGGCGCGTCCCGACCCGGGCCGCGCCGGTCTCGAGTTTAAGTCCAATTTTTTTTCCGTGCGGTCATTTTTTTCAGACCCTTTACTGGGCTCAAGGGGGGGGGGGCGATCGCCCCATCGCCCCTCCCTTAGATCCGCCATTGATTCGGATGGCATATAAGCAACCTTTACATGGATACGGACATCGGAAAAAATCTTGGGCTGTGATTGGCTAATATTATGGAGCAAAGTCATGCGTCACGAGGACGTTATTCGCCGTAGTGCAGGAGAGAGAGAACAACAAACTGGCATGGCTTTATGATGTTCGGTATCATTGACTTCTAATCACAAGATTTTTATTCATAGAAATGTGAAATTTCAAAGACAAAAAAATATAAAGTTTTGGACGAATATTCATTTTTGTTCATCGTAACATCGCCCGATTAAATGATTCAAAATCGAACAATCTTCAGAAATTAAACATTAGTTAGATGAATATTTAAAATTCTTTATCTGCAATTTTACAACGCAGCTGCAACAATATAAAGTTATTGTTTTACGAAACTAAGTTTATTTAATTTAACTCTATGTAAAAAAAAAAAAAAAAAAAAAAAAAAAAAAAAACAGTTAGAATTTACTTGAAGGCTGCAAAGTGCAAAGTTCGCTTGTCTCCAAGTGCATGCTTGCTAGTTCAATGGTTAAAATATCCAATTTTAAATGAAAATAGACAATTTCACATAAATACAATCATTCTGCAATCTTCAAGAAATATTATGTTTTTTTTTTTTTTTTTTTTTTTTTTTTTGTAGGTAAACTAATTTTAACTGTTCTTTTTTTTTGTATGACTATAATATTTTGTAATTCGTATGTTCGTGTAACGATTGCTTATTTTCGTAAAATTACACTGGATGCACTTTTTTTAGACAGCTACTCTCTTAAAACGAAAGAGTGGATTTGGCTGCTCAAGAAAGAGTTCTAATTTATTGGATCGTAAATGAGTTGATTTTTAACCGATTCAGTCATCTTGGTTTGATTTTTTCTCTTTCTAATCCACTCATACAGCTTTAAAACTAAACAACTCAACTCAATAATGAAACAGCTCTTTTCCGGCGCTGATTTTCGCCGCTGACTCGTCACGTGACCTTGCAAGATAAGATGGAGACTTCCGGCGTTCGCTAAACAATTTGCTGAAAATGCCTTTTTTACGAAGTAAGTAAGTTTTATATAAGTATTTTATTTTAATTATGCTTTCTTTTAATAACTTTCCCTTCTCTTTTTAACAGACTAAAATTCATAACAGTATCATACCTTGAAATTAAAATGTCGTGTCACACGGTAATATTGAGGATGTGTTTAGTGCATTTCTATATTAATAATTGGTGTTACAGTGCTGCTACAAAACTTTCGTGCTTTAATAAAATAAATTACTATATTTAATCAGAGTAAAAATTGTTAATGGAATGTAAATATCTCGTTATTTAATTGCCTTGTATTAAAGTTTTGTAATTATTATATCTTTATTCATAGAAATTTATCAAAACATTGTATTTACGTCTTGTTTGCAGTGTCTTAGTAAAAACGTGCTCCGGATTACATTATACACATTTCTAAGATTTTTTTTTTTCCATTCTTAATGTTGAACTTGTGTTACTGTTTTGTTTGGCAATGTTTCATACTGTTATTGGGCAAAATTATTGCATGCATGGTCTGTATTATAATAATCTGCTTAATATTTATAAGTTGTTACATAATGCATGCAAAAATAATAGTTTTCTTGTACCTGCTTCCCAGGTAGCTTTAAATCTAAATGAGAATTTATAAATAAAACGAAAACAGTGGACAAAAGTTTGCCTTTCTATACTGGTAAATGCAAGTATTATTTCCTAAATATTATGCAACGATACCAAAAAGCAAATCCTCTTTCTCTTTAGAAAATACCTTGTAATATCATCCCTTTCCCTTAACATTTTTTATGCATAGCCCAGTGGTAGAATTGATTTTAAAAAAAGTTACTGGTCCCAAAGACCAGTACGCATGAGAGTTTACTGGTCAGAAAGAGTCATCAGTAACCCGCTACATAAAATTCTATAAAATACTTTAAACCGCCCCCCCCCCTCTTCACACACACACTCCTACTAGAATGTAAAATAAACCAAACTTCCTTTGCAGTTATACAAAATTTGTGGCATAATAAAATGGAAAATTACTTATTTTATAAAAAAGTATGTAGTGTGTAAACTAAAACTATAAAATTGTGTATTTTATTTCCGATCATTTATTTAACAGATAGTAAGGATTAATGCATTATTTTCTTATAATTATTTTTTCAAGTAATATTTTATGGTTTGTGTTTGGTACGGTTTTCTCAGGCAGGAAAATTTATTTACTTGTCAGAGATGAATAGGTGTGCAGTGGTGTAGCTAGGATGGGTGACATCCCGGGACAGATGTAAAAGGTGTCAAGCTCCCCCCCTCCTCCATTCCAATCTGTCATATTTTTTCAATCTCAATTCTACATTCTTATAAAAAATAACCTTACCATTCCTTATTTACCTTTTGTCCTTCTGCATAAAAAAAACCGCAGAAGTGAATCATCACTCAACCCATAGTCTGCACAAGTCAATGCCGTGTCTATACGTAGAAGAAAATTCTTTCTTTTAAAGTTTGCTTTTGTTACCCACTCGTTGACTAGGTTGGTTTTTGTTCCCTGGTGCATATCTTATTTAGACACACCATTCTGTATAAAACTTCACTTTAGCAAAGAAAAGAAAACTAGCTGTATTGCATCATGAGCTAAAAATCTCATTTTATTTCCTAATTAGTCTCCAAAATTTTATAAAATTGTATTTTTTATTTGCAAATAAAGATTTGGTGTCACCCTTTAGAGGATGACACCCGGGTAATTTCCCTAATCAAGAAGAATTTCTTTTACCGCTTGACTAAAATCTTAAAGATCAATGAGTTATGTGTCTCTATATTCAAAATCACCATGCATCTTATGACAGATTACTTAAATAATTTGCTTTTTTAAAAAATATTTTATACTAAATATTATCAAATGTTTTTAATCTATTTTAAGTTTGATAAATTCACATGTTTAAGCTTTTTCTTTAGAACAATAGGTATGTTCATCAGCACAATTTTAAACCTATCAATACAAACGCAGGAATAGTGTTAAAAATAGAAATTATTTATATCCAATAATTTGAAACATTTAAATTAAATATAAAAAAGAGAGAATGTCATTATGTTTTTATTAAAAAAGAACAATTTTTGAAGGAAAAAAACTGTTGGTTTAAACTAGGGGTGCACAATCTTTTCAAGAAAAGGGCCACTTACAAATATGCCTCGGTGGTCGAGGACAATACAGAGATAATTCAGTTTCGAGGAAGTGATCTATGGCCTATAATCCGATAAAAAATATAGTTTCAGAGGGGAGTAGGAAGGACTTAATTTTGCTTACCCAATCAAAACTTCCAATTCAGTTATTAAGGATATATCAAGAGTTTTTACATTTGTATATATATAGCACATGCAGCAAAGAATATTTTCAAGATGTAATAATTTTCCTTAACTTTATTGAGGAAAGTACATTATTTTGTTAATTAAAAATGCTAAAAAACAAATATAAGTGATTGGTGCCAATAATAAAAAAAAAAAGTAAACTTAATGAAAGTGGAAGAGATAAGAAAACAATCAACAAGATTTTTTCTGTGCCTGATCAATGAAATTCCAGATTTTTTTTGTGCTTTATCAACAAAAATTTCAATTTTTTTCCAGTTGTAAATTGATGAAACTCGCGGGCCACAGGTTGTGCATCCTTATTTTAGTTTATTACTTATTTTAATATTTTATTATATTGTAAGCCCTTACAATAGTTTAGATTTCCTTGTTAGTTACATTCAAATTACTGTTTAAAAAATGTAAAGGAAATAATGACCAGAAATCCGCAAAATTCTAAAATCTGCAAAACCTCTGGTCCCAAGCTGTGCGGATTTGAGGAAGTCTACTGTAATAGCAGTATTACTAGCAAAGTGCCAAATTTTGACCTACTTGTGATATCCTTAAATTTGGCAGCAAAAATAATTTGCCATATATAAAAACAATTTAGTGAAATTTTCTATCTTTTAATGCATTTTTTAAAAATGTACAGTATTGTGCATGTTATATTAATAAAACATGCCTTATTTTTTTTCATTTATATTTAATAATAATAATCTGGTTTATGTAAGTCTGTAATGTTTCAAACAATTTTTAACCGGCTTCCTGGTATGTTAGAATCATAAAAGTTGTACATAATGTTTTTGATGACAATATAGCATTAATACAGTTGCAATTATTAAATTTAATTCATTTTCATTCAGTTAACTCAATATTAGGTGTCACCCCCACAATTCATTGTGGTGTGTCATCGCTTTATTCTTGTGGCCTATAATCTGATAAAATATATGAATTAGAGGACCCTTGGGGGGAGGAGATTAACCCTTTAAATTTACTTATCCAGTCAAAATATCAAATTCAGTTGGTAAAGATATATCAGCAATTTTTACATTTGTATATATAACATATAAAGCTAAGATTATTTTCAAGATGTAATAATATGCCTTGATTTTATTCACGAGAATAAATTTTGTTTTATTAGCAATGCCAAAAACAAGCTTCTTTGAAGGTTTAAAGGGGGGGGGGGGTGAGATCTCTAGCAACCAGGCTGTAGTTTCAATTTATCCACAAAAGGTCGCCATGACTAGAACTCACAACCAACTACATCTTGTCGATACTCTACTGAAAGCAAAGAGTAGCTGAACAAAATCCATCAGATGTACAGAACTTACGACTAAAATGAACAAAGGAACGAAAAACTGACCAACCATCAATTTGATCTTCTGCTTATAGGCTGGATCAAGTTTTCCGGAGAGGTCTAATCAATCAGGATGTCGGACTCAGTCAGGGGTGCCCAGAGAGGGGTTTGATGACGCAAGATGCGTCCTATAACTTAGTTTTTTTTGGGGGGGGGTAATTTGAGAAAAAGTACATTTTTGGGGGGAGGGGATTTTAAATTCTTAATATTTCTTGTTTTTACTGTTAAAAAAATATCTTGATTTTTAATATCACTTTTAATTTTTTTCAACATTTAATTTCCAGAAAAGTCCCTTTATTTTCTTTCTTTAAATTCTAGATAAGGGCAATAAGAACTCATTCTGCTATACTCAACTCGCTATCTTTGTAAATCTTGATTCTTAAATTTCACTTTTAAATTTTTTCAACATTGAATTTCCAGAAATGTTTCTGTATTTTTTTTCTTTAAATTCTAGATAAGGGCAATAAGAACTCATTTCATTATGCTTAACTCACTATCTTTTGATGGTGCAGTAAGTTATAAATAAAATATATTTTACAATTGATATTCTGTTTAGGAGGGGAGGGTCAAAGTTAATGTATGAAGATTTTTTTTTTTTTTTTGGGGGGGGGGGTCACCACTGGAGTCAGTAACCCTCTTAGTGAGATCATCAGCTTGTTCATTTAAGGGGATCCCCCGGTGTCCCAGAACCCAGTACAGATGAATTTTAGGGGAGAGACCCGCAATGCCCCGATCTTATGCAACCAAATTTAAAAAAAAATTCTTCCGATTGTGGAGATTACTGAACTTTTTAGTTCACTAAAGTGGAAGGTTCATTGTGGGGTTAGATCTAGCAGTGCTGAACATAGCCTTCGAGTTTTGGACCAGAGTGAGGAAAGAGTTAAAGTTTATCTCCATCAATGAGTGCAGCTTGTTGTTATATCACGGCAGATCAACGGCCAATTATAAAGGGGACGACAAGGAGGAGAGGGGTGGGATTAATAGTGACAGAAATGTCAGTCGGGAAGTGACCGTTGTCAAATAAATCTTCATCCACACGCAGCGTGGATCTTTATAACTAATCTTTTAATTACTAATAATAAATATTTGAAAGTAGTCTGATAAATAAAATATTCTTCTCCTTAGCTATCTAAATAATAAATTTCAAATACTTCTTGAGATTTTGTTTCTTCAATGACAATTTGAAGTCAACATTTTTGGTCATAGATTCAGCAGATAACTAACAGGGGGAGGAAGGGAATCACTTATTAAAATGCTATAAGTAGCATCCAATCTTTGAAAACTCTCTTATTCGACTTCATATTTTGATTTTAATGCTTAAGATAACCTCCCCAATTAAGATTGGGGATTTCTTTTACAGCTTGAAATCTTATGGATTGTGTTATGTTATTGCGTTAAATAATCTGCAATTTTCAAAAAATTAAGATATTTTCTATTAAATATTGAATGTTTTTAATCTATTTTATATTAGATCAATTCACATGTTTGAAGCTTTTTCTAAAGAGAAATAAATATATTCACCAATGCAGACTGATTTTAATCCTATACCCAAAAAATGATCTAAACCTGCTACATCCAATGCTTATTGCTGATATAAAGTGTTAAAAATAGAAGTTATTTATATTCAATAATCTGACATACATAAATTATTAAGAAAAAGAGAAAATGTCATTAGATTTCTTCTGAATTTTTTTTTTTTTTTTTTTTTTTTTTTTTTTTTTTTTTTTTTTTAAAGAAAAATACCAGTTGGTTTAAACTAAACCGTTGTTTAAACCAAAAGGAGTAAACAGTTGTTTAAACCATAGTTAAAACCAATTGGTTTAAACCGTGCCAACCCTGTTCTAATTGTTGTAGGTTCTATCTTGTATTATATAAATATGCAAATATACAGAAAACAACTAAAAATCCACAAAAACCTGTATTGGTTGGGTATTTGCCAGCGCTGATACATTTTGAAAGTAGCAACAAAGGTGAATTTTCAACAATATTTTATAATGTTGCTTTAAGAACTTTCATTTTAAATTTGCTTTTAAAATGGTGATTTATTGTATCAGATGTAACACCATGATTTAAACAAGCAGATAAGTGTAATCGCACAGGATTTATTTATTCTATTTCCATTTTATTCATGATTGGCTGAATTTTCAGTAGTGTAATATTTATAAAGCTAAAATTTTTAGTGTATGGTTCATTTTATGTTTAGACTATGGATGGGAAATTTTGTAAAACATTTAATCTGAAAGCTGCAAAATATTTTAATATGTTCATAATCATTCCTTAACATTATATTTATTGCTATTTAACTTAATTTCAATATTTTCTTTTAACACAGGAAGATGGTGATTTCATGGAGGAGTAAAATTCTACTGTGAGTGAGGAGTCAAATTCAACAATCTTATTTAACCTCAACAATTTTCAAGAAAGTGTCTATTTTGCCTAAGATTTTAAAAGTTGGACAAACCAGTGGACAGATTACAACATGCTCTTTATGTATTTAATGTTTAATGCAAATGGACTGTTATATTTATAAAGGTCCTGTTAAAGATGTTATTGAAACTTGTTTATCTGATGTTGGAAAGAATTGTTATCAATTAATGTTAGGTTTATTTTGTCCTTGCTAAATAAAATGTTTTTGTTGTTAAATAAAATTAGTTTTTTTTCTTTCTTGCAACATTCTAAATTGCACATTTGGCTCTACTTTTGACATAAACTGCTGCAGTCTTATACTTTTATATTTATTTAAAAGTTAGTTGATTTAAGAAACATTGAACAAAATAAAAATTAAATCAAAAATTCTTTATTAAGAAGAAGTAAGTTATTCTTGAATATAAATTCAAGTTTTAACAAATGTTTTAAATGATATAAAAAATAATTGCACATGGTCAATAAATCCATTTCTCAGTTATTTCTGCATTTAACTTCATACAATAAAATAATTGTCCATAATCAAAATTTTAGCTATACAAGTTTTTTAATGGCATTCCTCCACATTTCCCAATTGCAATGTGCTGATATAAATGCTATGGTAACAATTATTTTATCTAAGATTTCAAAACCATTTCAGATTTCAAACTAAACAATTAAAATATTTTTTTAAAATTTAGTCAGTTTAAGAAATATGATTTTGATTGAGATTTAAATCGAGGAATAATTACAACAAGATATCATGGGTTGATGTTTATCCATTTAAAATATTTTCAATTTCAATTATTTAAACCCTGCACTGGCCATGTGTGGTGGGGGGGAATACTTTTTTAAATTTAGGTTTTATGTTTTTAATACTTTCTTTTTCAAAACTGGGTCTGAAACTCCTATTAATATAAAAAAAAAATAATTAACCAAAATTGCAAAAGGAAAAACTAACCCACTTACAGATCATCCTCAAATATTCTATGCCCCCCCCCAAAAAAAGGTAAACATTTTAAAATCCAAACAAGATATTTGAAAATAACTTCTGCATAGGATTATCTAAACTCTTAAGGGGAACAATCAGCTTCTGCCATTGTGGTGCTGAAGTTGAGTCGTTGGGCTGATATCAAGTTTATTTTTTCAATATTTTTTTAGTAAGATGCCTAAGATTGGTTTATTTGATTGAAATCGTAAATTTTTAATAAAAAAATAATTGTTATTTACAATTAAATCAGAAGCTAATGAAAAAATTAAAATTGTATATAAGCATATCTAAAGCTATAAGTATCATTGGAAAATATGTAAACTTGAAATTGCCCAAGAAAAGAAAGGAAAAATCCCATTAGCACCACAGCATCAGAAGCTGATATTCTGTTTAATGTTGTTCGGGTGCTGTTGTACAGTTATGCAAATTTAGGCAGTTTGCATGAATAAGTGTTTTCAAATTTGCAATTTTGAGATCACCAGTATTTTTTATTTAATGAATATATATACTTTTAAATTTAACAAAAGAAAATTCTGATGTTAAAAATTTCTGATTTGACAGAATAATAAAAAATTCATGTAAGCTATATTTAATTTTGTATAACGATTCAATTGCCTTTTCCCCTAAATTGACATAGGAAACAGTTTCGTTGAATTAGAAAGAAAAAAAATGTTTTTATGATTCATTAGAGAACTTTCAGTCATGTAAATTAGAATGTTTTAAGTCTTGTTAATTAAAGCCTTGAAGAAATATTGGATAATCTATGTTACAGTTTTCCAATCTCTCTCTCTCTCTCTCTCTCTCTCTCTCTCTCTCTCTCTCTCTCTATATATATATATATATATATATATATATATATACCCTTGTAATGTCAATAAACAGAAATTTAAATCCGAAATGAGAATTTAATTGCAACACTTGAAAATGTGGCAATAATTCCATGTTATATTGAATTTCATTGATAAAAATTAATCGAGGATTACTGAATTTAGTTTTAAATGATGTGATTTTATTTAGACGATTTAGAAATCGCTTGAAGATTTTTGTAATTTTAAGCAATTTTGCTTTTCTTAAGAGTGAATTTATTCAATTCTACAAATTCAAGGAGTTTTGGATTAACTTTTAAATGAGTTGATTTTATTCATGTATGAATTGGTTACAAATCGCCTAAGTGCTACTGGATTAAATCAAAAATGGCAACATTTCACTCCAACTTGAATTGATAATAAATCGCTCAAGTGCTACTGGATTTGCCTTAAATTATTTCACTTCACTCAAATACGAGTTGGCTGCAGCTAACTCAAGTGCTACTCGATTTAATCCTAAAGACTTCATTTCACTCAAGTATGATTTGGTTACAAATCGCTCAAGTGCTACGAGATTCAGTCTTAAATGACTTCATTTCACTCAAGTATGACTTTATTACAAATCACTCAAGTATTACTGGATTTAACCTTTATTGATTTGATTTCACTCAAGTATGAGTAAAATAGAGATCACTCAATCATGAGTTGATTAAAAACAACTCATTCACTTGAGTTGTTTCAGCTCTTCTTGAGAAGGTTCCTTTCAACATAGGAAAAGAGTGGATTTCAGCTCAACTTGAGTTATTTCAGCTTTTTCGTTTTAAGAGAGTATATCTATGAGCCATAAACTTACGATAAAAAATATTTTTTGTTTCATATTTTTGCACAAAATACCTTTCGGCATGAAGTTATGCATTATTTTAACTTTGGAATTTTAAATAAATTGAAACATATCTATTTAACTATAAAAATTGTAAAAAATTAAATAAGAAGAAATTTCACTAAATTATTTCTAAGACGTATTTTTATCTACCACACCGATCCGAAGAACAACTTTTCTACAACAAATATCAACAAAACAAACGCCTTTTCATTTCAGGTTAAAAAGGCGAAAGACAACGCCTATTAAATTCCCGTTAAAGAGACGATAGAACCAATCAGCTAATCACAGAACGACAGAACAGAATTCTTTCCCATGTCCGTATCAATGTAAAGGTTGCTAATATGCATTCGGATGTTGCGTATAAAGATATGTGCATACAAAAAAGGAAAAAAAAAACTAAGATGTACTACTTACGAACTGAATTTTGTAGTGTGTAAAAAAATTTTAGCGGAAATTTCAAGTGGGCATTTAGGTGATTAATTATTATTTCAACAAATATTGAAAATGATTTTTAAATATAAATATTTCAGAATTACATCATAAGCTGAGAAATGGGCAAGAGAAATAGAAATTTCAAGCGAAATTTAGACGACCGATTATTTATTTGTCATTTCAACAAAATAACTAACTAAATTAAAAAAAATTATAGTTGATTTCCATTTTTTCTAAAAACACTCTCTGAAATTCATATTTCCACAAAATTATGCAAAGTTTAAAATCTGTAATTATTTCTTTTTAATATGATCTCGCCTATTTTTTATTTTATAGCACATTATTACATCCTCTACAATTCCCCAATTACTGATAATTTTATTTCCTTCTCTCCAAGCACATAATCCTTAGAGCATATGCAGAGTTTCATAATTATAAGAATTATTAAATTAAAAATCATTAAGAAAGGTAAAATTTATAATTTATTTGAATAATTACAAATTCAGTTAAATAATATTATAATTAAATCAAATTATAAATTTATAGAAAATTTAAAATAAAAAAAATATAATATAAATTTAAAGAATGTGTTAAATTTAAAAAGTAACAAATTTATTAAATTTTTTTTGGAACTTTTTCCTTTTAAACTTTTTATAATATTGCTAATTTGTGGTTACAGTAAATGATCTTATATAAATCTCCTATCTTCAGAAATTTTCACTAAGTCATCTTTTTATATATGTTGCGGCCAATACCCGGAGCCTGGCCAATTCTAGAACTGGCCGGCCAATACCCGAACTGGCCAAGCTTCCCGGCCAATACCCGAAATACATGAAATGAATAGCGTACTTCGGGTTTTGGCCGGCCAATTCGCGAACTGGCCGAGAAGCCTTGGCCAACACCCGAATTGGGGATTTAAGGCTACCCAGTAGATGCGGCGCCGTCATGAAATTCTTTTAGAAATTGTTTCTTATTCAAAGAAGAACGTTGTTTGCGACGGTTCCGTTTGATGGCACTGATATGCACACGTGACAGAAAAGGATATTTCCATGCTATTCTGATATGCCACCTTAGTGGTCTAAATTGCCATTTTTTCTAATAGAAATATTATTTTTTATTTGTATAAAAATGGTCTCAGTAAATTTATAGTATTTCGCATTATTTCCAATTCTTTTGAACCTGATTAACTACATTCTGCAGAAGATTCTTTACAAATTAAAATAAACATGAAGGGGGATTTTTTTAAAGTAATAAACGTAACTCATCGACAAATATGCAATTTTAAACTTAAAACAAGAAAGGAAATGAATCACTGTGTAGATTACAAAATATTATGCAACTCTATCGCAATGTTGTTAAGAGAATTTACTCCGGTTCTTTTTATGTAAAGAGATATCCACATAAGCATAAAAAAAAAGTAAAATTTCATTTCAGCAATAGGTTTCCGCAACTAGTAATCTATTTATTTTATCTTTCATTAAAGCTTTCTATGATCTACAAATTGCTTTACAAATAAATATTAAAAGTTTATAGCAGCTGGAAATGCACATGAAAAACAATCGGAGTATAAATGGTAAATTCCACCTACTCAATAATCTATAGAAAACATGTTGTAGAGCATATTAGAAATGTATAAAGGGTTTATTATGTTTGAAGTTGTGAAATATCAAAAAAATACTCTGTAAAAGTATTTGTCGCATATATCATAATTCCTTATCGGAATACTTTTTTGGAGTCCCTATTAACGATTTATAATGATTTCTTAATCAATATTCTACAAAGAAACCTACTGCTTCCCTCATGAGTGAGGCATATAAATTTTACTATGTTTGAAATATGCCATAATTCTTTATTGGAATTGTTTTGGCGCCCCTATAAATGATCTACAAATGCTACTTAATCAATACGCAACAAAAGACATTGTTTCTCACATCAGTGAGGCTCATGAATTGCATTATGTTTGAAATAGTGTAATATCATTAAAATAACCTATAACAGATTTTTTGGCATACATCATAATTCTATACCGGAATTCTTTTTGGCGTTCCTGTAAACGAACTGTAACGGCTATTTAATCAATACTTTACAAAAAAAGTATCACATGTGCATTATGTTCGAAATCGTGTAACATCATTAAAATGCCTTATAAAAGATTTGTTCGCATGTATTATATTTCCTTATAATGGCTACTTAATCAATATTCTAAAAAAAAATATTGCTATTCACATGAGACAGGCTTGTAAATTGCATTATGTTTGAAAAAGCGCAACATCATTAAAATACCCTATAAAAGGTATTTTGGCATACATCATTATTCTTCATCGGAATTCTTTTTGGCGTTCTTATAAACGTACATTAGAATGGCTACTTATTCAATATGCTACAAAAAATTTACATCCCACATATGCATTATGTTGAAATAGTGTAACATCATTAAAATACTTTATGAAAGATTCCTTGCATTTATCATAATTCTTTATCGGAATACTTTTTGCGTCCCTACAAATGAGCTATATTGACTACATAATCAATACTCTACAAAAAAAAATTGCTTCCCACATGAGAAGGGCATATAAACTTCATTATGTATGAAATGTATCATAATTCTTCATTGGAGTCATTTTTGATGTTTCTATTAACGAACTATGATTACTAATTAACCAATACTCTACAAAATATATATTGCTTCCTACATAAGCTAGGGTTGTAAATTGCATTATGTTTCAAATAATGTAACATTATAAAAATGCCCTAAAAAGGATTTTTTGGCAATATCATAATCTTTATCGGAATTCATTTTGGCGTCCCAATAAACGAACTAAAATGGCTACTTAATCAATATACTCTATAAAAAAAGTTCTTCTACACTAGAGAAGCATGTGATTTTCATTAAATTTGAAATAGTGTAACATCATTAAAAGGCACTAAAAAATTCTTTCATCATTTTCTTAGTAATAAAATTTTCAGTGTTTCTGAAAAAATCTAGAATTGCTATATTTCATGCACTGTAATAAATAACTGTTTGTCTTTATTAATGATACATAGGTACCAATTTTATTGTAACTAAGATAATGTAACAACATTAAAATGTACCGTAAAAACGATTCTTATTGATTATATTGAAACGAAATATTTTTGTATATCCCAGTAAGTTAACAAAAAACAGTACACAATTCCCTATCAGTGCCAAAATAAATTGATAAACGAAATAAGATAACAAATACAAGTCATCCCGAGCCTTTACTCGAGTTAGAGAACGGCCAGGTAGACGACTACACTATTTGAATTCATAGACACTTTCAACTGTGTTAGAAATGATTAAACCGAGTGCCTCTATCTATTTCGGGAATTGGCCAATCACATCTGGCCAGTTCGCGAATTGGCTAATCGCATCTGGCCAGTTCGCGAATTGGCCGGCCAATTCTAGAATTGGCCAGTCATTTTTAAACGTTACTGGCCAGTTCGGGAATTGGCCGATTTCGGGTTTTGGCCGCAACATATACATAACCTACCTTATGATTCTTTAAAAAGTAGCAGAATGCTGTCGACACGCAGATGATCCCCCCTCCCCCTAGCTTTTTTCATAAGTTAATGGAAATTATCTTCTTTCTGTAAAAATTACTTTTGCAATTGATCCCTATTTTAAACAAAAACTTTATTGAAATTAAAAAAATTCTTCCCTTTCTCCGCCCATCCTATCTAAATTCTCTATTTTTAGGATTTTCGCCAAGCACAATACCTTCCCGCCAAAAAAAGGTCTCTTTGACGCAGCCAGTTCCAACCAATTAGATTACAAGGTGGCAAAACCCGGTTGGGAGAAAAATATGCCAATCGCAATCAGAAGCAAATCTATCAGAGAAAATGTCCGATAGTTGTCAACTTATGGCTTTGTCACGTAAGTAACGCCACCTTGTAATAACTCCATGCACAAATTCTTAGGAAAAAATGGAATATATAGTCAAGTCTCTCTATAAGGAAACTCTATCCAACGATTTTCTCTATTTAACGAAATTTTTATAGGAACGGTTAATTCTTTCATGATTACAATAAAAATAATCTCCATACAGTGAAATATATATCTCCATTTAACGAATTTTTTCAAAAATGTTCTCTCATAAGTTCAGAAAACACTTCAAATTATTAGTAGAATACTTTTTTTTTTTTCCGTTGGTTTCTGGTTTATATCTCATAGCTAAATTCCTCTACCTTATTCCTCATGTCCAAAAAAAAAAAGCATCCAACCTCCTCACCCCCTTCAAGGAAAACATCTTTTTGCATGGTTACACTTGGCTTTGTTTTAGCCAAGATGAGCATGCGTTCTTGGAAAAGATTGCAACATTTTCTTGTTAGTGGGGCGATTTGCAACTATCACAAAGCATCCTAAAAGATAAAACTATTCCATTATTGTCTTGAAAACTGTGTTTGTTTCTTGGTTTGGATAGTAAGGCAGGAATATGGAAGGAATAAGGGGGAATTGCAGAAAAGGTCGTTTTTCAGCAGGTTTTTTATCTACCTAAATTAACTCTTGATATTTTTAGAGTTTAGAGAGGATGTTTGTTGTTTGTGGCGACTCGAAGCAGTTTTTGTTGTGAGAGATCATTTGAATGAAGAATCGTTACTAAATGTCATCTTTGCTGGTGTTATCTTCTACTGCATTTGCATAAATTTGCTTCTAGTTTAAACATAACTCTCTCTGATAAAGTAATAATTTTGAAAATAATCAATAAAACACTGGAAAAAAAAAAAAAGAAAGTGGCAAAAATGTTTGAGTTTCTGAAAAAATTATTTCAAAAATTTAATTAAACATCTCAAAAACAATTCTGTTTCAAAATTTAAACATTAAATGAAAAATTTTTTGCCGTTCTCTATTCAACGAATTTTTCTATATAATGACTTTTTTGTCTAAACGATGGATTTCGTTATACAGAGACTCGACTGCATTTCTGTTTCTCACAATAGATGACGCTAACAACGGGACTAAGGCTCCTATAACTTAAAGGAGCCCTAAACGGGACAATAATGTGATTTCTGGACACGTGCACTGCGGACAAATAAACTTAACGATTGTCAAGCTTGTTATTATTATAAGGCCTTGGTTTGAACTTTGAAATAGGCATGTATTGCTATCTGTTGAGGGAAAAGGAAATTAGATACTATATTTATGTTATTCATTTGTTTTTACTAAAATAACAATCGAGTTAAATGCAATTACATTTTATACAATAATGCATTTGCTTTTCAAAAGGAAAAATACGATTCCTGTACAGAAAATTTCGCTAAATTCAGTGTTAAATAAATTTTTCATGATATCTTCTATTTCTAAATTAGTTATGAGATCATTCAGCATTTAGATATATATTGGTTGATGATATGTGTACGTTTCTGTTATTAACTTTCTCTCAGAAATGAGGTATTAACAGACATGTGATGGATCCCGGCTACTGGAATGGCACGCTTATTGATAGAGAAGCTTAACAAGTCAAAAATACTTTTTTTTTTTTTTTTTTTTTTTCTCAGATATTGATAAACAAAATCAAGTTTCCAAAAATAGGTTTTCATTCCGGCCTACACATAGCTTTACAGTGGATCTCGCTAAAAACATAGACAAAGACATAGCTATTTCATTTCTTTCAATAGCCATATATTCAGCTTACACTTTTTCGTTTCTTTCTTTCTTTTTTTTATATAAGTGTACAGAATTTTTAGAATTAAAGAAAACCTTTTTTTCCCTTTGTTGTGGAATTAATTCGTGTCAGTTATTGAGATAAAAAACTGTGAAGAGTATGGTAATAAAATATTGGATTCGTAACTCATTATTTTTAAGATAAATCTATAAATTGTGGTTGACGCAAACGAAATATTTCTACAGTGAAACCTCCAAATAAGGGACACTCCGAATTAGAGGTCTGCACGGCCGAAATTTCCAGGCCCGAGCCCGGCCCGAAAGTTAAAATTTCGGCCCGGGCCCGGCCCGGCCCGAACGAAAGAAATATTGGCCCGACCCGGCCCGGCCCGAACGAAAGAAATATTGGCCCGACCCGGCCCGGCCCGAAAGTTAAAATTTCGGCCCGAGCCCGGCCCGGCCCGAACGAAAAAAAATTGGCCCGACCCGGCCCGGCCCGAAAGTTAAAATTTCGGCCCAAGCTCGGCCCGGTCCGGAAAAAAGTTTAAAATTCGGCCCGAACCCGGCCCGGCTCAAGTGAATTACTACAGAACATTGATCTTTAATCTTATGGAAGAGTTCTGACCAAAAAAAATTATATTAGTCTTTTTTTTTTCATGTTTATAATCTCCATTTATGCAGAAGTGCCGTAGGCTGCGATATTTACGCTTTTAAATGAATCTTTGTTTGTTGTATGTAAATGTTTCAGTTATCACTAGTATTATTAATCCATATTCCCTGTAATGGAGAAAAAAAGTCGAAAAAGCGGTATATGGTAAAATTTCCAAAGACAAAATCGCTTTGGAACAAAAAAAAAAAAAAAAAAAAAATACATTCCCTTCTTAACAGATGTAAATGTTTAATATATTTTTTTCTCCCGTATTGTTGTATTCATTTTGCATGGATGAACATTTTAAAAGAAACTTTCAGTTTTCACTTTAAAAAAAAATTCCGTCAACGCCTAGTAATCTACGATTCTTTAAAAGGAATAAATTCTAATGTTTAATTGTAGAATAATGGCGGCTTAAAGGTATATGCCTTTTTTGCAAACATTTTTGGACAAAGCCAAATATTACTGATTTATAAAAAGTCGAGAAAAGGATTTTCATATAGGAAGGTTCAATAGGAACTTATTGTTTTGGTCCATGAAAACTAGGAAGAATGGAAGCAGTCTCGGCTTCGTACGGAAAAAAAAGTTAGGCCCGGCCCGTCCAGCAAAAAAATTAAGGCCCGAGCCCGGCCCGGCCCGAAAGATTAGTGACTAGGCCCGGTCCGGCCCGGCCCGAGTCTTCAGAAGTAAGGCCCGAGCCCGGCCCGGCCCGAATGCCATTACTGGAAATCGGCCCGAACCCGGCCCGCGGGCCGGGCCGGGCTCGGGCTTCGGGCCGCGGCCCGGCCCGTGCAGACCTCTACTCCGAATAAGGGACACCTCTATTTAAGGGACGAAACTTCTGGTCCCAGTCCCTGGGTATAGGACGTGTAATGTATTTACCTCTGAATAAGAGACACTCTATTTAAAGGACAAAATGAGACTAAAGAGAATGGTTTTTGAATTTCAGATAATGAAGTAGTTTGAGATAAAAATGAAAATACAGATTTTTGTGAAATTATCAAACAGACAGACAGTCATGTTGATACAGAGGCATACGACACTATTAACGACCATTTATTTACCCACAATTCTGATTCAACATTAGTGCTTTTATCCGCATTGAAAGTAATGGTGAAAATTGCAAGGATGATTCTGAAAGTAGAGAATAAAAGAAAATTGTGAAATAAAGAAGTTTACGTATGCTTTTAAGCTGTTCTCAAATCCAAAAAGGCAACTTTTAAGACATATATTTTAATTAATTTTTCTCCGGAAATGCAAGTTTTATCCGGAAACTAGCAAGTTTTGTTGTTCAGAAAATATGTAATCGACCATTTTTTTATGTTTTTTTTTTTTTTTTTTTTTTTTTTTTTTTTTTTTTTTTTCCAAATGCAATAAGATCTTTCAGAAAATATCAGTGTGGGCGTTTTGAACTGAATTTCCATGCAAAAGAAAAATAACTACTCAAGAAAGGGTAAAAAAGTCTTTGTCACGTGATAAAAATCACTTATTACTAACCATGGGCGCCCATATGGGGGGGGCAAGGTGGGGCTTGAGCCCCCCCCCCCTAGATTTTGGTTTTGTCATATTTTTAAAAAATATATACATCAAGTTGCAAGATATGAAAATTCTAACTTGATCCAGTAAAGAAGGCATCTTAAGAAATTTCCGTTTTAAACAGTTTTCCGTTTAAGTAGGTATAATTGTGTGGAATTTATTTTCTCATAATCATCAGTTTTATTTCTTTTAAAGCTAGATTCAGATTTAAACAGATTCCGTTTTGGTAAGATTTGAATTAATTCTCTCGAATAGTGTGCTTTTTACAAAGAGGAAAAACATAAGATAGGAAACAAATTGTATTTTATACAATTTTTATTTTAGCAAGGTGTTACTGTGTGCTTTTTTTCCTACTAGAGTACAATACTTTTTCTGCATAAGGAAGGATTTAGTTATAGACACAACTCACTTTCATAGGTAAAACTGATTTTGCATGAACAAATTGTCGAGAAATTAGACACAGATTTAACAATAAGATGTGAATGATACAGCGCTATTTTTTAATTGGAAAATTCCTTTTCCCGAATCTAATAAATATTAGAACCCTGAATGTGTATGATTGTAACCAGGTCCCGACTTATATAGGGGCATGCGAAACAATTGCCCCAGGGCTCCCTCATTAGGGGCCCCCCATGAGAGTAATTAGGATTTTCACTAAAAAGTGCCAAATGATTAAAATTAGCCAAAAGGATATCAAATTTCATATATTTTCAAACATTTAGGAAGGTAAGAGTGGTTCTCCTTCCTCTCTTTGCTTCCACTACCCCATTCATCTATGCGAAAAACAAACTACATTAGAAAACTAATAATTAATGTTTTATTATACCGACTAAGTATTCTATTGTTTTCAAAAGAAATTCTTTATTAACATTTTCGTTGCAGAATGGCAAGTTAAAATCATTAATTATGACCCATTTGGTACATTATCTTTTAGCCATTTTATGTTACATACATAGATAATCAAAGAAAAAGTTTGCAAAATGATACTTGTGTCAACCAATCTATAATTTTTTTTACAATTATTTTTTTAATACTTTTTAATACTTATTTTTTAATACTTTTTAATACTTATTTTTCAATACTTTGTTGTGACTATCTTTTTGTGATACCCTGTATACAAATGTGAACTGCACCGAGAACAAAATTTACATATACATGTAATACGTATGAAGTTTAGTATTAGCCACTTCCACAACTAAAAAAATATATATATATATATCTACTGATAGACAGAAAGGGGACTTCCCGAATAATGCTTGTCCGTCCCCTGTCCCCCCCCATAGCCTTAGTCGGGCCCTGATTATAACACAACTCAAAATCGAAAATTTTATCTGAAGTCAAGCAGAACAAGACAAAATAATTTTGGTCGACTTAGAATCTAATAATTCTTATAGCTATCATTAAAGAATTTTTGCTTTTCATAAATAAAATAAATATTGGGCATACCGTTGTTTGAATTTAGTTGTAAATTGTAAATGATCTCCACCAAGTTCTAGAGATCAGAAACACAAAGCAATAAAACGAGTGATAGGATGTTTGGGGGGAGCACTCTTGGAAATTTTTTTTTTTCAAATATTCCTGGTGCATGTGAAACAATGTGATCAGAAAAGTAATAAGTCCGTACCACATTTTTCTAATCATTTTGCCACTGTCAAAGGAAATCGCTATAATTTCTCTGTAAACAATGGTATGAATATAAAACAAGTAATACGCTCACAAGTCTTTAATATAGATGCTGCAACGTAATGATTATTGCTGTAGTGATTATTGTATGCCTCAAAATAGTTTTTACATATTCTTTTTATCTAGAACCAGCTGTAAACAAATTGCATTCTGTAGATTAACATTAGCATTCGGTTTATTAGCGCCGACAGAAAATTCTTGAGATTTTTTTTTTGCACAGATAAAATCAGAAGAATTTTTCAGCATTTTTCATGGAGCTATTAGAAAATTGGAATTTTAAGGAATCAATATCAAAATGTGCAGATCGTTTACTAGATAATTTCCCCGTCTGAACCGTCGTATGGCCACTCCTCTAGAATATTAAAAAGCACCATTTTTTATCCATATTTAGCCTCTTTAATTATATCCCTTGAATCAAGGTTTATAAATCAAAATGAAATGTCATTCAAAACAATTTTACTTCATTCCTATCTCATGAAAAATATGGAAAACAGTTTTTCAAAAAAGAAGGTATCTCAGTTATAAAGAATTGAAAATTTGGAGTTGGAAGCAAGAATATGGCTTGATTTGTTGAAAAGCAAGAACTGGTTAGAATGTCATGGTAAATGATCTAATCGCAGAAGCTACTTTCCCCATTTCCACCAAAAAATTTCACTGCAGAAAAATCATTTAATAAACCCATGCCAGTGACGATAACAAAAAAGCACGAATTTTGATCAAGGGTCAGGAAAAATGTGAATTCTGCCAAAGAAATGCAGATAAACGCAAATGTTGTCAAATAAGAGCGAGAGAAACGCACATTTCATCAAAGAATTGCGGAAAAAACAAATTTCATCAAAAAATCGCGAAAAGATTTCTAATTTCATCAAAGAATCGCAAAAAAGATTTCTGTTTTCGTTCAAAAAGCTTAGAAAACCCCCAATATTGTAGAAAAAATACAAGCTTCGTCAAAGTATCGCGAAAAAACGCTAATTTTGTCCAAAAATCCCGAAAAATTGCAAAAAAAGTAATTTTTCTCAAAAAATTGGCAAAGAAACATAAATTTCGTGAAAAATTCGTAGAAAAAGCACTTATTACTTAAAGGGATAGCTAAAAACGCATATTTCTAAAAAAAATTGGGGGGAGGGACTCAAAAGTCGCGAAAAAACGCTAAGTACCTTAAATATTCACAAAAATATGTGATAGCTTCGGGGGAAGTTGAGATTTTCCCCAGCCCTCCCCTAAAATTAGTCATATGGGCGCCCATGTTACTAACAGGTAATTTATTTTTCAAAATATTGAAAATACAGTTCAATTGCATATCACTTCCATAATCAAACATTCCAATTTTATGCCTTTCAGTTAAAAAAAATGAATTTGTAAATATGCCAAAACGTATTCCAGTTGCTAAGTAGAGCAGTTGAGAGATTTGTTGCATTAAAATGCGCAAAACAGTTGAATATTTTTTTTCTTTGATAAATATTGCTGGTAATGAAGAACTATAAAATTTACAAAAATGGTAAATGAACATTTGAAAGCTTTATACTGAAAAATTGAATTTTGCAAAACAATTCCTTTTGATTGTTACTTCGAAGTAAAACTCTTTCTAATGTTTTTATACTTTTTGCTGCATGGATACAGTTTGCATAAAAAATACAAATCAACAATTCTACAAATCATGTAATGATTTAGTAATGAATTGAAAATTTTAATTAATTCTCTTTTTTTATTTTTGTTTGATTAACATAATTTATATACATTTCGAATCTTTTAAGGAGTATCATCTTTAATATTTTGCTGTTTTTATATCCTTCAGAACGATTAATTAAAAAAAATAATAAAAACTCCGAATAAGGGACACCTCTATTTAAAGGACAAAAGTTCCAGTCCCATAGGTGTCCCTTATTTGGAGGTTTCACTGTAGTAATATATGAGACATAATAAGTCAAAAAGCATTTTTTTAAGAAATGAAGAGAAAAAAAGTAAAAAGGGCGGTCAACTTCTGCCATGTACGCCAAGAGCAATCATAGACTATTGGAAAATGGGAGTTCAGTTTAAATGCGTACTAGGCAATCGGACCACTCAATACTCTTTTAATGCTTTCTAGTATATATAAAGCTAAATTCTTCTATTGAAATATATCTGGTGTGAAATGTAATTTAGATTTGTATTATTGTATTGATTCACCACCGAAGTAATAGTTTTCTAAACATCATTGATTTGCTCTTATTTTTATTTATTTTTTTTTTTTTCAAAAGACAATTTTAAGCACAATGGATATTTAAACCAATTTAAAATTGAATACTCGCTTGTATAACGGATAAAATAAGCGGGCACACAAGTAAACGCCGCCTAAAAATAACTTTTTATAGTTATACATTTATTTTTTGCATACTTTACTGATTTAAAGAAGAAGAAATCAATAAAATATCACTATTATACATTTAATAAATATATACATCAATTAGAATTAAAAAGCGATTGTTACTTTTTAAAAATACTTAATAATAGTTCTTTGGTATATAACGAGCATTATGTAATAAAACATTCAACAGCAAAGCCATTGAAAACCACTGGGTGTGTTAAAACATTAAATTATTGGTGTTAAAACACTGTGTATGAAAAAATGTAGGAAGTTTTCTCTAGTTTCATTTGGTGTAGTACTGGTGATTTCTTTTAAGTTTAACTTTTTACCAAATACAAAGGAGTACCCGAAAAAACAGCAAATTTTCTTTCACGATTTTTCATTTATAACTTTTTAAGCCGTCTAGATACGAGGTGGCAAAGAGGACGTCAAATTTATACTGTCGTCAACGTCATTTTTGGCCTGTTACAAGATACCGTTCAGGGGAGGGGGGGGGGGTGCCAAATTGATACTTTGCGCCTGGTGCAGTTTTCTCTTCGCACACTAAAACATAAAGGAAAAAACAAAAGTTAATTACACAAATTAATTACTGCAGAGTTTAAAAAATGAATATATTAAAGTTTGCTTTTATTTTACGGTTTTGTATTTTATAACTTTTATTTCCAAGTACTTTCAAAATTCAGTAAATATCTATGCATCTATATCTATATACATATACTACATATATATATATATATATATATTTTTTTTTTTTTTTTGGGGGGGGGGGAGTATTGACGATTTGATTACTTTATCAATTTTTTTAAGAGTTTCTAGAATAGGGAATTTACTGACCGTAATTCATAAATCGTCATCTTATGTTTCGAGGCGATTTTTCCACATTAGTGAAAGGAATACGATTTCATTCTTTTAACCCAGTGTAGTAAATTTTGTTCTCTTTTCAATAAAGTTTATTCAAAATTCGTACAGCGATTTTTGAATTTTTAACGAATTTTTAATGCGATTTTTAGTAGTTTTTTTTTTTTTTTTTTTTTTTACATTTTACGGCTATTTTTCGACATTGATAAAAAAAAAATAGTTTCATCTTTCAACTTAATTTACTAAATTTTGTCTGCTAAGATTTTTGAATTTCAGTGATATTTAATGCGAGTCTCAGTGCGATTTTCGTGTGATTTTTAACGATTTTTCGTGCGTTTAGCATCGATTTTTTGTCAATTTTGCCAATATTACAGATTTTTGTACGCATCATGGTCTTATTTACAATTAAATTGAATATAAAAAAAGGCAAAAACCATAAAACTAATGAATTAGCATTAAAGGAATTATTTTTAATATCCACAGAAACCAACACTAAAGAAATAAAAAATAAAAAACGCTCTATCAGTGTGCGTGTGTTTTGTGTGCGATGGCTAGCAAAATCTACGGCACGTACGAAGCTCAAAATTTGAAAATGAATGAGAGTAGCCCAAAGTCTCTCCTGATGTACCTGACATTCAGATTTTCATAATACTTCCTCCCCCGTTTCTCATTGCAGTCCTTTTCAATATTTTTACCGCTAAATATTATTTATTCATTTTTTTAAACAAATTTTTCACACAGTCAGTGACAGCGTATTTCAGACAACGTAACTCCACGTATTTCGAGTTAGAGATAAAATAAAAATATTCAGGTTCCTTTAATATTATTATCACGGAACCGGGCGGATAAGCTAGTATATTAATAAAAAAGCTGCCTTTCTTTTAGTGAATATTTAACTTGAAGTGTTTATATATTATTTGAGTGATTTTGTTCCTCTTCTGACCTCAGGATTTATTTATGTATCTTTTTAAATTTCAGTTATCGGATTTATATTAACAATCTGATTAAGAACGATTGAACAGCTAAAAGGATTAAATTTTATTTTTATACATAAAATTTGATGATACATAGGTACTCAAAAAGTACATTTTTTGACAATTTCTGATGATTTTTTTTTTAAATTTTAATCTACTTTTTTGCATTGCAAAAAACATTGAAAAGCATAAAATAAAAATGTATGTAATAATTTTTTTTTTTTAATCCCTAATGGACTCTATAAGTGGTATTTTACCGCACAGTAAAATTATTTACATTTTCGGTACATTTCAACTGCAAGTTTTTTTTTAATATAACACGTAGTTCGCTAAAATTGCACTATAGGAAAGAAATTGCTATTTTGTTTAGTTCTGCTATCTGTAAATGTCCATTTACATTAATTTGTCTTTTTTTAACTATACTTGAAAATAAAGCAAAATTGTAAAGATGAAAATCTTAAAGATATAGGATGGATCAGATCTGAAGAGGTTAATTTAAAATTTTAATTAATTTTTTTTCAATGCCACCCCCTTCCCCCTCCTAATGACTGAATTTTTCAAAAATAGGCATGTTTGCGTTATGTAATTGAGCGGAGGAGAGCCTGTTGAGAAACGGGACTGCTCCAAAATGAAAAATCTCAGAAAGGCATATGTGAATTAAAAAAGGTTTGGAAGCGCTAGCATTTTACGTAGTAAAACTTACAAGGAAGGTCTCCATTGGGGGCATACTCAGAATTTTTTGAAAAAAATACGAATTAAACTACTCATGTAGGTAATAAAGGATCAGTGAAAATTAGCGGCGGAATTACATTATTAGATATGTAAAAAAAATAAAATAGTTTGGAATAATTGGCGTGAAAAGCTGAAAGCGACGCCGGATTTGGCGAGCAGTGCATTTCCTCGCCAAAAGCAGACGATTTTAACGAATCTGAAAATTGATTTTAATTGACTTCTCTGTTAAAAATCTGCAGCATTTACTGCACCGTCACTCCACTACTTTTATAGAATATCTCTCTTCTGACCAATGAGAATGCTTCATAGCACGGTGAATTGACCGTTTTCTATAAAAGAGGTGGAGTGACGCTGCAGAAAATGGTACAGATTTTTAGCGCTGTTGTAGCTTGTGCAACACTGTTAAAAATCTGCTGCGTTTTGCTGCAACGCACTCCACCGCTTGTATATAAAATCTATTCCAACCAATGAGAAAGCTCCATTTCACGGCCAAGTAACCGTTTTCTATGCAAGCAGAGGAAGTGCGTTGCAACAAAATGCAGCAGATTTTTAACAGTGTATTTTTCAATTTGGAACAATTTTAATCATTTTAAATTGTGTTTTAAATGTTAAAATATATTAATTTCATTTTGTTATAAGTACATATAAACGTATACGACAAAATTACACTTAAAGTAAAGTAAAAATGCAATGCAAAACTAAAATTACTTAAACTAAACTTATTTAAATAAATTGAACAAAGAAAGTTTTTCTTTAAAAAATATTCGAAGCGTAAAAGCGTATTTTTCAAAATTTCAGTTTTTCGCCAACGGGAGATAAATCGCCAAATAAACGAAATTTTTATTATTTTTTTACGGACGTTATAAGGAAGTTCCGCCGAACTTTTTTTTATAAACATGTATAACTATATGAGAAGAACATTCTGTAATTTTTTCAGATTTTTCTGAGTATGCCCGTATGGAGACCTTCCTTGTTAGTACTGATTTGAACTGTGTTAATTAAAAGCTTTCATAAAAATTAATCTTTCACACCGGAATTTACAAAAAAGTACAGCATATTAATAATTCTGCTGTGGTTTGGCTGTTTAAGATCATACTTCATAGGATCATTTCTATAGTATGATTAGCGAGTTCGCTCACCGAACTTCGCGGAAAACCCAACCACGATGATGTGGAGTGGGGTGTCTTGCACCTAACCGTACAAGCAGCCATTGATGATCGCGCCTGTCTTGCCTAGTGCATTGCAGGAAGGGCGGAACTTGCTCTGAGTGGTTCCTAAAATAAAAGAAATAATTTTCCTTTTTTTTTTCAAATGAGAAATGTATGCATTCTAACTGCAAGGTGCCCTGCTTTATTATTATTATTTTTAAATATTTCATTATATTATCCATAGTATATCTTTCGTGATGAATTACGATGATTTGTGAATGAGCTATCCCACTAAGCAAATGAGGTTCGCAATTAAAAATGAGATATTGGTATTCAAATTTCGATTGTATATTAAAAGATAAAAAGTAATTAATTAAATAGTAAGTCACATTTTTATAGCATATTGCGTTAAATTCTCTCTTAAACTCGACAATGCGAATGCCATCTTCTGTTTCTATTGTTTCAACCCTTCATTCGGTTCATGAGCACCAAAAGATTGTTGAAAATTTCTGTAGACTCAAGCTTAGAGCTACAGTAGTGGCTGACGTAGCGTAGCATTAGTATTTAGGCAATTGCCAAAGAAGTTAGAATTAAAGCTAGCCACGTGAATTTATCCTTAACATCTTCAAATCTTGACTCATGACACTTTCTAATTTATAAACTGTGTATTTTATGGGCTGATTGAATCCAATAAATTCAACTAAAGTCTTAAAAGTGGGTATAACTATTTTAAAAATATAAGTTGATACAATATATTATTTTTCATCACTGCTAGTCATGCTTCTTTTAGTACACTTTTGCTTTTAAACATACAGACAAACATACCATTGAATGTATACGTTGAGCTAGTTATACTTTGCTTAAATTTCTAAAGTTCTTGAATATTAAATAAGGATAAACAGGATTGAATATTACCGTGTTTACTGCATTCTTGAGTATGAACCTTTTTATAGCATGGTGGGTTTAATTCCGTACCTCATAAGTTGAATACCTAAATCACAAAATCACTAAAGTTTTGAAATACATTTTTGTTTTTCATAATATTCGTGACTGAAACTTTTTATCTATCTTCAAGTAAATTTGTTCATACGTCCGGATGTCAATAAATAACATAAACATTATTGTAACCTCAGGCCTTTCTGCCTGAAGCAATTAATACAACTTATCTATTCAAAAAATAATGCTCACACCAGGTTTTCTTTGTAGAATAAATAAGATTGTGTTGCAAATACGCTGGCAGATCATACTTACTTGGCGCCTGAGATGCCTTGATCACGAAGGGGGCTCTCTCGGTCGGAGGCTGTCCATTGCACGCCGGGCTGCTGACGACTGCCACTTCCGCAAAAAGCGGTTGGTTGGGGCGCACAATTTTTGGTAGTCGGGACTGCGTTCGCGCTGTTCCCGGTATTTGAAAAGGCAGATTCTTACTGACTAAACTATAATCTCAATCTCACAGTAGTGCGCGTTGAAGTCTGCACACAGACAGATTTCCCTCCATTGAATTGAAACAGTTCAAGACTGAATGAACGTATCTACTCACAACATAATGCTTTACTTCTTCGATTGCAAACCATTAAGCTCCTCTCTTTTTCCTTATAATCCATAATTTCTCTCAGACTAAAAAACCTGTATTTTCCCCTTCTTTTATATATAATGTACATTGTTATTGTAAATAAGTATTAAGCCTTATCTTAGCCAGGAGCAGCAATTTCTAAAAAATATAGGATGGACTCAAACTTTTTTGATTTAAATAACACAATTACACACACCTTAGTGCCTGTATGGGGAAATAGGCAGGGGGGGGAGAGTGATGACTCTAAGCATAGGCGTAGAGTCGGGGGGGCCCGAGGGGGCACGTGCCCCCCCAATCATCTGTACCCGGACGCCAGAACAGAAGGCGTAGGGGCGCAAAATGAAGGCTTTTTTTTGTCTTTATATGCAAAAATTTATGTATATATATCGAATTTGAATAAAAAGATCGCACAAACGGAAAATTCAAAAGCAAAACTGAACCAAGTGTATCTTTATGCATTCTGTCATTAAATAAATCAGTCTATACTCAAAAACACTCTTCTGTGTGAAACTGTACTTCATCGACCATTGACAAAAAACAAACGATTTACCTAGGGGTTGCAGAGGGGGAGCCAAATGAAGATTTTGTTTGTCTTTGCATTCAAAAATGTATATGTATGGAATTTACATAAGAATGTCTAACAGCCTGAAACCAAGCGATTTCTCTAGGGTTTGCAGAGGGGCGCCATATGAAGATTTGTTTGTCTTTACATACGAAAATGTATATGTATGGAATTTGCATAAGAATGTCTCACAGCCTGAAACCCAGCGATTCCCCTAGGGTTTGCAGAGGGGGCGCCAAATGAAGATTTTGTTTGTCTTTACATGCAAGAGTGTAAATGTATGGAATTTGCATAAAAATGTCTCACAGCCTGAAACCAAGCGATTTCCCTATGGTTTGCAGAGGGGGCGCCAAATGAAGATTTTGTTTGTCTTACATACAAAAATGTATATGTATGGAATTTGCATAAAAATGTCTCACAGCCTGAAACCAAGGGATTTCCCTAGGGTTTGCAGAGGGGGCGCCAAATAAAGATTTTGTTTGTCTTTACATACAAAAATGTATATGTATGGAATTTGCATAAAAATGTCTTACAGCCTGAAACCAAGCGATTTCCCTATGGTTTGCAGAGGGAGCGCCAAATGAAGATTTTGTTTGTCTTTACATGCAAAAATGTAAATGTATGGAATTTGCATAAAAATGCCTCACAGCCTGAAACCAAGCGATTACCCTAGGGGTTGAAGAGGAGGCGCCAAATTAAACTTTTGTTTGTCTTTACATACAAAAATGTATATGTATGGAGTTTGCATAAAAATGTCTTACAGCCTGAAACCAAGCGATTCCCCTAGGGTTTGCAGAGGGGGCGCCAAATGAAGATTTTGTTTGTCTTTACATGCAAAAATGTAAATGTATGGAATTTGCATAAAAATGTCTCACAGCCTGTGGTGGTTACTCGATAACCCCCCCATATGTTTAGTTTAATTCATTTTTATTAGCCATTTTATTTCTTATTACCTCCTTTTTATTAGTGTTCTCAATTTAAATTTTATTTCGATTTTCGTTTCTTTTCTTATCGTCGCCTGTAATGTTTTCTTTCTTACTTAGCTTTCGAATGTTCCAAGCCGGTAAAATCCTGTTCGAAATCATTCCTTCCGGTTTAGAAACCCCTTCGAGAACATTCTCACTTGTTCTATGGGTGGAACTTCCGTTTATTCGGACACCCCCCTTAACCTATCAAATTAGTTTCCGCAGGTGACGTATTTTAAGTCATTCAGCGCTGGGCCACCTGCTTTGGCCTCCCTTCTTTACGTGTTTATCAATTCTGTTTTTATTAAATTCATATTTCTCCATACTTTGCATCGTAACTTGGCTTATTTTGTCACCCCCCCTTCTTTCGCTCGCTGCCAAATTGGCGTATTGTGGGATTCCTGTAACCTTTTCTCTTTTTCCCCTGGGCTCTCGGCCACCTGCGTGAGTTGCGCTGCTAGACACCTGCCGTAATGGATGCGGTCGGATGATTGGAAGTTTTGGGTGGAATTTCGGGGCATGTGTGCGCCCCTCGAGACCGTTGCATACGGGCACCATTTCATGCTGCTATGATCACGCCATGGTTTCAGGAAAGGTTGATTTTTCAAGGCTGCGAGGAACAAAGCCCCTTCAAAGGCTTCTCGAAATTTATTGTGTTTTGTGCCCTCTCTTTTTTCGGAATTTCGCAAGTTAAATAAGGTCACACCATAGATCTTCCGTTTGTTGCTCTCGTGTTGGCTTCATAACTTGTTGTAGAATGTCGTCATGTGTCTTCTAAATATTTTTTTTATTTTTTCATCATCTCATCATCAATAATTTTTCTTCAACTACCTTTTGTGCTCAAATTTTCTTCAATAATCTTTTTATTTAATCTCCGTCCTCTGAAAAACAAGCAGAGGTGAAGATTTTCTTTCGTGAGGTGAAGAATGTTCTTTCAAGAAGTGATCATACATTTTACATAACGTATTGACTCTATAATTCTTTCGTCATTTTTAATTTGCTATTTGGCCCATCTTCATATAAATAAATTTGAATATTCACGGGGCGTTCCATGGAAAATATTGGTGCATATCTATATAAAATTCTCGTCTGAAAATATATATATATATAAAAGATACATATATTTAAGTGATGATTCTTTTTTGGAAAAAATAATGTTATTTTCCTTTTGTGTGTTACGAGAAATTTTTCAAGTTCATACTGTCAAGATATATCAAAAAAAAATGTGTTATGATGAAGAATGTTGGTTTTGTTTGGAATATATCAATTTAAAAAATATCTTCATTTGTAAAGTTTTTACTATAAAACAAATGTTTAATTTCTATGAGAAACAAAAATGTTTCTATAAAGAAGATAGTCGATTTTTCATGAAAGAAATACAAGTATTTCATAAATAAATAAATATTAATCTTCAACCAATTTGTGTATTAATTCCTGTGCATGTGTCTGGATTTACTACTCATCATCTGCCAAGGACCTCACAGGTAACTTTACTTTTTCTTCAAATTTATATTTTATAATTTTGTATTTAGTTTATCATCTTCAAGGTTAAAAGAATATTTTTATTATTTTAAGTGAAGTAAGGATGGTCACTTTTGGGTCGTTTGCAGGCCTTCATTCTCCGCGATGTGCTGTCACTTTCACGATCACTTTGGCCTAATTGTGGGTAGAAGCAAATAAAAAGTGTTTCTCCCCCCATCTCTTCTTCTCACCCACTAAAGTAAACACAACAGTTTCTTATTTTCTTTGGCGCAGTGACCAAAGCGTATCCAACATTCCATGACCATCCGTTTTTCCTTTGCTACCATCGTATTTTCCTTATATATATATATATTGACGTCATTATCTTCAGTTATATCTTCATTATCAAATTATTTTTTCATGCAATGATTAATATTTCATAATTATATGTTATTGAGAGTGGTGCAGTAATTAATTGTAATATATATTGATTCTATACTGAAATAATATTTTTGTTTTCTGGAGCAGTGCATCATATATATAACATAATTTATCCATATGTTTTTCTTGCCTTGGTATAATTTGCAACTAATATATATACATTATTTAACGGAGGTGCTAGTAAAAATTATTCTTCATCCTATGATAAATTATTTTTCTTGTCATACATCTAATAATATATGTTTTGAGCCATATTATATATTTTTTACATAAAATATTTGGGTCTTATATTCTTCATATGATACTAATATGTTAGTATACGTTTTCTTCTTTTTTTTTTAATATATAAAAATGGTTTATGACGTATATGAAAGTCATCAATATTTTAAATAACGGGTCAATTCATATATATATTATTCATCACAAGACCAGCCAATAACCAAATTTATCATGTCATATATTGAGCTCTTACATTAATTTTTGTTTCTCTCTTCATCATGCCACCCAAGGCAAAATTAAATATTGCAATCCAACCCTTCGACGGTAACCCTCAGACTGTAGAATTCTTCTTCGATCAATTAACTGACATACAAGAACTAAATAACTTTACAGACAAGGAACTTTTTGTTCTCTTTAAATCAAAACTTGAAGGCACTGCCTTACTCTTCTTTCTTGAAACTCAGTCACAGCTCAAGAACTCTAATTTTAATGAAATTCGAAAAGCATTTATAGACTATTTCTTACCCACAAAAAAATCTGTTTCTCTAAAATCTTTACAGAACTTGACCTTAGATTCAAATGAATCAGTTAAAAATTTTGCTTTTCGCCTAGATAAACAACTTCGACTTGCTTACCCAAAATTGGATCTTTCTGCTCTCAATTCATTAAAGTTCACTCATTTTCTTGAGGCTTTGCCTAAACAAATCAAACGCAAAATCTTAGAAGAAAATATTACATCTTTCGAATTAGCTCTTGAACGAGCAACCTTTCTTCAAAATATATATGACTCTCCCCCTAAAAAATCTTATGAGAATTTTAATCAAGCCTATTGTATCGATACTGAAAAAGTCCACGATAGTTCTAGTAATACTCTTCATAAAACTCCTATAAAGCATACGAAGGATAAAGTTTATCACAATTCTCAAACCAACTACTCTCCTTTACAAACTCAAAGGGACAATTCTCATACTTCTCGTAATTTTCAAAGAAATTCTAGGACATTTTCGCCTTCTCCACCGAGACAAGAGGCTACAAATAAACGTAACAATAATTTTCATCAACGTAATTTTTACCGGAAACGTCCTTATCAACCCACCTTTGACAAATATTCTCACAAAAAAAATTCTACATCCTTTTATCACAGACGAGATGTTGTGCAGTGTGCGTTCTGTGGGAAATTTAATCATCGTATGGACTCATGCTACAAATTTAAAAATATTATTAGTAATTCTAACCAAAACTCTTCAACTCAAATTTCGTCTCACCCTCACAGAAGGAAAAGCCACACCTCTTCTTCTGAAAATAACAACAATGTTTACCATTTAAACAGATAAGGGAGACTGGTTCTACTGACCGCCTTCTCTCCCGTAATTCTCATTCAGGGTCAGTACACTTTGACAACAACAACAAACATCAACAATTTGACAAACGCTCTTCAGTTACCTTAGTGTCATCCACAGCTGTCCAAACTTCTCCTATGACAGCTAAACTTAACAAATCTTCCTGTTCACATAATTCTTTGACATCTAAACAAAATCTTGAAATTGATGATGATGTACAAGAAAGACATGTCATCTGCAGCTCATTTAATAATTCATATGTTCTTCCATGCATACTCATAAACATTCAACATAATGAAATTTCAACGTTAATTGATACGGGATCAAGTTTGTCTCTCTTGGATCAGGAATGCTTTAATAGCATTAAATCCAGGCTTCACTATAAATTCTTATCCCGTAATGTGTCTGTGTCTACCATAAATTCCAAAGTTTTTTTCAAGGGATGCATAGAGGTTGCCTTTAAAATTGATAAATTTTTCTTTCATCATGTTTTTTACCTTACAAAGATACAAAATGTTCATTTTCAAGCCATACTTGGATTTGAGTTTATCAACAAACATTCTATTACCATATCACCCAGTTTTAAGTCTATCCTAATTAAAGATAAACATATTCCTTTTCAAAGTTATAATGAATCTCCTACTTGCTATTTTATGAATTCTGAATATAATTATGTGAATTCAATTGCACCATATTCTCTCGATGCACACAAAATGCCTTGTTATGAAGATTCTATGTTAAATAACCTAAGTAATGGTATTTATTCTCATAATATATGTGCAAATTATGATGACACAAATTTACAATTAGTCAACAATTATACAACCTATCCTTACAATTATAGTTTTCAAAATAATGGTTTGTTTACAAATAATATGGCTCATTCTGCTATGAATTTTCATAATCCTTATATTGATGGTAATTGTACTTATTATTTTCCAACTGATTATGGTAATGTGGTAAACTATGTATCTAATGATAATAATATTCCTGGCAAGAATTTCTCATCTCAGAATACTAATGATGATAGCTATGTTGGTGAAAAGCAAACTCATTTAAATTATGGTAATAAAGTCTTGGTGAATTCCAACATGGTACAATTACTTAATAGAGAATTAATACCTCCTAATTCGTTTGTTTATTTACATGTTAAGTATCTCAATCCTCCATCTGAATATTTTGTTTTCAAACCCAATTTAAAAAATAAAGGTCTTGTGTTACGTCAATCATTACACTCAAAATCTTCGATTCAAAATGATTTATTTTTGGTTGTATGTCAGAATATATCAAAGCTGGATATTCATTTAAATAAAAATTCAATTATTGGCGAATGTATCAATGTAGATGAGAAAGATATTGAGGAATACTCTTTTGATTTGGATTTTGAGAACGATTATTGTAATTTAATTTTACCATCTGAAGAGATTAAAAGAAAACGTATTCAAGAATTATCTCCAAATGACTTTGATTTAAAACATTTACCTCCTCATGAAAAGGACTCTTTGACCAAATTATTATGTAGTAAAGCTTTAGCTTTTTCAAAATCTCTTGACACTTTAGGTCATACTGACTTGGTCAACCCTCAATTTACAATGCTAAATTCTCATCCAGTAAAAACCTTACCTTTTCCCGTGCCACAAGCACTTGAACAAGAAGCTCTTGACCAAATTAATCAAATGTTGAACGCTGGTATTATTGAGAGATCAAATTCATCTTGGGCCTGTCCCATGCTTCTTGTTAAAAAGAAGAGAACTGATATGTCTAAGCCTCAAAAGTATCGTTTGGCTCTGGATTTAAGATTGTTAAACTCCATAATAATTCCATCCTCATATCCTCTTCCTAGAATTCAAAATCTATTGGTACAGTTGTCAAAATTTAATTATTATACCACTCTTGACTTACCCTCTGCATATTGGCAGATTGCTGTACCTAAAGATATGCAAGATAAGCTTAGTTTTACTACTCCATGGGGAATCTTTACCTATTTACGTTTAGTATTTGGCCTGAAGACGGCCGCCAGCACTTTCCAACAATTAATCGACTCTGTTATTCAATTATCTCAAATTGATTCCTGTTATGCATATCAAGACGATATTGTAGTGGGTGCTAATTCATTTGAAGAAATGTCCATGAAGCTCACAAAGCTATTAGACACTCTCATTGCTAATAACATTACTCTGTCTCCTGGAAAATGTGCATTCATGCAAACAAGCATTAACTTTTTAGGATTCCAACTCACAGATCATAAAATTCTTCCTATTACAAGTAATATTTTAAAAATCACTTCTTTTCCAACGCCTAAAACCAAGAGGCAAACGAAAAGTTTTATCGGTTTGTGTTCATTTTATAGATCAATTATACCTAATTTTTCTAAATTGATTACTCCTCTCATTGAAGTCACCAAACCTAAAAATAAGTTTTCTTGGAAAGCTGAGCAGGAAAATGCATTTAAAAAATTACAAGACATATTTTTTCATAAACCTATGCTCAATCTCCCAAACTGGAATGAAACGTTCTATGTTAATACAGATGCATCAAAGACAGCAATTTCAGCTGTTCTTATGCAAAAATTTGATGGTGAACTTAAACCCATCTCCTATTATTCCAAAACTCTATCTCAATCAGAAAGACACTACCCTGCCATCAAACTGGAACTTTATGCCATTTACAAAGGCATAACTGCTTTTAAATACTATATTTTTGGTCGACCCTTTATTCTATTGTCTGATGCAAAGCCACTTAATAATTATAAAAAAGCTACATCACCTGCTGATATTACTACCCGTTGGATGTTAGAACTGTCAGAATAATCGTACACATTCCAACATGTTCCAGGCAAAGAAAATGTCTTAGCAGATTTTCTGAGTAGAACACCTCACATTCCTACTGAAGATCTCAATAATAATCCAGATCTTATTACTTCACAAGAACCGTTACCTATTGTTGATAATCAAAATGATTTACTTAATGACATTCCTCACTTTCCATGTGGTTTAGTTGACAAAATCCACCATACATGTCATCTTCAAAGTGACGCTTCACCTCCAAATAATGATAATAATCAAGATCCATTATTAGAAATTCTTGATCACACCATCTTCTCTGAACAACAAAAGGACCCAAAAATCAAACAAATTTATGAAGATCTTAAAAATAATAAGAAATCTAAAAGTTTAAATGGCTACTATATTAATCCAAGTAATGAGTTACTTTGCTATAATGGTCATTTCTCTTCAGAAGATATCGAGCTACACAAAGCTGTTTTACCTGTGTCACTTAGAGCAAAAGCCTTAAGAATTGCTCATATTACTCATACTGGAATTCATAAAACCATTGTTAATTTAAAGAAAAGATTTACCTGGAAAACCCTTGTTTCAGATACCATTAATTATGTCAACTCTTGTGAAATTTGTTTAGTAAATAAGAATAAAAAAAAAAAACACTGCTCCATACTTACCTGCACCACTCCCAACAGCTCCCAATCAAAAAGTCTCTATGGATTTACTCGGCCCATTGAGAAATCGTCAATATGTGTTGACCATGATAGACCATTTTTCTCGTCATTTAGAATTATATGCCTTGAATAATATCAGCGCTGAGTCTGTTACAAAAGCTTTATTACATTACATTTCCACTCATGGAAAACCTGAATTAACGCTCACTGATCATGGCTCTCAATTTACTAGTGACATGTTTTCTTTCTTTAATAAAAAGCTTGGCATTAAATTAGAACACAGTTCGGTAGCCCATCCCCAGGCCAACGGATTAAGTGAACGAGTCAATTCTCAAATAAAATCGTCTGTGAATACAATGGCTTCACAAGGATGTGATATACCAACTGCTCTAAAAATTCACCAATCCATATATAATGCTACACCTCATCCAGCCACAAAATTCACTCCAAATCTTCTTCATTTTGGAAGAGAAATAAACGACATTTATTCCAATTATAAAACTCAAGTTTCATGGAAAATTCTCAATACTGCATATGAAATTCATAAATTGATGGATGTTATTGAAAAAATATACTATCAAGCTTACAAGAATAACGAATCATCTAGACAAAAGGTGTACCAAAAATCCAGAGAAAAATTAAAGTTTTCCAACATCAATGTTAATGACATTGTTTACGTAAAATTTCCCAATGTGTTTAACAAAAAAATACAAGGCCCATATGTGGTGAAGAAAATAATTTCTCCTGTGCTCATTCAAATTCAAGATTCCAATAATAGTCAAGCTTCTATCTATGTTGATTCACACTAATCGAATCTTGAAGCTTCAAAAGAGAAATGAAGCACTGCAACATCCTTCAGTTTCTTCTAAAAATGCATCACATGATCAATCAACTGTTGATAATGCATCTTCCACTCCTGTGAGACAACACTCTCCTACCCAAGTTTCAAATCATGATGTTGCTTGTAACACATCTCCTCCAATTCTTTCTTCTTCTAAGTGTCAACAAACATCTTCTTGTTCAAGTAAATCAGTACTGTCACAAGCTCCTCCTGATAGCACTCATACTGGTGTTAAAAACAAGTCTACTCAATATAAAAATTATGATCTTCGCCCTCGCAATCATAAACTGTATAAGAAATAAACTAACCTTCTTTTTCCTTTTTCAGGATGACTATTGCTTTGTAGTATAATCAGTCGATGCTAGCCAGACTGATATTTCAGTAAGAAGAATTACAATGTAATTTTTTTTTTCTTTTCTCCAAGCTGCAGGCAGCTGTTTTTATTTTTGTTCTTCATTATTTAAGTCTTCTTCTCCCTGATACAATTCAGCAGTCATCCTCTTGATGTATGTATGGTTTTCAATAGTTTTATTATTTAATGCATTTATCTCTAACTCATAATTATTACAATAGATATATAATCTCATGTATGCCATACTTTTAAATCTTATAAAGTCTTTAATTACAATAGTTGGTGCTGAAATTGAGAAAGAATTTGTTTTTTTTATATTCTCGTTATAATATTATGTCATTATTTAAAGTTATTTTTGACAAATGTGTATTCTAATATGAAAGCTGAAATTGTAATTAATATAAGGTAAACATAAAGATGAGTACTCATCAAATTATTTTCTCTATTGTGACTTCTCTTTACAATGCATGCATGCTTTAACATTTAACCTCTTTTGATAAAAAAAAAAAGAAAAGAAAGTGCATGATAAACTTATATATACTAATATTGCTTCTCTTCTTGGTGAAATATAGAAAGTGAATGACTCACCATAAGTAGTATATAATATTTTTTTGTATACTTTTGAGTGTTTATACTTTGGATCCAAAGATGTTTAATGAGTCATTATATATATTTATAAAAAGCAAATACTTGATATATGACAAATGCAAAAGTGATCACTTACTTAAGTTTAAAAAAAAAAAAAAAAAAAAAAATGTTTGAAAATTACAAGTAAATATGTTCCAGATATCTTCTATATATAAAATTTTTGACATAATTGATTTTTCTGTTGTTTGAAAATTGACATTATCAAGTCATATACAAGATTCTCATATTCATATAAATTTCTTCCTTTTTCAGAATATTAAACATCTTATGTTTTATGTTTATTTTGAATGAAGTATAGTATTAAAAGTATTTATGCAATTATTGTCAATCTATATTGAAAGTGTTCAAGAATATCCCTTTATGAGAATGTAAAGATTCTCTCTGTGAAAATTGTTATATTCATTTTGAAGATATTTTTGTTGAAATATAACATTATACTTTTGCTACCAATCTAACATATGCCATTCTTTTGCAACTTTTTATTTTATTTTCTGTAAAAATGTGTTATTGAATAATGCTAAGGTTATTCATTTATGACTTATTGAAAGTTTAAAAGGCTATGTAGTGATATAAGTAAATTTTTTTATGAGAGCCTAACTAATCTCTCTGCACCATTTATATATATATATTTTTTTTTGTTCAATTGTCAACTTACAAATTCATTCAATTTAACATGTGTTATTTGAAACCATATATTTTATATATAGTTATTGTATGATTCATATACAGTTACAGTATGTTTCATTTTGTTGACAACTAAGAATATAATATACATATTATTGTATAATCAAATATTTTGACATATGCTAAAGCATTCTACTATTATAAGTGCATTTTGCACAGCCTAACAAGAGACTCGTCAAACTTAAGGACTGTTGTTTTGCACATAGACATAGACTTTAAATTTTTTTATATATGATAGATACTTCTGGAAGAAAATTTTGTATACCTTCCATGTTAACATATAAGGATTACTATTATAATAATAAGTATTTTTTTTTATTATTTGAACAGCATGTAAAACAGTTATTTATATTCCTATAACTATTTCTGATACATTTATTTTGTGTAATTATTTAGTATATTTGTACATGTGTTAGAAAATATTGTCTCGATGAAAAAATTGTTCATTTTTTTGTCATCTCACCAATATTTTCTTTTGGGGGACCCTGGGTAATATGTGGTGGTTACTCGATAACCCCCCCATATGTTTAGTTTAATTCATTTTTATTAGCCATTTTATTTCTTATTACCTCCTTTTTATTAGTGTTCTCAATTTAAATTTTATTTCGATTTTCGTTTCTTTTCTTATCGTCGCCTGTAATGTTTTCTTTCTTACTTAGCTTTCGAATGTTCCAAGCCGGTAAAATCCTGTTCGAAATCATTCCTTCCGGTTTAGAAACCCCTTCGAGAACATTCTCACTTGTTCTATGGGTGGAACTTCCGTTTATTCGGACACCCCCCTTAACCTATCAAATTAGTTTCCGCAGGTGACGTATTTTAAGTCATTCAGCGCTGGGCCACCTGCTTTGGCCTCCCTTCTTTACGTGTTTATCAATTCTGTTTTTATTAAATTCATATTTCTCCATACTTTGCATCGTAACTTGGCTTATTTTGTCACCCCCCCTTCTTTCGCTCGCTGCCAAATTGGCGTATTGTGGGATTCCTGTAACCTTTTCTCTTTTTCCCCTGGGCTCTCGGCCACCTGCGTGAGTTGCGCTGCTAGACACCTGCCGTAATGGATGCGGTCGGATGATTGGAAGTTTTGGGTGGAATTTCGGGGCATGTGTGCGCCCCTCGAGACCGTTGCATACGGGCACCATTTCATGCTGCTATGATCACGCCATGGTTTCAGGAAAGGTTGATTTTTCAAGGCTGCGAGGAACAAAGCCCCTTCAAAGGCTTCCCGAAATTTATTGTGTTTTGTGCCCTCTCTTTTTTCGGAATTTCGCAAGTTAAATAAGGTCACACCATAGATCTTCCGTTTGTTGCTCTCGTGTTGGCTTCATAACTTGTTATAGAATGTCGTCATGTGTCTTCTAAATATTTTTTTTATTTTTTCATCATCTCATCATCAATAATTTTTCTTCAACTACCTTTTGTGCTCAAATTTTCTTCAATAATCTTTTTATTTAATCTCCGTCCTCTGAAAAACAAGCAGAGGTGAAGATTTTCTTTCGTGAGGTGAAGAATGTTCTTTCAAGAAGTGATCATACATTTTACATAACGTATTGACTCTATAATTCTTTCGTCATTTTTAATTTGCTATTTGGCCCATCTTCATATAAATAAATTTGAATATTCACGGGGCGTTCCATGGAAAATATTGGTGCATATCTATATAAAATTCTCGTCTGAAAATATATATATATATAAAAGATACATATATTTAAGTGATGATTCTTTTTTGGAAAAAATAATGTTATTTTCCTTTTGTGTGTTACGAGAAATTTTTCAAGTTCATACTGTCAAGATATATCAAAAAAAAATGTGTTATGATGAAGAATGTTGGTTTTGTTTGGAATATATCAATTTAAAAAATATCTTCATTTGTAAAGTTTTTACTATAAAACAAATGTTTAATTTCTATGAGAAACAAAAATGTTTCTATAAAGAAGATAGTCGATTTTTCATGAAAGAAATACAAGTATTTCATAAATAAATAAATATTAATCTTCAACCAATTTGTGTATTAATTCCTGTGCATGTGTCTGGATTTACTACTCATCATCTGCCAAGGACCTCACAGGTAACTTTACTTTTTCTTCAAATTTATATTTTATAATTTTGTATTTAGTTTATCATCTTCAAGGTTAAAAGAATATTTTTATTATTTTAAGTGAAGTAAGGATGGTCACTTTTGGGTCGTTTGCAGGCCTTCATTCTCCGCGATGTGCTGTCACTTTCACGATCACTTTGGCCTAATTGTGGGTAGAAGCAAATAAAAAGTGTTTCTCCCCCCATCTCTTCTTCTCACCCACTAAAGTAAACACAACACAGCCTGAAACCAAGCGATTTCCCTATGGTTTGCAGAGGGAGCGCCAAATGAAGATTTTGTTTGTCTTACATACAAAAATGTATATGTATGGAATTTGCATAAAAATGTCTCACAGCCTGAAACCAAGGGATTTCCCTAGGGTTTGCAGAGGGGGCGAAAAATAAAGATTTTGTTTGTCTTTACATACAAAAATGTATATGTATGGAATTTGCATAAGAATATCTCACAGCCTGAAACCAAGCGGTTTCCCTAGAGTTTGCAGAGGGGGCGCCAAATGAAGATTTTGTTTGCCTTTACATACAAAAATGTATATGTATGGAGTTTGCATAAAAATGTCTTACAGCCTGAAACCAAGCGATTCCCCTAGGGTTTGCAGAGGGGGCGCCAAATGAAGATTTTGTTTGTCTTTACATGCAAAAATGTAAATGTATGGAATTTGCATAAAAATGTCTCACAGCCTGAAACCAAGCGATTTCCCTAGGGTTTGCAGAGGGGGCGCCAAATAAAGATTTTGTTTGTCTTTACATACAAAAATGTATATGTATGGAATTTGCATAAGAATATCTCACAGCCTGAAACCAAGCGGTTTCCCTAGAGTTTGCAGAGGGGGCGCCAAATGAAGATTTTGTTTGCCTTTACATACAAAAATGTATATGTATGGAATTTGCATAAAAATGCCTCACAGCCTGAAACCAAGCGATTACCCTAGGGGTTGAAGAGGGGGCGCCAAATTAAACTTTTGTTTGTCTTTACATACAAAAATGTATATGTATGGAGTTTGCATAAAAATGTCTTACAGCCTGAAACCAAGCGATTCCCCTAGGGTTTGCAGAGGGGGCGCCAAATGAAGATTTTGTTTGTCTTTACAAGAGAACAAGATCACCCACCGGAGCACCAACCGTTAGGCAAAGGTACTACACTCCGGTGGAAGTTCCCCTCAGTTAACCAGATACATCTAATGCCGTAAAAAATATACAGTGTTAAAGATACAAATAATAATTAAAAAAAAAAAAAAAAAAACCGATGACGAAAAATCATAAGATTCAATTACAGAATAAAAACATTATACATAGTTATTACCAATAATTAGAAAACAAAAATTAGAGTCTAGTTAGATAATTCTTGAACATTAACAAAGGCTGACATATCGTCCGGTAAGATCTTTCATCAAAATTTATATTTGATAAACGAGTATAAAGCGTTAAGTTTATTATAAATTGCACAAAGTGAAGAATAGTTCTTTGAGTCCAACAAAACCCTCCGCAAATTCCAACGAAGTGTATGATCACGGTTGAAGGAAAACGAAGTAGGCATCTCCGGACAACGAGCAAACAAATAATGCGTTGGAGTACCTGTAGCACCACAGATACATTTATCAGAGTTCATTTTGTCTATCTTTTTCAGATAAGCTGGGAAACTGCCATGTCCTGAAAGAAAATAAGTAACCACTCTGTTTGGAGAAACAAAATCGGGATTAACTTTGTTAAAAATTAAGAATGTATCTCTCCCATTTTCTGAAGTCTCCCAGTCTTTCTGCCAAGTCTCATTAACTGCATTTTGGCAGATCACATTAAGCACTGATCTTGGATAAGGAAGCAATAAATAAAGATCCGCGTTGTTCTTTTCAATAGTCTCTTTAGCCAATGCGTCCGCCCTCTCGTTACCAATAAGGCCAATATGTGCCTTGATCCAACCTATGAAGACTTTTTTATTAGGAATCTGTAGCAAAAGATTAAAAATTTCTAAAATAATATAATTATTAGGAAAAAGATTACACAAAGAAATCACAGACGATTGACTGTCCGAGTAAATTGTAACCGAAGAGAAACTTGTACTTGAAAACCACAAAATTGCATATTTTATTGCTACGAGTTCGGCTTGATTAATAGAGTTACGCGGACGCAGCTTAATTTTATAGTCGTACATAAATGTCCCATTGTGAAACACCGTAAATGCAGCCGAAACACCATTTTCCATCTTAGATCCGTCAGTGAAGATTACAGGAGACATAGATTCAGGAACTTCAACAGTGACTGGAGAAGTCAAAATTAAATTCACAAGATCATTATAACGAGGAAAATTAAATGTATAAACACGCTGCATAATATCTCTACCATCAATTATATCATCTTTAAATTGAAACTTGCGTTGATCTTTAATAGTAATATATTTATTGTATTTATATTTCAATTCCGTAAAAATAGGTGGAATGCCACACAAAACACAAAGTGCATCCGTGGAGACATCGCGATATGGGCGAATTATCGACAACAGACCCATGCGTTGGCATGAACTGAGTCTCTTTATAGCAGGGATCTTCAAGTCAGGAAACCATGCTTCAAAACCATAAATTATCTGTTTTTCAATGACGGCTCTATACCATGTCTTTAAGAATTCAGTGGCGAGACCCCTATCTCTTCTACCAGTCTTCCGCATGTTAAGAGCAAAATTAGTAACTTTATTACGAACAACCTCCAAGTGTTCGAGCCAACGAAATCTTGAATCTACAACAAATCCCAAGTAATTCAGCAAAGACTTTACCGGAACTCTATTGCCATTCATGTTATAAATTGGTCTTCTACTATCTAAAGTGAAACGACCCATCTGTATAGCAACTGATTTCCCAGGACTCAAAGAAAGGTGACAGTCTTGGCTAATATCATAAAAATGGGAAAGGCTAGCATTAACTTTAATTTCTATTGTTTGACGAGTATTTGCTCCCTCGAGTACCACAAAATCATCTGCATAAGAGATGATATGTTGAAAACGTCTTTTGTACTGCTTGATAATTTTATCTGCAACAATTATCCAGATCAATGGACCCAGGCATGAACCCTGAGGACAGCCGCGGAAAACATCAAACCAACGAGTACCATTAACAAAAGAAAAGCCAATTTTTCTAGTACTAATATAATTCTTAAGAATATTCTTAAGATAATCTTCAATGGGGAGATCGTCAATAATTGTTGCAACTATATCCCAGTCAAGAGCATCAAACGCACCTTCGATATCTAGTGAGACAATTGTACAGTATTTAAAATCCATCAGAATATTTTTCACTAGCTCCTTGAGGTTACACATTGCCAAAGTCGTACTACGACCCTCACGAAATCCGTATTGTTCATCTGCCATAAAAACTGTATTCTCCAATGTTGTCATAATGCGGGTCTTTATAATACGTTCTAAAATCTTACCCATAATGGGCAAAAGACAGATAGGTCTATAAGCTCTTACATGACGTGGATCCTTATTCCGTTTTCTAAAGAAAACTACCATGCCTCGTTTCCAATATTCTGGAAAATGTCCCAGTGATAAGCATTTATTATAAAGATTAAGCATGATGTTAGGAAAATTTTTGCAAATATTCTTTATAACCAAGGCATCAAGTTCGTCAAAGCCCGGAGCTTTATTATTATCTTGTTGTTTGAGAGCATAATATAATTCTTTCTTTGTGATTCTTCGAAATCGGGAATCATCTGCAAAGCTAGTAGAGGATACAAATGAGTGAACTGTAACTGGTCTAGTATCTATTTTAAAATGTTCTACCATCAAACTCTCTGCAACATTATCATAAGAATCAAAGACCTCTGAGTTCTCGAGGGTGGTGAATATAAGATCAGTATGCTGCAGCGACTTTCCGGAGACATATTTGAACAAGTTACCAAACGCAGAAGAAGTTTTCTCGCAAAAATTAAGCCAAGAGGATTTTTTTGCCCTCTTCACGTTCTTTTTATAGATGTTCCTATATTTAATATATGTGGCTTTGAATTCTAAAGAAGTGGGATTATGTACATGTCTCTTATACATGGCGTTGACTCGATTTCGTTCTATACGCAGTTCAGTAGTAAACCAGGTAGATGTTGGCTTATAAGACAAAGTACCTCGTTTGAAGCATTTAGACATTATAATATTAAGAATGTCATAAAAGTTATTTAACCAATAATCCAGTTTGGATGGTGCATTTACCAAAAGTAGATTACTTAAAAGATCATATTCGTGATGGTGTAGAAGGTCATTAAATTTAGCAAAGCTTTTGTTTTTTGTTTTAAATCTCATAGAATTCCGCAACTGTGGGTTAAAATCCAAAACAAATTGAATATATTTATGGTCTGAAAACGAAAAATTTTTTGAATCTACAGACCAACTTGTAATTCTTTCACAAATATCAGTGCCACCAAGAGTCAAATCAGGGCGACCTTTCTTGTCTTCTAGTGTCCAAGTATGATCTGCGTCTGGATCATTTAAAATAAACAAAGTTTTCGTCATTAGGTGTTCCATCAATATCTCAGTTCTCTCATCTTCTCTTGAATACCCCAGGGCTTTTAGATGCACATTAAAATCGCCACCAACCACAATTGAATCAAAGCTAGGATAACAGTTAATCCATTCTTCGAAGTCCTTATCTAGGTCAGCCGAGGGGGCAGAGTACTGAGAGCCAACAGTAAGAACGTTGTTATCAGCTAATGTAATATTAACCAGTACAGTATTATTCACAGTCAGACTACAAATTCCGGTGTATTCAGGATTAGTTATAATGACAGCAGAAGTATTAGAATTAGAAAGGAAAACCCTCCAAAAATAAGGAATGCCAGGTATACTATCATTTAAAATGTATGGGTCTTGACATAATATACAATCAATGCTATTTTTATCAACGTATTTTTCTAAGGCGTCATTGGCATCAGAGCAATGGTGCAGATTAATTTGAAGAAATTTAATGCCCTCAAAATTAGATCTAGCTGAAGCGCCCAAGGTGCCCTTATAACCGGCTTGCAATAACATTCTGCCGATACTCCTGGTATGCAGGGCAATTCAAGCTATCGGCACGATGATCACATCCTGTATCCGGATCCTTAAAATAACAATTTGCACACACTATCTCAGCAGATTTACAGTCCCTAGTCAGATGTTCAGCAGAGCATTTGGCACAGTGTAGTGCACCTTTACACCGGTTGGACATGTGTCCAAACCCCTGACATTTGAAACATCTAATTATCGGTGAAAACTCCACTAGCCTATATCTCTCGAGATCTATGCAAATGCGCCTCTTAGCAATTAAATACTCTTTTAAGTCATTATCTACGTCCAGTAACCAATTAATCTTTCCTGCCTTTGTATTTATTTTGCGCACTATCCTAATTTCTTTGGCTTTATTAGCTACAATTTCTTCCAAAATTTTCTTAGCTGAATCACTAAGAGACGGATCGTTCAATTTATCAGCGAAATTTCTAGGAGCGCCAGAATTCAGACCTATATCTGCAGTTATTTTAGAAATCGTCGATAAAATTATGTCATCAGACACAGTCGGATCGACACTCAGAATCAGTACGCGCTCCCGGCGCTTAAATGGAACGTTGACCTTTATCCTACTCTTCAATTCCTCTTCTTTCATTAAAGCCTTCTGTAAATCCTCTGCATCACCTCTATTTTTGAGTTTAAGTATTATCTGTCCTGATTTTGTTGTCATCACATCATCAGGTATCGGGGCACTACCAGATTTACAAAGTTTCTTAATGTCTTTCTTAATCTCGTCGATACTATCTGAAGAACTAGTTGCAGTAACAATTACCGAATGATCTTCTTCACGTTGTCGCTGTAAATTAGGAGGAACTGTCTCAGTCGGAGTACTTATTGAACGTTTCGAAATTTTCTCGGCTAGTTCTTCATAAGACTTATTATGCCTTTCCATTTCCGTTAACTTTGATCTATAGACAGCATTAGCCTCTGAAACATTCGCTGATCTTTCCCCAATATAATCGTGTATTTTCTTTATACCCGACATCACCGTCGCCGACACCTTATTACCCCTATTTCTTATAGTTTCTAATACTTCATAAAGCCTTGATTGTAATCTAATCACAGCTATCGAAAAATCCAATTTATCAACCTCTTTAATATAATCCTCAATGTTTTCCATAATGAACATATATCTTCCAACAGAATCCTAATAACCCCCTCAAATAAACGAATAAATTTAACTCAAAAACTCAATAATTATCACTAAAAACTAAGTCTTTGCTCTCGAAATGAAGCTGTGCCTTAAACCAATGAAAAATACGAAAATAAACAAACTCAGAGTTCACTCGGAACTTATCAAATTCGAACTATATCAATTATCATAGCAATTAAGCCCCCATCACACGTGATCACAAAAGCCACGTAACAAATAAAAATATAAAGGCACTCTAACTAAGCACCCATCACACGTGATCTCAAAAGCCAGGTAACAAACAAAAATATAAAGGCACTCTATCATTAACAATAAACTCAAATACAATCACCAATCAAAACTGATCTAAGCAAAATCAAGAATCACCCAGATTTTATCGAATCAAAAACAAAATTAATATACATAGCAACCAGGCAACCACCCCACAATCACAAGAGCAAGGCACCAAGTAAAATTATTAATGAACTCTAACCTTAACAGTATACACAAATACAATCGCCAATCAAATCTTATCAAATGAAAACAAAATAAACTACTCTAACAATAAACACTCATCACATGTGAACTTAACAACGGGAAATCAAATAAGAATATAAAGGTACTTTAGTATTAACAATATACGCAAATATGCAGATCGCAAAGCGCAAACACACAAATCCAGGAATCGTATAATAGAAAAATGAGTCAGAAGCAAAGAACAACTCAACACTACTCAGCAAACAAGATGGCGATCAAAACAAAACGAGCTCCAAAACAAGACACAAATTACAAAAAACAAAATAAACCATGAAAGATGCTAAAAATGAAGACTAAATATATAAAAATAAAAGAAAATAAGAAGATGAAAAATACAGTCGTGAGTAAAGCGTTAATTAACGATTATTAAACTTAAATACTAGTTAATAAGTTGAGTCAACATCTGAAATGTGACTTTGCAACGTGACACGTTGAAAATTTTCAAAGTCCAAAAAAAAATTGCTTAAAATGTTAGTAGACAATAATTTAAAGATATATAAAGTTGATAATAATACAGAAAAGTAAGAATACACCAGAATAAATGTAGCTGAAAAAATAAATACCTTAAATTTAAGCTTAGAGTCAGGAGCTCAGAAATCGCGCACCAACCAACTAGACATCGGGGAACTTTTTCTGTTTGTTTGTCTTTACATGCAAAAATGTAAATGAATGGAATTTGCATAAAAATGTCTCACAGCCTGAAACCAAGCGATTTCCCTATGGTTTGCAGAGGGGGCGCCAAATGAAGATTTTGTTTGTCTTACATACAAAAATGTATATGTATGGAATTTGCATAAAAATGTCTCACAGCCTGAAACCAAGGGATTTCCCTAGGGTTTGCAGAGGGGGCGCCAAATAAAGATTTTGTTTGTCTTTACATACAAAAATGTATATGTATGGAATTTGCATAACAATATCTCACAGCCTGAAACCAAGCGGTTTCCCTAGAGTTTGCAGAGGGGGCGCCAAATGAAGATTTTGTTTGCCTTTACATACAAAAATGTATATGTATGGAATTTGCATAAAAATGCCTCACAGCCTGAAACCAAGCGATTACCCTAGGGGTTGAAGAGGGGGCACCAAATTAAACTTTTGTTTGTCTTTACATACAAAAATGTATATGTATGGAGTTTGCATAAAAATGTCTTACAGCCTGAAACCAAGTAATTTCTTTAGGGGTTGCAGAGGGGGCGCCAAATGAAGATTTTGTTTGTCTTTACATGCAAAAATGTAAATGTATGGAATTTGCATAAAAATGCCTCACAGCCTGAAACCAAGCGATTACCCTAGGGGTTGAAGAGGGGGCGCCAAATTAAACTTTTGTTTGTCTTTACATACAAAAATGTATATGTATGGAGTTTGCATAAAAATGTCTTACAGCCTGAAACCAAGCGATTCCCCTAGGGTTTGCAGAGGGGGCGCCAAATGAAGATTTTGTTTGTCTTTACATGCAAAAATGTAAATGAATGGAATTTGCATAAAAATGTCTCACAGCCTGAAACCAAGCGATTTCCCTATGGTTTGCAGAGGGGGCGCCAAATGAAGATTTTGTTTGTCTTACATACAAAAATGTATATGTATGGAATTTGCATAAAAATGTCTCACAGCCTGAAACCAAGGGATTTCCCTAGGGTTTGCAGAGGGGGCGCCAAATAAAGATTTTGTTTGTCTTTACATACAAAAATGTATATGTATGGAATTTGCATAACAATATCTCACAGCCTGAAACCAAGCGGTTTCCCTAGAGTTTGCAGAGGGGGCGCCAAATGAAGATTTTGTTTGCCTTTACATACAAAAATGTATATGTATGGAATTTGCATAAAAATGCCTCACAGCCTGAAACCAAGCGATTACCCTAGGGGTTGAAGAGGGGGCACCAAATTAAACTTTTGTTTGTCTTTACATACAAAAATGTATATGTATGGAGTTTGCATAAAAATGTCTTACAGCCTGAAACCAAGTAATTTCTTTAGGGGTTGCAGAGGGGGCGCCAAATGAAGATTTTGTTTGTCTTTACATGCAAAAATGTAAATGTATGGAATTTGCATAAAAATGTCTCACAGCCTGAAACCAAGCGATTTCCCTATGGTTTGCAGAGGGGGCGCCAAATGAAGATTTTGTTTGTCTTACATACAAAAATATATATGTATGGAATTTGCATAAAAATGTCTCACAGCCTGAAACCAAGGGATTTCCCTAAGGTTTGCAGAGGGGGCGCCAAATAAAGATTTTGTTTGTCTTTACATACAAAAACGTATATGTATGGAATTTGCATAAGAATATCTCACAGCCTGAAACCAAGCGGTTTCCCTAGAGTTTGCAGAGGGGGCGCCAAATGAAGATTTTGTTTGCCTTTACATACAAAAATGTATGTGTATGGAATTTGCATAAAAATGCCTCACAGCCTGAAACCAAGCGATTACCCTAGGGGTTGAAGAGGGGGCGCCAAATTAAACTTTTGTTTGTCTTTACATACAAAAATGTATATGTATGGAGTTTGCATAAAAATGTCTTACAGCCTGAAACCAAGTAATTCCTTTAGGGGTTGCAGAAGGGGCGCCAAATGAAGATTTTGTTTGTCTTTACATGCAAAAATGTAAATGTATGGAATTTGCATAAAAATGCCTCACAGCCTGAAACCAAGCGATTACCCTAGGGGTTGAAGAGGTTGCGCCAAATTAAAATTTTGTTTGTCTTTACATACAAAAATGTATATGTATGGAGTTTGCATAAAAATGTCTCACAGCCTGAAACCAAGTGATTTCCTTAGGGGTTGCAGAGGGGGTGCCAAATGAAGATTTTTTTTTGTCTTTACATACAAAATTGTATATGTATTGAAATTGCATAAGAATGTCTCACAGCCTGAAACCCAGCGATTCCCCTAGGGTTTGCAGAGGGGGCACCAAATGAAGATTTTGTTTGTCTTCACAAACAAACATGTGTATGTATGGAATTTGCATAAGAATGTCTCACAACCATAAAATTCGAAGGGAAAACTGTACCAAAGCATCTCTATGCCTTCTGTCATTTAAATAGGTTTAGTCTCTCTTCACATAAAATAGGTCCTATTTTATGTGAAGATGCACCTCATCGATAATTGCAAAAGCAAAGCAATTCCCTGGGGGTTGCAGAGGGGACATGTGCCACTACGCCAAAACAAAAGACAAAAGGGGCGCCAAATGAAGATTTTGTTTGTCTTTGCATGTAAAAATGTATATGTAGAATATATATTGAATTTGCATAAAAATGTCTCACAGCTTAAAAATTCAAAATAAAACTGAAGTATCTCTATGCCGTCTATCATTTAAATAGGTGAGTCTCTACTCAAAAATTCTCTTCTGTGTGAAACTGTACCTCACCGACAATTGCCAAAAACCAAGCGATTTCCCTAGGGGTTGCAGAGGGGGCGGGGGGGAATGTGTCTCGGACGCCAAAACAAAAAGCGAAGGAGGCGTCAAATTAAGATTTTTTCTTGTCTTTACATACAAAAATATATATGGAATTTGGTAAAAATAATGAAGAAGATTGGCGCCGGTTGGGTTTGATCTGAGAACCTCTGATCAGGAAGCGAGTGCTTTAACCGTTGAGCAAAAGGCCAAGCCAGTTACTCTCAGGTAGTAACTCGCTTTATACTGATCGAGATCGTTACAGAGTATGCCCCCAGTGAGAAAGACGTATTACTGACGTCTGACGAGCGATATGCACTCGTGAATGAATGCTGTCGTACGCATATTGTGATGCGAGGACAGGCTTTGCGTTGGGAGAGATTGTTTTTTGGTGCTGCCATCTGTTGACGATGAGGTGAGTTGATTGTTGTGCGCTGGAAGTTGATGATGAGAGAGAGTTGCGTGCGTGTCCAGGGTCACCAATGAAGAAGATTGGCGCCGGTTGGGTTTGATCTGAGAACCTCTGATCAGGAAGCGAGTGCTTTAACCGTTGAGCAAAAGGCCAAGCCAGTTACTCTCAGGTAGTAACTCGCTTTATACTGATCGAGATCGTTACAGTCTCATAGCCAGAAAATTCGAAAGGAAAACTAAATCAAATGCATCCCTATGCCTCTTGTCATTTAAATAGGTTAGCTTTTGCTTAAAAATCTCTTCAGTGTGAAATTGTACCCTCAACGATAATTGCAAACGGCAACCAATTTCCCTAGGAATTGCTAAGGGGACACGTGCCTTGGACGCCAGAACGAAAGGCGAAAGAGGCGCCAATTAAAATTTTGTTTGTTTTAATATATACTATAAAAAAAAGAATTTGAAACTAAATGCACGATGTCGACCTGGATCTACATAAATTTAGCTTCTGTAACTATTAACAATTACTAAATATATAAGTTAAGCTTAGAATTTTTACAGAATTTCATGCTATCAATGTAATGAAGGAGCGAATAAAATAAGTAAATTGATTTTGTATATCAATTTGATAAAATCTAAAATAATGATTAAAATCAGTGTATGTTATATATTAAGGGTGTTCTTAAATCAAAAAGGGCAACTTTGTGACACATGCGTTAATTTATTTTTGTTCGGAAATGCATGAAACTAGCAGGTGTTGTTATTCAGAAACTGTCTAATTGCACTCGGACTTCTATTTTTTTTAAAAACACAATAGATTTTCCATAACAAGCCTTCAAAGTGGACACTTTTGAGCATATTTCCCGGTGAAAGCAGAAAAACCGGTCTAAAAGGAGGAGAAAAATGGGTGATTACGTCATCGAAATAGCTTATAACTCGATAAGTAATTTAATTATCATAAAATGGAAAAGTAAGTTCAATTCGAAATCGCTCCCATAGTCAGGCATTAAATTTTTTTTATCTTTCTGTTAAAAAATGAATTTGTAAATGTGTCAAAACGTTTTTCGCTTGTTGATAGAAAGAAACTATTATAATGTCAAAGTCAAGGCTAACTTATCATAATATCAAGGCTTGTCATTCGCCAAGTTTCCTTTGACCGCAGTACAGGGGGCGCTGAACTACATGATTTTCACGTTGGTAGCGCCATCTAATGTTAGAAACTGAAATGTTTTCCATTATTTCCTATGGGATTATAGCAGTAGTACGCACCAGATGGCGCTACATACGAGACAAAATCAGTTAATATGTTGGCATCTATAGAGACAATTTCAACAATAGATTTTCTCCTGAATGCGAGGCCTGATTATGATAAGGGGGCCTTGGTCAAAGTAATCTTCCATGTTGGGGAAGTATAAAAGTGCAGCTTAAGTCTGCTTGTTTCTTAATTTAATTAATTTTGTAAAGATGGTTTTCTTTTATTAATAACTTGTAAATAAATATGATTAATCGAGACATTATCTCAGTCTGTTTTATTTAGTGATAAGTTTATGTGTGTCATCTTTTCTAGGAATAATTTCGTTGTAGCATATTTGTTACATTTTTTTTTTTTTTTTTTTTTTTTGGGAGGGGGGGGGGGGTTCAAAGTTATTTTAAATTGAAATTTTGCGAAAAATTTATAAGTGATAGGGCCCTTGTAAATAATCACAATGCAAACTTATGTATTTATTTTAATTAACATTAAAAAATTAACCTATTTAGAGCTACGGTTATACTTAATTATTTTTTTATCTCGCGATGTCTTATCACTAGAATTTCTTTTGATGTATGATCACAATGATTTGTCATTTTAAGTAAATTAAATTGTACCAAAGTTACTTTAGGTGCGGTTAGGAAATGTTTGGATAGAATATGTAAAATTTTAACCAGTTATAAAGAGTGCATTTATATCTATCCAGCAAACTGCAAAATTAAATGTATTTCGCTTATTTAAAAAAAAAAAAAAAAAAAAAAAAAAAAAAAAAAAAAAAAATTGTATTGTTATATGTTACAGTGTCAGTATTAACCATTCAAAATGCATTAGGTCAATATTTTGGGAATCTAAAGAAATTTTTTTCTGTGATTTTCTTGGGGGGGGGGGGGTGTAAAATCCGAGAACACTGTTTCCCACTGGCACAAAATATCATTTTATAAATAGCGCATGAAGCAAAAATATGAAATAATATAAAATACAACTCATGATTACCTTATTATTTTGTAAGAAGCCCAAAAATAACTTTTGTTAAGTTGGTAATACTTTATTATTGATTTTATTTTAAAAAAACCTACAAACTAAAATGTTTATCATTGCTAAATATTGTAAGAAATTTTTTTTCAATGTAATTCTCTGATCCAAACTGCATTTTTTCACACATTTTGTTTATCCTAACAGGTGCTCTTATTTTCAATTTTATAACTGAATAGTATTTTCCACTTTTCGATAAACTCAGAAATACTTTTAGAAGAGTTGTCAATTTGGCATTTCGAACTGAATTTTCGGGCGGTGATAGTGAGAGTGAGGCAAAAAAATTACCTCCTTGAGACAGTAGCCTTCCTTAAGATTTAATTCGTTTATCGGAAAATAGAAATAAAAACATTTGATCATAAATCTCTTCAATAATCACGATTGCAGTTGACATGCTTTTAAGTTTAAAATTTAGTCAGAGAATATGTCAGGAAGTTTTTTGTTGTTATGCAAGGAAAAAAAAAATCTTTTCGAGAATCAGCTTAAATGTCTGTGTAATTTTTTTTTATTTTCTGCGTTTGGCAACATATATTTTCTTTATATATTTACAAATTCATTTTCATTAGTATATATAATACAATGAAGATTTGAATCTAGAAAAGTCCTGAAAATTTTCACCATGATTTTCAATAATATATTCAACTGTCTTCAGGCTTCAGGATTTATTATTGTTATTATTCATCTTATTATTATTAGGTTTTTTTTTTTTTTTTTTTTTTTCATTTCCAGTCCATATTTTCAATGAATCTTGTAGCAAAGAATATGAAAAATACTATTTTTTCTTTTAAAAGATATGTTTTCAAAAATAAATGTTTTTGTAAATTACAAAGATGATTTAATTTTTTTTCTGTAAAATTTAAAACTTTTTAAAAACTTTAAAAATAATTACATTTTTTAGAAAATATATCCATCTTCAAACATGATTAATATTTAAAATTTTTAAATTAAAAATTCTATTTTAAAATCAAAATTGACTTTTTTTGGGGGGTATTATTTACCCATTATACGAAGCATAGGGTAAATCTTGCAATCATTTTTAAAATCGAAAAAAAAATTTTTTTGACGGATTTACACATTTTATTTACTGCAGATTCTGAAAAACAGTTTTATTTCCAGAAAAAAAAAATGCCGTCCGTCTGTGTGTTTGTAAATGCTCTATCTCCCGAACAAATTGAGATAGAGACTTGAAACTTTGTATGTTCTTAGTATGTAAGGATGGAACGAAGCCTATTTAATATCAATAACCTCGATTATTCGGAACTATTTTTTTCGGACTCTCGAAAAATTTGTTCTGATGAAAGGTATATGAAGTTTTTCGAAATTTTTTATTTTAATGAGTGGATGTAAAAAGCAATAAAATAACACAAATTTTGCATAAAGAATGAAATCGATCGGATTACTAGTTGCCGAGATATTTGTAATATTATTTCCCACATTCTTCGGTTTCTCATGACCCTGTATTTCAATTTCAATTCAAAGATATATTTTAATTGAAAATGAGACCCTTAATCCGACGCAGTAAACTGTTAGTTAGTATGATTATTATTTTTGGAGTTATAAGGATGTTTCGGTTACACAATTCGGTACTACTTGAGAAGCTTGTCGTTTTCTATAATTTGTCGAAATTGGTTCATCATCAATTCATTAACTCCTTCGCGACGGGAGCCTTTTACGAAATTTTTAATGTTTGTCAACAATTTTTTTAAACAGAAATTTGTGCATTATTAAATCAGGAAAATGCTCCAATTAAATAAGGTAAATTTTACAGTAAAATTTTGCTGGCGAGGATAAACAAGGATTCTTAAGTCTTTTTGCGGCACGTATACGTTTTGCATTATATTTAATAGAGCATTACTATGTATATTAAAAAAAATTTAAATATACGATTAAATTTTGTTTTGAAATTGCAATGCATTTTATAAATATTTCATACATGTTTTATTTTCATATATTATATTATGCATATCCATGATGGGTAAGTATTACGGTGGCCCCCAACGACTAGTTTTATTCATTTTATTTATTCATTCATTTCACATTTATTCATTCATTCACGGCTCTACGTAAAAATTTAAGCGAAACAGATAAAATATGGACACTTTTAATTGGTTATGAACTTTCGCGAGAATAACAATTATAAATGCATTTTACGAACCGATACTAGTTTGACAAAATCACTATAGAAATTATAATATGCCCAGATTAGAGATCATATAATTGGACAATCATATCGTATCTGAGCACAAACTCAATTTCATAAGCAGAGTCGTGCTGGACTGAGTCTTATGTATACATTATGTGTTTTTTTTTTTTTTTTTTTTTTTTTTTTTCAGCATAGTCGAGTCAGAGCGAAACTGGATCTAGTTGTTTACAGTGGGGCAAGTAATTATGTTTTGAAGAAAATTAATAGATTAATCGGGCCTCTAAACAAATGTAAAGGACCGGGCCAGCAAAAAAATTGAACGAACCTGCCGTTCCGGATCGATAAAACAATTAAGCAGGCCTACTGGCCCGATATAAAGATCTCAACTGGGCCGATGAATCTGACTTTCGCAAGAATATGTATAATTGTGCGTCACGAGCCGATGATAGTTTGATAATATCAATAAAGAATTGTACGAAGTGTCCAGCATATAGATCGGCATCGGACAGTTATATGGCATCTGAATCAGGGCTTAATTTTTTTCAGCAGGCTTGTACCGGGCTAAGATCAGGCTTGCATTTTTTTACACAGTCGAGACGGGACAAAACTAGGTTTAATTTTTCTCAGGATGTAAAGGGCAAGGAATATGTTCTGTAAAAATGTTATTAGCGATAATGAACGCATATTAATATAATTTTTGTAAGTACAACTTAAGGTTACTCTCAAATTCCCAGCTCAACAACGTGAAATTTGACACACTTTCTGACTCATTTTCCTTTATAAAGGCGTAAAATTAACAGGCTGATGATTGAAGTAATTTGTAATCGATTAGCATTTTCCATTTTTTAAAATAAATAAATAACTTTTTGATTTAATAACCTATTCTAATCACTTGATGACAAGTTTTTCTTCTCCCTAGTACGATTGCGTCTTGAATTTCGATTCAAAATGACAACTTTGGCAGTATTTTTTTAAAGATTTTTTGTCTTTTACGAAAAATGGAAAATTCCATGCGATTACGCAGTTTCTGAATAAGAACGTCTGCCAATTTTATGTGTTTTCGAAAAGAAATGAATTCAGAAATGTATCAGAAAGTAGATAAATTGGATCAGAATAATAATTTACTGAAAAATTCGGGGGTCATCCATAAAATAATTTTTCCGTGGCTAGAAAGAAACAAAATATAATTACCCAAAAAGAACTATTACAAAAGATACAGCTATGTTTTAACTACAAATCCACATTAGAACCAACGGAATTAAAACGCTTGTCACAACGTGGGATAAGTTTTTGAGTCCAGTGTCATACAAGTCTGCCACCTGGGAATGGAGGCAGAAACTTGTTACAGTTGTCAACTCACGTCTCATCAACCGTTAAAATCTTGTTGAGATATTCATTTCCTTCATCGTGATATCGCTACAGAAACATCAATGCTGCTTTCCCACGTTTGTTTTTGTGTTAAGGTGCAAGTTGGTTAGGCACCCACCTGGCGCACAGTTTCCAGATAAACAGGTGTTTCAAGGTGGTTTCCTGCATTGAGAATCTTTTTCGCGCTATTTAGAGCGATACCACGCTGGGGGCAACCAGTACTTCAACAGGATCCAGTCTGGGTAGTTATGTTTTGTCTCTTTTTTGATTCTGTGGAAAAATCGTTTTTCGATAACCCTCGTATTTCAAAATCTACTTTTTTTATAGTTTCAAAGGTTAGGATTGGATTTTTTTTTCTTTTTCTTTTTTCTTTTTTTTTTTTTTTAACCAACTTTTTTTAAAATTCTAACCTACATCAAGTTTTATGAATCTTTATTTGAATATTGAAAAGTCTTAAATGTCTAAGCAATTATTAATGCTGCTATTGACTATTTTCAGAGTATTTTGTGAACACACAGCAATTTAAAGTATACTGTAAAATTATCCAATTAATACTTACGTTTTTTCACTGATTTTTTGTACGAGCAGGACCTGGCCCTAAACTGTGAAAATATAAACGAGCCGGTCTCGGGTGAAACTTTTAATACCCACGCCGGGCCGTGCTGAGCCCGTGCCTGGAAATTCCTGTAAATGTAGACCTCTAGCATGTTCCACTGGAAGGACATGCTAAAGAGACGGTCATCACATGTACCTGAATTTCTTAATTAAAATTAAACCTTTTAAAGTTCCAAAATAAACGCTAAATAATTATTTACATATACATATGACGCCTACCGAAAGAAAAAGATTTTTTATTACTTTTTTGGGGCTAGGGGGGGGGGGCGCCAAATTGAAAATTTGCCAAGGGGCGCAGTTTTTACTTCACTGGTGCCCCCCCAAAAGTTTTGGTCACGCTACGCCTATGACTCTAAGGATAATTCGAAGTTGTTGCTTTCTAATATTAAATTTTAATAATTTAATAAATATTTTTAGTAAATTATATTTTTAAGAATTCTTTGTTATAAATGCATTCATTTTTATTATAAATAACTTGAAAACTGCCAATAGACAAGGAGGCGACAGCCTCCTTGTCCTCACCTCATCGAATCACCCTCATCAATCACCTCATCGAATTCACGGCTGAAATTCCAAAATTAGTTAAAACTCGATTCGCATATTAAACAGAAATTGGTCTGCCAAGTCATATCTTGGTAGAAAACACCTGAAAACTCGATTTTCGAGGTTGACTTGTAGATTTACTATTGTGTTTTCCTGCATTCAAAGATATGAAAATATGGAGGACTGGGAGCAGGAAAATCCAAGTGTAAACCTAGAATTCAACCCCTAAAATACCGTTTTTCGGTATTTTTCACAAAGATATGATTGATGAGGTGATTGTCCGAGCTGCCGCCTCCCGGTCTACAAATATTAAAAGTGAAAAAATCTAAATTCAAATAAAAATGTATAGAGTTTAATCATCTAATTAATTGCTTTATCAATTGAAGACATTAAAGGTGCGTTTTCACGGGCCGCTCTAACTACCTAACTTACCCAAATTACCCAAAACCTAACCTAAGAGCGTTTTCACTGGTTACGGATAAATCCTTATGTCAACCAATCAAAGGCAAGTCTTCACTGCGCAAGCGTCTACTTTAGGGCTTTAACAGTCTACAGACCGATCAGCTGATATAAAATAATAAACAAATAACTTTTGTTTACGTTCGTCGTGATAATCGTAAATATTTCGTATAAAAAATAATAGAAAGTTTTGACTGTTTTTCTTACTAAAACAGCTTTAAATAATGCTCCAAAAATCATTTTTTATCAAAATTTCAAAATGAAAATACATAAAAGCACACAGTTACTATGATTAATGTATTAAAAAACACATAAGTAAGTTTTCACTTATGAAAAAGTGATAAGTTACACACTTTGATCAGGTTATTTCATGTGCGCAAATGTCATAAATTTGTCGAAAATGTTGGGAAAATTGTTCAATTTGTACAAATGGCATAATAATGATTACACTAATTAATATATCTCTATCCATAATATGTCAATGAAACACATTGTGTTAGGTATTTCTTTTCAATTTGTTTAAAAATTAAACGTTATTACTAAATAAATATAAAAGTAGAAAAAAAAATATTTTTAACCATTCTTTCATAAATTTAAAATATTTATAAATATCATGCCTAATTTCAAGACGGTGATTCATGATGGATCAAAAAACTTCTCTTCATTAATTTGGCATGGCTCTAATTATGAAAAATTCATCACAATGACTTGGTAGAAAGCATAAACTGCTGAATTTATTAAAGAAATTATTTTTTCTTTCTTTTTTTCTGATATGACAACAGAAAAGGTAAAAAACTAAAAACCAGTTTTTAAACTATGAATTCAGAATTTTTAAATTATTTTTTCAAAGTTTAATAGAATTTACTTAATGCTAAATTATTAGTTGATAAAAACAGATACAAAAATTATTTCTTTATTTTTGTAAATAAAAATTATTTCATCATTTTTATTTATGTTTCATTTCTTGCCTTCAAATTATTTAAAATATTTTGTTGTTACAGTTTTACTGCCAGTTGGCATATTTTAATGGCACAGTTTGATGTATAATTAATTCTGCTTGTTGTTATTGTAACCTTAAAAAATATTTGCTTTTTAACAAGTGGTTAACAGAAAAATGTTTTAAAATTCACTTATTACTTAACCACTTAACCGGCGATGAGTATGGGGAAACAGTGCTTTAACCCCCAACTTATCTCGGAGCAGCCGTTGAAGTGGTTAAAATAAATTCCTAAAAAAAGAATTGCTGAGAGAAGCACACAGGTGTAGATTTTTTTTTGGTGTGTTCTTAGAACAGCCAAGGCACTTGATTTTGGCGATTTTTTTAACATGCGGCAAGTACCCATGAGCGCCAACGGAGTTTTCAGCAACTTTGAAATTCTCCCCAATCACAACGTGCATGTTTTGGCAGACAATTAGCGATATGCACAGCTTCAGAGATGACTGCTTTAATAAAATAAACTTTTACAAATAATTTACAACTAGTTAACTTCTTTTACCGCAAATTTTTGCTTATGCAAACAGTTTTCTTGATATTTTTCAATTTTTCAAAATTTGCAGATCTCCATTTTCTGATTTTAAGAATTTTTTTCATGTTAAATATACAGAACTTTATATACACCAGTTTCTAAAACAAAAAAAAATACAATAACCATCAAATAAAATCAATTAAAATTCACCTACCTTTGCTTCTTCATTAACATTAAAAATCTTATAAAAATAATCTTTTATTTATTCTACTTATTACTTTTGTTCAAGAAAAGAAATCACATGTTCCAAACTAAAAATCTAGCAAACAAACAAAAAAATTCCTTCAGCTTCCAGATATCACATCATGTGGCAAATGATTCAGTAATTAAAAAATTTGAAGCTTTTCTCGAAATAAGCTAAAATCAATACCTTGTTTTCATCTAATGTCCAGTATTCTCGTGGAATTTGCAAATAAAGAGATAGTAAAACAACAATAAACAATCAGAATTCGGCATTTTACAAAGCTTTCGATTTTCTAAGTGATAAAATTTTCTGACAGGTCAATCTTGTTTTGCCAACAACACAAATTCTATCTAGATCCCGGCCATGAAAACTACTTTTGTTCCTTTAAAAAAGTCAGTATAAAAGAACCATGTATATTATTAATTTTATATATTTTATTTGTATATAGCAAGATAAGTAGTTTCTTTACATCTAATTAATAATATAAATATTTTCTTACATATAAGAAAATGGTGAATAGGTTGTCAGAAAATCATAGGTGTAACTAAAACTATTTTCTGTGATGTGCACAGCCCCCCCCCCCCCCCCAAGTTCTTTAGGTGCATTCAATGTCATTTTATTTGCTTCACCCTACAAAAAACTGATATCTCAGTCGTCTTTTCTTTTCCAAGCATTTTGTGGTTATCAATGAAAGAGATGGAGATTTATGTGTCAACAATATCGATAAAAAGTCATAAAATATGAAATGGACCACCTGGCCACATAAAAGCTTTCAATGTCAAGAGTTTTGTTAGGAGCTTTAAGATCCAAACTGGTTATCTTTCTTGATCATGAAACTTTTCATGTTTTACAACTTTTGTCAGATGTCTAGAAGTCACACTATACCAGTGAACTTTGATGACATATCCATCTCCACTTCTTTCTTTTGTTGATGACCCCGGTAGCAGAAAGTTCGAGACGGGAGACATGCGTCGCAGATTTTATTTTCCCTTCTTTATATTATGTTTAGATTTTTGTTATTTATTACAAAATTAAGATATTTATTATTTATAAAAATGAGTAAAATGCATAGAGACATTAAAAGTAAGCGATTAATTAATTAATGGCTCATTTCTAAGATTTTACCTGCAGATTATTTTCTGTCTGTCGCAGACATTCGGAGAATTTTCTGCTACTGGGCGTGATGACTGCAGATCACTTGTAAAAGAAAGACCAGTTGAAATTCATTTTATTTGCTCATCGAAAAAACACTATATGAACTCCATACTGTTTAAAAACCCACGTAACAAATTTTTTAACTTTCTTTTCCAAACTTTTTGTGGTCATTAACAAAACAAATAAATGGAAATTAATTTGTTGACAAAAACATCCTGATCACTTCTGATCTCCTGATATCTTATGAAAATCATAAAACGGTAAAGAAATTTCCATACCACATCAATTGTTACAGTGAAAAGAAAAGTAGTCTGGATCCAAACAGACTAGTTTTCTTTTTTGTTGTCATGTAAAGAACTGAACAGCATAACAGACTCACAACAAAAGCTTGGTGCATGACCATAAAATATTTTTATGCGAAGGTTACTCTACGATCAAACACTTTTCATTTTCCCCTTTATTTAACCCATTAAATGGCTTAATTGGGGTTTTCCATAGCTTAACTTTCAGAAACAATGGCTGATTTAACACAAAATCAATATTAAAATTAACTTTTTGAAGTGAATAAGATAAATAAATATGTAAATTTGTCAAATAAATAATTTCATACCAATACCCTTTATAAATACTATTTTATGAATTGTTAAATATGAATTGAATATTTTGCACCGTTTAAAGGATTAAAATTCACTGGATTCATCAATACTGAAATATTTCTATAATTATGCAATAAAATCTCAAATGTTTACATGAATAAAATTCTTAAAATTACATTACTTTTAAATTGTGATGGTGAGATATCGTTGAAACAAGCTGACATATTGTTAAAAATAGTGTCAAATTTTCAAAAAATATATCAAAAAAAAATTTTTTTTTTTAAATTCAATCCTTAAATTTTAATAATAGAGGAAAGTGAGGAAGAATGGGATACTTTTTTACAAACATAAGAAAATCAACTTTGTTTGTCAAAAAAAAAAAAAAAATTCAATACAAAATGAAACACTTTCTAATATCTTTGAACAATATAAAAACATAATTTGCAGAAACAATTTTTTAATTAAAGAAAAGTTTCAAAATATCTCCCATACCTTTCTAATAGAGAAAAAAATGCATGGCATGGGACAGCTATAAAACAATACAATACTAAACAAATAATGCCTAGGTATACAGTCTAATTTTGAATTTATCGTTTACTTTAATACAACTGTAAGCTAATGCAGATCAAAAACTTTTTACAACTGAAAATTGTGCTGCCATTAGTTCATCTAGTGTGTAATTGATGAAATACTTAGAATACACAAGGAGAAAATCCCACAGCCCCACTTTCCCCAACATATTGTTGTAAAATTATGCTGAATTCTACAGTTGTAGTATGCTATTTTAAAATTTGATTATATCTAACAGAATTCAGTATGAAAGAGATTTGATTAAAGAGAACATGCATAGAAAATACATTTATCTAAAATAATTTTTACACAAACTAAATAAAGTAAAGTTTTATTTTCTTTTTCAATGAAAAAAAATGATAAAAACAAAGTATTTGTTAAAATTATTTCTATCACATTTAAAAGGTATTTATAGGTATACACCTATTGGTCATTTTGGCCGAATACTGAATATTCGACATACAAACACAAAATATTTAACTGGCTAAATATTCCAGTATTAAAGAGTTTAAATATATATTTATATATTAAATCTTAAAGCAATATTATTTCATATTTAGCACAAATACTTCCATAAACTTACTTCCTTTCAAAATACATAACCATATACCAACATGAAATACTTCATTTTACAAGTAAACATTACACAACAAGGAATATATGCTTTCATTTATTATTCAAGAAGAGAATAGTCTTAAAAAATTTTTAATTAATAAAATGTTAAATTCCATAGCTTCTTATATGAATTAAAATAATTTTTAAAAACTTTTGTTTTTGAATCATATTTTTAAATTGAAAAGAAAAAGATATTTTTAGACTTTTAAGAAAAATTGATAGTCATATAAGTGTAAATTTTTCAGAAAATACTAAAGGAGGGAAAAAAAAACCAATAAAAAGGTGGAAACTCAGCCAAAAGATCTTTATTGCTGCTTTTGATTTATATATTAAGTTTTCAAATGCACTAGAGGGGATGATTGTTTTCAGAAGTTGTAAACATACGGAGTATTCATAAAATTTTATAAGGCAATCAAGATAAACATTTTTTGTACTGTAAAACAGTATCGCAATTCACTTTTCTACCAGAAATATAACAAGAGTCAATAAAAAATATTCAGTGACTCGCTGCAAGCTGAACTCGAGTTTTTGTATATAACCTTATCAATAATGAAGATATTTTATTGAGATTTTCAACATATTAATCTTCTGTGCGAAATATTTGTTTCTTAAAGTTAATTATTGGCTTAGTTGGTTCTATTCGATTGTTTGATAGGGTACTTTTGATCTATTTTGAATTAAATATCTCTTTGCTCAGTTAAAATAATTATAAGTGCTAAGAAATATGTTTATTGTAGCTCATAGGTTTTTAAATCGAAAATTAATTATACTCAAGCTTCAATACAGTTGTTAATAGTTCATGATTATGCATATTTATAAAGACACGCAATAAAATTAGTTATGTAAGAATATCTTCAGTTTGGCCCAATATTTGGGAGTATGACCTGACCAAACGGAGAGCATTTATTGTATCCTTAGTTTTTAAAAAGATATGTATAACATTGGTATGAAACTCACATGGGTAAAAAAGTGCATTAGAATATATTACAATGCTTATCATAAATAGACATCTCCCTCTAGTTAAATTTATGCAGAAAATATGTATGATAAATTTTCCTTTTCATACCAAGGTCCCTATAGTTGAAAAACACTTGCATTTTGAATATATATAAAATTTTCAGACAAACATATAAAATATTTACACTGAAACAAAACATTTTATTAGTGTTGTTATCTAAAAAAGTAAAAGTAAAATAACATTTGAAAATCCCAAATGAACTTAGTATCAACATATTAATGTGCTATGAAAAACATCCATCAACACAAGTTGCAGCTTCAATGAAAAGTTTCCTGTGGCTTAAAAGATGTCTCAAGAGCTAGCAGGTTACGTTAACAGACAGAAAAATCAAATGAAAAGTCTGCCTGAAAATGTACCCTGCTGTCAAATATTCCAACTGAAGACTTCTTCTGTATCTTAGTTCCTTGACTTCTGAAGTGGCTTCGTAATTCAATGTAGCTTCATAGCACTTTACTATAAATTAATAGCTTGTTACTAAGTTCATTTAGAAATAGCAAAAGATATTTTAAGTGTATATTTTTAGATAACAGCTTTAAAAAGTTCTTCAAATTTCAGTAAATATTTTTATTTTACACTGCTGTATGAAGGTATATGCATTGGAAATTATAAAATTAGTAAAGATATAAGATGAAATGATTCATAAACAGAAAGACATTTTAGTATTAATTACAAAAGTTATGAATAATAACATTTTGAATAAATTTTGTTGTTTGCACAATTTTCAACTATGATTGTATTGCATGTCTTTATAAATATGTATAATTATAAACTATAAACAACTGTATTGAAGCTTGAGTATAACTAATTTTCGATTTTAAAACTCAGATCAAAAGATTATACATCAAAATACCCTATCGAACAATCGAATATAATCAACTAAGCAAATAATTAACTTTAAGAAACAAATATTCTTAAAAAAAATACTTTTATTCTTTGCACTGTTAACTTTCAATAAAATAACTTTGAGAACAGAGTATTATATCATCATTATTATAATGAAACGAAATCCTTGAACAAACTATATAATTAGCACATAAACATTAATGAAATGAATCTGAATGATTATTAAAAACAGATATTTATCCTGCCTTCTACAAAGATGCAACATTTATACAATTTTTACCGTTTATTATTATTAATATTAAATGAAAAGACATTAATTAAAAATGATATATCCAACACAGTTTAATAAAACTTACCATTTTTCTGCAATTACGAAATGAGATTTTGATACATAAACAGAGTTAATTTTAAATTTTAAAAAAGAAAAAAAAAAGCTATTTAAAACATAAATACTAAATTGACATATTAACTCGCCGCCATATTTAGCGAAAGCTATTCTCTGATTGGTTGCGCTTAGGTAATTTCTGCTTAGGTTTGAACATGAATCAAACCTACAAAATCGCGTTCTAACTACCTAAAATCTTGTGCTTAGGTAAAGAGTTGGGAAAGTTAGCGCTTGGGTAGGCCCGTGAAAACGCAGCAAACACATAACAAAACATGCAGGAAATTTGTTTTAGTGGGAAATTTTATTATATATCCGCTTAAGAGGTTTTCTGTGTTCCTGTAAGCCTGATTGATGTGATTATTATTTTTCAAACATTATTGTTTTAAAAACGTCAATAAAAAGAAATTACTTTTCTGCGATTAATGATAAATAGTAAATAAATAACGAATTAAAACAATTGAATTGAATCTCGATTCGGGTGGGCGGAGAGATCAAATGTGGTGGGTTCGCGCCCTCACGGGCCCATATGAGTTGGCGCCACTGATCTTAGCATAAAGTTTTAAAAGCCGATTTGGATTTATGATCGAATCAATGAAATAATCTTGCTAGTTATGGAACAATCGAAGAGAAAGCTTATGCTATTGAAAAATATCAAATTTCCGAGTTTTCGTTGTTCTTTTTATTATGAAACAATGCTTATTTATACTGTAATATTTGTATCTCACGTAACATTGGTTAAATCAGTTTTAAAAGTTGTTAAAAGCATATACCGGGTGTCCCGAAAATGACTGATGGATTTAAAATTCAATAACTTGCAAACGGTGACAGCTATTTAAAAAAATTTTGCAGGAGGGTTATATATAATGTCAGAAGTTTTCTTTTACCGTAATTTTTTATTTTAATTCGAATTTCAAACAACAGGTGGCGCTGACGGTGATTGAAGGCCAGGTCGACGCTTCACTCAGCACTGATCACCTGACCTTCAATCACCGTCAGTGCCACCTATTGTTTGAAATTCGAACTAAAATAAAAAAATTACAGTAAAAAAACTCCTGACATTATACATAACCCTCCTGCAAAAAATTTTTTAAATAGCTGTCACCGTTTGCAAGTTAATGAATTTTAAAATCCATCAGTCATTTTTGGGACACCCGGTACGTGGAACATGCTGCCTCTATGTTATTTTGAAGAAATAGTTTATTAGTAGATGTAAACAACTAATTCTTTTATTAAATTAGCAATAATAAAAGAATATCTACAAAGACTTTTTTTTCTTAGTGCTAAAGAGAAGTTACATATATATAACTATTATTATTAATATTATTATTGCTACTATGTATCATTAAATGATTTTCGGCAATATACGTTTAGTGTTTTATTTGTCATTGATTTGAGTTTAATTATATGTATCTTTTCTTTTTAGTGAATTCAAAAAATCAAATAGGCGCTTAAATGGGATTAAAGAAAGTGAACAATTGTTTGAGAGTACTGTCCTCTAGTACATATTTACAGTAAAACCTCCATAACGGACGCTCCCGAATAGCGGACACCTCTATTTAACGGACAGTTTTCCAATCCCCACTCCCAAAACCTAAATTTTTGTATGTTTAACCTCTGAATAACGAATAACGGACATTCCAAATAGCGGACACTATTTCCGGTGATAAAGGATGAAAAAGTATTTTTTAACAAAAAGAAAAAAAAAAGAAAAAAAAGTTAAAAGGTCTCTAAATTTATCAGGCAATGTGTCACAAATTTTGTGATCACGGATAAATGTAGAGAGTTGACTGAGGAAATTTCTCCTTCACATTCATTGTTGAATTCAGGGAGTTGCCTGGGAGGGACATCTCCCAGAGCATTTAAATGTCTATGTCCCCTTGGAAGACTTTATGTTTTTAATGATCAAAAAGTGTAATCCCTATCCCCGCTCGGAACTCTATAATGACCAATAACATCACATTGAAAAACAAATGACACGTAATCACAAGCAAAAGTAAACTTTTGTTACAGATTTTTTTTTTTTTTTTTTAATAAGAATGTAATAAACAGCAGTTAAAGGTGTGCACAATTTTTACGTTTTATTGCTTAAAAAATAATTTTAATTTCTCATTAGTCATATAATAGAGGTTTTAGAGCATATAAATGTCAATTGATGAAATATTAAGCATTTCTTAGTAATTTTTGTATCTCTGAGGTTTTCCCAATAGCGGACAATTTCTGCGTTCCCGAGGTGTCCGTTATTTAGAGGTTTTACTGTATATGTATACAGGAAGAAAATTTTTGAAAGACAAAATAGAAAAGATCGCAGTTCATTAATGTATTAATAATTGTATTAATAATTGTAAATAATTGTATTAATGTATAAAAAACTCATACGGCTTTAGACATTTTTTTTAATTACACATTTTTAATGATTTCAAAATCAGTGATTAATTATTGAATCAATTTTGGCATTTCTTTAGAAAAGTACATACATAAACACAATTCCCTTTTTTTCAGTTATATTATTAGATTGTTTCTTAATTCTTAAGATCATTTAACAACTTTTAAAATGTTTATTTTATACTTCCTTTTGTTGTACAAACAAACAATTCTACTCCCACCAGTTTGTTCTGGAAGAAATATTTAAATATAGGTTTTCACTGGGTTTTGTAACTCATACTTACCTGGCACTGGGGTATGCCTTGATCAGGAAGGAGGCTCCCCCGAGCAGAGACCCCTCATTGCACACCGAAGGGTTGACGTTCGCCACATCCGCAAATCGCGGTTGCTTGGGGTGCATAATTTTTGGTAGTTGGGACTGCGTTCGCGCTGTCCCTGTAAACAAAATGAGAGTGTTTTTCATATCAAGAATCAGCTGGATGTCGAAGGATTTGATATGTAGCCTACTTTAAAGCTGTCCTAGATTATTGTTTCTTTGATCTTTCTTTTTTAAAGATTTCGAGAGAGAAGTTGAAAAAGGAAAGAAAAAACTTGTAATTTAACAAATTACAGCAACTATTTGGAAAATGACATTTTCAAAGACTTATAAATAAATTCTATATTTATATTAATAATAAACATCATTTTTATGATGATCATAACGAGTCATACATTAAGTACGCCATGTATTAAACATTAATATTCCTAGACCAATGATTAAAAAAAAAACAGTAGTTTATAGATATAGAGTTTAAAATGTGCATTTCTATTGGATTTAGTTAATTAGACTGACTTCTGAACGTCTCATATTGCGTACGACATGTATTAAACATTAATATTCATAGACCTATCATAAATACATTTTAAAGAAAATTTCAGTTTTACAATTTTCGGAAAGGCAAATTTTTAAACTTCTAAACATTTTACACTTAAAATTTTTACTCCGTTCCTTAGAGAAAAAAAATGCACTTTTAAATGAAATTTGTTTGAAATCTTTATAATAATTTGCTTTCAAACGAGGGGTTCGACAAACTAGTTTTTGATGTACCAGATTTATAAATCAAGTTGATTTACCTGATTTCTAATTCATTTATTGATTTACTTGAGATTTACTGATTTATTCGTGATTTACTTGAGATTTACTGATTTACTCAGATTTACTTGTGATTTACTGGCGGTTAGCATTCCTCTGATTGGCTCTTCAGATCATGTGACGTGACGATGTCTGCTCGTCACGTCACAGATGTTTGCTCGGCTCATAGTGGTGTAAAATTAATGACAAAAGAAATACCCATATGATATCGTTATTTTCGGACTAACTATATGTTAGAAAGTTTCCTTATTCGTTCCTTTCCTTACAGTTCAGAAATAAGATATATTAACAATTATCTTACGTGCTACAAAACTGTCTTTTTCGAAGAAAGAATTCACTTATGACATGTGCTGCCATCTGTAGTTAAAATTAGCATTTAATGGTGTTTCTAAATTGAAATTCGTTTCAAAATGATATAATTATTTTTTCAAGCAAATTTACTTATTAATTTTACACTAAAATTAATTGTGTATTGTAAAAATTTAAATTTTATAATAATTTAAAGATTTTAAAAAAAATATTGAATTTATTACATGATCATCAAATAACATGTATTTTAATCATAATATTTCTGAAATTTTTTATTTATATTTAAAAATACTTTTTTTTAAATATGAAATTGAAAAACATAACTTTTTTTTTTTTTATTTACAGGCAATAAAAAATAAATGATTAAATAAAATTTATCATAAAAACAGTCTTACAAGCTGCGGTGTCCCCTACTGAACGCACCAACACTGCTAACTCCATGGTGCAGGAACGAACACTTGCAAACTGCTACTTTAACGGCAACCGCTACGGCATTGCCTGAACTGAACTGAACTCATTCGTATTTACTTCGCTTCACGAACTCGTGCTTGTTTGACGCACGCTATGGACTCTATTCTGGTGACGTCAAAGTCACGTGCTTTGGGGAAACATTCCCCACATCATAGACAGTAATTATGCAACGACTCCTTTCCCAACTCGTGGTTGTATGCCGTAGAATAGTAACAGAACATATTTTTGTGACGTGAAGTCACGTGTTTTGGGGAAACATTGCCGAAATCACAGCCTCGAACTCAAATGGAGAATAGGGTCCATTGGCTCGGTTTTTTCCCTGTAATCAATTTCAATATGTAAATTAATTTTTGTTTTATTAAATATAATAAGGTATATAATCTTAGCAGTTCTTCTGGCTCCAGAGCAAACAGCTTTATGCTGCATTATTTATGGATCAGCTTAGTGTGATAAAATCATCGATATGTCACACTTACAGCTGAAGTGGTGACCCTCGTGAGAATTTTCGCCTGCAGCGATGCGATCTAGTGCAATCCTTCCGACATTTTGAAGTGACGATCAGCAAAATATCGTAGACTGTTGAAATCTATGATGCAAGTATACGCAGCATCTTATTTTTTGTTTATGGTGATATTCGCGATCGTCGCGGACTATTTTGCCATGTTAAGCCTGTCTACAAAATGTGCTGCTAAGAGGATGCGGTCACCGGCGATCCTGAAGTTTTCAAGGTAAGACCTCATATTATTCCTGTTTACATCGGTTATTTGAGCTTTTCTTAAAAATTTGATTTATATTTTTTATCATTTTGCCATGCCAGACGACGCGGTTCAGCCCGAACTTCAGGTTCATAAAGTAGGCCTAAAGCTGCCACCTTTTTGGGATAAACACCCCATATTGTGGTTCGCTAATATAGAAGCACAATTTTTTGTTTCAGGCATCACTCAAGATGCAACTAAATATTACTGTGTAATTTCCGCTCTAACTTCCGACATTTTAAATTATGTTAGTGATATAGTGTTAGCACCTCCCGAGAATAATAAATATGAATCTCTAAAAAAACGGCTTATTGCTGATTTTTCTGACTCTCAACAGAGACAAATTAAAGCAGTCCTTTCCGAATTAGTTTTAGGTGATGACAAGCCTTCACATTTGTTGCGCAAAATGAGACAACTCGCAGGAAAAACTTTGGGTGAAGATTTTTTAAAAACGCTCTGGCTACAGCGTCTACCCACTCAGGCGCAAGCTATCCTTTCCGTATCAGAAGATAGCCTCGATAAATTAGCCTTAATGGCCGATAAAATTCACGATACTGCTGGTGCAAGCATCGATGAGGTGCATTGCTCGAAAACTCCCCTTTCAGATTTCAGTGAGTTACGTGCTCAAATTGCAGAACTCACCAAACAGGTTGAGCATCTTTCACGAAGCCGTGAGCGGCAAGATAGTTTTCGTAATAGATCTGCGTCCAGGCGATCACGCTCAAAAACACCAAAAAACAGAGCCCCGCATGACCAGTGCTGGTATCATTTTAAATTCGGGGAATCTGCCAGGCGTTGCAAATCCCCATGCAAATTTAAACGTGAGGAAAAAAACTAGAGGAGAAATCGCATGTGGCGCAATGCGATTTCCAGCCGAGCAACAAAAGTCGCCTTTTTGTTTATGACCCATTATCAAAACTTTCATTTCTAGTGGATAGTGGTAGCGATGTTTGTGTGTTACCATACAACAAACCTATTCCCAAATCAGACAATGTCATCAATTTATACTCAGCAAATGGATCTACCATCAAAACATATGGCATTAAAGTGATAAATTTAAGTTTAAATTTACGTCGTAAATTTCAGTGGCCGTTTGTCCTAGCAGACATTAGCAAGCCTATAATAGGTGCTGATTTTTTACGCCACTATGGCCTGTTAATTGATCTTAAACAGGGGTGTCTCAGAGATCCACTCACTAAATTGAAAAGCAGCGGGACAAAATCAACAGACAATATTCCACATGTTACATTAATTGCAAACAATTTGGCATATAAAAATATCTTAGAAAAATACAGTGATGTTGTACGCCCATACCCAAAATTGAAAGAGGTAAAACATAATACGGTGCACAGAATTATAACCAAAGGGCAACCTGTCTTTGCACGCCCGCGTAGACTGCACCCAGCAAAATTAGCTGCAGCTAAACGTGAATTTGAATATATGTTAGAGCAAGGGATATGCAGACCAAGCACATCTAACTGGTCTAGCCCATTGCACCTTGTCCCGAAAGACTCTGGTAAAGATTTTTGCCCTACTGGTGACTACAGAGCCCTAAATAGAATAACAATACCAGACCGCTACCCTATTCCGCACTTGCAGGATTTTTCAAGTCAATTACATGTGAAAGTTATTTTTTCTAAAGTGGACTTAGTTAGGGCATATCACCAAATCCCAGTTCACCCAGATGATATTCCAAAAACCGCAATTACTACACCATTCGGGTTATTTGAGTTTTTATATATGCCTTTCGGGTTGTCCAACGCAGCCCAAACTTTTCAAAGATTTATAAATGAAGTGTTGCACGGTTTTGATTTTGTTTTTGATTATCTTGACGATATTTTAATTGCAAGCAGTTCTGAGGAAGAACACCAAGCACACCTCGAATGTGTTTTTAAAAGACTTTCTGCTTATGGGATTAGAATTAATTTAAAGAAATGCGTCTTTGGTGTTCCCGAATTATCCTTTTTAGGTTATTTGGTTAACAAAAACGGTATTAAGCCTCAGCCTGAACGTGTTGAGCCAATTTTAAAGTATGAGTTGCCAAAAACTGTAAAAGAACTCCAACGTTTCCTTGGTTTACTAAATTATTATCGCAGAAATGTACCTCATGCTGCACATATTCAGGCCCCACTTAATGACATGCTAAAAGGCACCAAAAAAGGGAAACCAAATATTACTATTGACTGGACTGAAGCTCAAAAAGCAGCATTCGAAGCTTGCAAAACACAGCTTGTCGATGCTGCAATCTTGGCTCACCCAGATCCAGAAGCACACTTAACTCTTTTCACAGATGCTAGTGATTCAGCGGTAGGAGCTTCATTAAACCAATTTAAAAAAATTGACAATGAGACAAGTTTCGAACCTTTGGCATTTTTCTCAGCAAAATTATCTCCTGCACAGCAGAAATGGGACACATATGATCGCGAATTGTATGCAATTTATGCCGCCATCAAACACTTTAAACACATGCTTGAAGGCCGTCAATTTACAATTTTCACTGATCATCAACCACTCACATATGCATTCTTACAAAAAGCTGATAAATGTTCTCCCAGACGACTGCGTCATTTGGATTTTATTGGTCAATTTAGTACGGATATCCAATTTGTAAAAGGTTCTGATAATATACCAGCTGATATGCTATCGAGAATTGAGGCTTTAGAACTCCCAAATGTCTTGGACTATACCGCAGTAGCTCAAGCTCAAAATGCTGACACTGAGTTGCAAAATTTAATTAAGTCTGACACAACCTTAAAATTTCAACATATGATTTTACCGGGAACTGAAATTAAACTTTTGTGTGATACCTCTACACAAAACGTTCGCCCGTATCTTCCTCATGAATTTCGGAAAACCGCATTCAAAATTCTTCACGATTTAGCTCATCCAGGTGTCAAAGCTACTGTAAAACTCCTAACATCTCGTTTTGTTTGGCCAGGAATAAAAAAAGATATTATTAACTGGACACGGACATGTATTCCATGTCAAAGATCCAAAATATATCGCCATACAAACAGCCCAGTACAAAACATTAAAATTCCAGATAAGAGATTTGAACATATTCATATCGATATCGTAGGGCCCCTCCCCCTTTCGCAGGGATATGCGTATTGCTTAACTATGATTGACCGTTTCACACGTTGGGTTGAAGCTTGTCCAATTTCAGATATATCTGCTGAAACTGTAGCTAGAGCGTTTTATGAAAATTGGATAGTTCGCTTCGGTGTTCCTAGGCTGGTCACATCAGACCAGGGCAGGCAATTTGAGTCTCTTTTACTTACAACATTAATGAAATTATTAGGGATTAAACACATACACACTACAGCATATCACCCAATGTCTAATGGCTTAATAGAAAATTGGCATCGCACAATGAAAGCCGCTTTAAAAGCTCATTTAACTGATCGTTGGACAGAGGTCTTACCCACAGTATTGCTTGGAATGCGTTCTGCATTCAGAGACACCATTAAAGCGACCACAGCCGAACTGGTGTATGGCACAGCCTTGAGATTGCCCGGAGAATTTTTTGCACCAACTCCGGCAGACGTCAATGCAGCCAGATTCGTCACACGCCTAAAAGAGGTCATGCAGCAGGTGTCCCCAGCTCCCACTCACAACCACGACACTAAGAACCGCTCCTTTGTATCGAAAGATCTCAGGAGCTGCAGCCAAGTTTTTGTGAGACATGATGCAGTTCAGCCACCTCTGAAACCACCATACGATGGACCTTTTGTTGTCCTCCAGCGGTCAGATAAAGTTTACAAGCTGCAGATTGGTGATAAAGCCAAGTTTGTGTCCATTGACCGACTTAAGCCTGCATTCATCCTCAACGGTCCAGACTCGACACCGGTACCTGCCACCAGAACTCTAGAGCCCACTCCAGAAGTACAACAACCGGAAGTCCAGGAAGTACCAGAACCTCCAAAGGTTAAGTGCACTCGCTCTGGACGGCAAGTCCATTTTCCAGCACGCTTCAGGTAACGTTTCACTAGGAAGGGGGTACTGCGGTGTCCCCTACTGAACGCACCAACACTGCTAACTCCATGGTGCAGGAACGAACACTTGCAAACTGCTACTTTAACGGCAACCGCTACGGCATTGCCTGAACTGAACTGAACTCATTCGTATTTACTTCGCTTCACGAACTCGTGCTTGTTTGACGCACGCTATTGGCTCGGTTTTTTCCCTGTAATCAATTTCAATATGTAAATTAATTTTTGTTTTATTAAATATAATAAGGTATATAATCTTAGCAGTTCTTCTGGCTCCAGAGCAAACAGCTTTATGCTGCATTATTTATGGATCAGCTTAGTGTGATAAAATCATCGATATGTCACACTTACAGCTGAAAAGCAATCTAAAAAATTCGTTTTTATCAAAAAATTATGCACTCAAAGCAAAACTGTAAACATTTAATTGCTTGAAAATTTTCAGAACGTTTAAAAGAAAAAATTAAATTACTAAAAATTACATAAAAATTTAAATATACCTTAAATCCTTACCCCCCCCCCCCCCACACACACACACCCACCCACACCACCACCAACAACAACTGTTCAATAATGCGAATTTTTCTTATTTTGTAAAGGTTTACTCAAATCAAAATTCGATAATTTCTTACACATTTGTTGAAGCATTTTTAATCTCGAAAAATTTGCAACTGTACTCATTCTGAAACTATGTGATTAAAAAGTGTTTTCCATTTTTAAATAAAATCGAATTTTTAAATAAAACTTTCAAAAAATCTCATGAAATTCAACATTTTAAATTAAATTTCCGGACGTGACTGCTAATTGCTTCCTAATGACGACATTTCTGAAATTCTAAAAATTATCATTCATAAAATGCTAACTGAAGAACATTTCAAAATCATTTTTTACATTTATGAGAAAATAAGAAACATATTAATTTCCTCATATCTAAATGAAATCTGTGTACATTATTTATTTTTAAAAATACTAACGCATTTTTTTTTAAATAAATGAAAGTAAATTAGCGGAAGTATCACAAAAAATCGTCAATATAATAATTGATCATGAAGTGATGTAATCCCCCTTCCCAAAGAAAATGTGTTATGACCCCCTCCCCTCTAAATTGAGGATTGAACCTGCCTTTGCATATTATAAATAATGCTTTACCAACATGTTTTTTTTTTTTTTTTTTTTTTTTTTTTTTTTTTTTTTTTTTTAATTTGTTGTTGAACTTTTTTTAACTGAATATTTCGCTTGGCATAAATATAAATCAGTTTGTCATTTAATGCTTCAGAAAAATATGTCCACAGTTTACTTCTTTTTCTTTCCATAATAAAAGAAATCAATGAATCAACAAGCCTAGTTCATGAGATAAAGCTATTGTGATAATTATGAATAGCAGCGCCACCTGTCGGGGGATTTATGCCAAAATGTAATCAGAACCATATTATATCAAGGACCAATGGAATCTGAAATTGTATGAAAATCCGTCCATTAATTCTTGAGATATAGCTATAGTCGAAGTCGTGAAAAGGGCAGCATAGCAGCACCACCTGTTAGGTGATATACCAACACCCCCTATAGTCAGACTATAGGGGATATAGACTATAGGGGGTGTTGGATATACACCAAACGCTAATCAGATCCATTTTATATAGAGGTCTAACTGAATATAAAATTTTGTGAAATTCCGTGCTCTAGTTCTTGAGATAGAGCACCCACAAGATTTATGTCACATAGAGACAGACGTTTTGGAAAAAAAAACGTGTTTTTTGGAATATCTAACCCTAAAACGTATAAATCCGTCGAAAACCGGAATTTGACAATTTTCCCGAATCCAATACTTTCATTCAAATACAGTGAGATTTATTGATTTTACACTGATTTATTACAGGATTTACAATTTAAATTTTGGTTTAAGGATTTTAATTTGATTTATTACAGGATTTATTGATTTGTTATTGATTTACTATAAGATATACAATTTACATCTTGATTTCCTGATTGTAACTTGATTTATTAAATGATATATTGATTTATTATTGGATTTATTGATTGTAACTTCATTTATTAAAGGATTTACTGATTTACTATCGGATTTACTACTTGATTTACTACCGGATTTACTGATCTACTATCGGATTTAGTGATTTAGTGATTTATTACAGGATTTACTATTTAAATCATGATTTACTGATTTCAACTCGATTTACATAGCGGTAAATCTGCTCTGTACCAGATTTACAGTGTTGTCGGACCCCTCGCTTTCAAACTGTTATTTTTTTTACGTTTTTATTATTACTAGCAAAAGCCATGCTTTGTTTGGATTCGCGAAGGATTATTTTATAAAACAGATATTTGAAAGTAAAAATATTTTTTAATATTATTTTTGCATCTTTATTAAACAAAAACGTTATTTTATGTTTTGGCGCATTTTAATTTTTTATTTATGATGTAAGACTGGCATTATAAAATATTTTCGAAGCAAACTTTTACAAAATATTTTTAAATTTTCAACTAAAAGCTCTTTTAAAGATGTTTTTACAATTTTCAGTAACCACTGGTGTTTTTTAAAGTTGTTTGAAATATGCATGCTTCCAATCTTTGTAATTAACATAAAATAATCTTTGATAGCTATTTTAGAATAATATATTTGAAGAGAGCTTGAAGAAAGTTAACTTTGTCAAAATCCTATTTTCTGGAAAAACATTTGAAATCTGCTCTCGTTGATACTATGAATTTTTAACTGTAAAACTTTTTTTTTCTAATTTCTTCGTTTTTATACATGTTAGCGTATCAGAATTTTTGATATTGTAGAATTTTTCGTAAGGAAAATGTCCTATTGAATGCTTAATTTTGAAGGATTTTCACTCTCGACAACGTTACGTACGTTTTTAAGCCAACTGGTGTCTATATATCCTCAATATCTATAACTGCTTCATCTAATGTTAAACCTTGAGATTTATGAATTGTAACAGCAAAAGTTAACTGCAGAAGAAATTCTTTCCTTGAGCAATTTATGCTTCCATTTTTCTAGAATTTAATTATTGGGGGAATTGGTACGCACCAATTCTTATAAGTTAAATTATTGTAGTATTCAAATTTATCCATGATTATTCGCGATATCTGGTCTGGTGGCTTGTGATTTTCTTTATTACGTGCAACAAAGTCTAAAGTCCCGTTCACTAAATCTTTTTTGGTCCACAAATAAGAACGTAACATTACTTTAGATCCAAATGATAAAGTAAGAAATGTTTAAAGTCAATTTGTAGTTTCTGAATCGGCCAACTTTGCTTTAGTACATTTATAAAGAGCTTGAATCGAGGCAACAACTTCACGCTTCAATTCTTTTAATTTTTCATTTATATAACAAATTTAACAATTAGTACATTTTACATTTTACATGCTTTGAGGTAGACGCTACAGCTATTCGCCGGCATAACCTCCAATGATCACAAGAAACCACATAGAACACTTTATTACAGAATATCCGGTACATCCATTATCACAGGGACAACACAAGACACCCATGCCGCTAGCTGGACTCGAACCAGGGTCCAGCGGTGTGGGAGGAGCTGACGCTACCAACCAAGCCGCTGGCTTGGCAACAATTAGTTTTATTTGTTTACAATTCTTTTGTTGCCACTTTACAGAAATCCACAATACAATTTTTTAAAAATGTTTAAGTGTCATTTGTGCAAACGATTTTGCTGAATAATAAAAACATATTTTATTTATTAAATTAATCATGTTTCTATCAATTATTACTTACTCCATGATTTATATTTTTTTTCTGAAAATATACGCGTTTCATTTTTTATTTATTTGCTAAAATGCGTCCGTATTGGAAATGCATGTAAAATAAATTAATTAAAATAATAAATTTTTTAACGTTTTACTGTTAAAAAAATTATATTCTGCAAATCTACAGATCATAATTTATTTTTGTGTTTAATTTGAAGTTAAAATATTGAATAGTTTTTTTGTAAAGTGTACGACAAAATGTAATTTGAGTGGCCTAGTAGAGGATTCGCTTCGCTCATCCTAATTATTATTTTGTCATCGTGGCAACAGAAGTATTCCATTTTTGGACATTAAACATGGACCAATCAAAAAACGAATAAAATAAAATAAGTTGCGGAATTCAACCAATAAAAAAATTTCAGATTTCCTTACCGAGGGGCCCCCACGGAGGGCATTCCTTCTAAAAGTGCTATTACACATAAAAATTGCAAGCGACAAAAATCGCCTGCGTTTTTTCGTTTTCTTAGCATTTCATTGGCTGTTCGAAAAGAGTCTTTACCATCATTTGGATTTCTGTGCATTTGATTGGCTCTTACTGGCAAGTCGCTTCGTTCCAGGCGTCAAAGACGCTCCGACACAAGAGAATCGCGCGCTAACCAAGCGACTCCTCTGGTCCCATAGGATAACATGGAGACGCCTGCAATTTGACGACTGCAGCACGACGCGTGTAATAGCACTTTTAGGGCCTATATCCCTCGTGATGATAATTGGTCGTCATATACAAAACCAAACCAAATTCTACCAAGGACAACAACTATTTTCCAAATAGTTAAAAAACAAAAACAAAAAACAATTCATAAATATTCTCTAGTGTCCTATATTTTGATTTTTTAAATTTTTATTTAGTACTCTAAAAATATATATTCAGTATAATTTCAAAAATTCGGGATCGAGACTGTGCCGGATTTTTGAAGGCATACCAAAGGAATAATTAAAGGATTATATTCTTAATGCTGCCTTTAACCATAATTTTATTCATTATTAAGTAATAATTATGCAAGGAAAAGGGAAAATTTATTGCTTGGGATGCATAAATTTTGGTAGTTGGGACGGCGTTCACGCTGTTCTGCATGTGAAATAAAAGAGACAGGGTTTAAGGGATTGTAGCGGTGCCATCTTGCACGGTCAGTAAAACGAGTTTCTCGTAGGAAGCGATTGAGCTAGCCTTTTGCTCGGCTCATAAGATCTCGCTTTCTGACCGTGGGTTTTCCAGTTCGATCCCTGCTTGGGTATATCACCTGCATTGGTGACCTTGGACAAACGAACACGCACTTCACCATCTTCGCTCTAGACCAGCAGATGGCAGCACTGAAAACACCCCAGCATCCAAAGTCTGTGAAACACTCGCAGCACGCAAAGCCTGTGTAACGCTCACAGCACACGACCAAAGCCAACACCCCCTATAGTCAAGGCCTCCGCAGCGAATTCCAGAAGTTTCAATATGGCTGCCCCTACAGTCCGAAGGTCCGACTCCCCTTTTACCGGTGACCTTTATTTGCAAATACCTAGTCAGTGTGCGTCAGGTCAGTCCAGTGCTAGTATGGCATGTTTCAATTCTGGCGTTTCGCCATTTTCTATTTTGTTTTGCGTTGTACAAAATTTGGATATTATAAAGACTAAAAGTAAGTGTTATCTCTTTTTCCTTATATCATTGTTTTAACAAAGTTTTAAAGATAATTTCTGTTAAACACACTTGTAAGTAACACACATCGGTAAGATTAGTAATTACCGATTTAGTTTTCAAGCTGTATGTATTGCAACAGTGGTTTTCAAATCATTTACATCTATGGTGAATTAGTATTTTGTTTAAAATAATTATTAAAAAATATATAATTTTGCTTCTCATCTGAATTTTTATCCTGTTGATTTTAACTTTCAGTATTTCCTCACGGGATTTTGTTATTATTTATATGTAATATATCTTTATCAGAAAATGACTGCCCTTTAGCAATTGTTTATTTTTTTGTTTATTAAGTATTTTTCTAAATTCCAGTTTATTAGTTTGAATCCGAATTTACTTATTAAATTATATAATTTTTCTCGCTATCAGTTTAAAAATAATTTACTATAAGTAATCTGGGTGCGCTGTTTAAATTAATTCATAAAATATTCAAAGAGTTTGTTTATTGCTATTACAGCTTTCATTAGCATATTAATTAGCTTCAGCTGTTAAATTACTTTTGATATTTTGACAATTATCTTTTCCTTCTTTCTACTATACTTTTCTATATTCTTAATTTGAAAGTTATTTTTATGGAAACAGATTTTTTTTTTCTTTAATATTAGTAGATATTTTTTAGTAATAATAATAATAGTAATTTAAAACTAATTTATAAATTGATAAAGAACACACACTTTCTTTAATACTAATAATAATAGTAAAGTATAATAATAATAGCAATTTAAAGATAATTTATAGATTGATAAGGAATAGATTTTTGTTCTTTAATAATAATTTATAATAATAATAATTTTAAAATAATTTATAGATTGGCAATTGACAGATTTTTTTTCAATAATAATTTATAATAATACTTGTAATTTAAAAATAATTTATAAATTAATAAGGAACAGATGCTTTCTTTAATAATAATAATAATGTATAATGATAATAGCAATTTAAAGATAATTTATAGATTGATAAGGAATAGATTTTTTTCTTTAATAATAATTTATAATAAGTATAACTTTAAAATAATTTATAGATAGATACTGAACACATTTTTTTTCCTTAATAATAATAATACTTTAAAATTTATAGATTGGGCACTGACAGATTTTTTTCAATAATATTAATAATAATAATTGTAATTTAAAAATAATTTATAAATTAATAAGGAACAGATACTTTCTTTAATAATAATAATAATTTAGAATAGTAATATTAATTTAAAAATAATTTATAAATTGATAAGTTGTTGCATCTTTTTTTTTCTTTGTTCCAATGCCACTTGATATTATATTTAATATTAATTTATACGATTAAAAAATCTTATAAGGAAATACTGAATAATAAAAAAGTTAAAGCTAGAAAGCAAATAAAATATACCTTATTTATTTATTATTATTTGTTTTGATTTAATAAAAAACATTTTATATCTTACATACAGAAATTATTACATAATAATGATATTAAGACAATGACATAAGTAAATGAGATAACACTTAGCATTCTTTCTTTAAATAATTCTCATCAAATAAGAAAAAAGTAAACAAATAAAATACATGGGAGTGTGTGTGTGTGTATGGGGGGGGGTATATTTGAAATGAAAAAACTCTTCTCACACAACATATTATTTAGTACATTTTTTTCCCCAATTCTTTTTTTTTTTTTAATCAAGTCATCAAATTCTAGTCATGTAAACGAATTTAGCTTCAGGATTATGAAGCTAATTTAAAATATAAATTTTAATATATTTTTTAGAAAAAATGATGTACTGTTATAATTTTAACCTTAAGTTTTTTTTGCTGAGTTTTTTTTTTTTTCTCTCTTTTCTTTCTATTATTTTCATTTTTTCTTTTCTTCAATGTATAAGTTCATTTGATGCTTTAATATAGATTTTTTTTTTTTTATCCTACTTATTTAAAATAGTGTGATATTGATAATGTAAAAGAAATATTCTATTTCTAAATTAAATCACATCTATTTAAAAATCCAAAGCTCAAATCTAATGCAGTTTTGCCTCTTATAAAAATTTGTATTTTAAGTCCTTTTTAGTATATTTTTTAAACAATAAGTAACCCTCTTAAATTACAACTTATATTTATAGGAAATGACAATTATTTACTTGATTACACATTAAATTAACTGAAAAAGTAAACACTATTGCTAAAAATTTTGAAAATTACAAGAAATGCAACTTTGTGTGAGCTTGTGTAAATTCATATTATGGACGTGGGAAGTCGGACATCGCGATCGGTCATTTTGAAACGGTGTGAAGGTCTTGACTATAGGGGGTGTTGGCTGAACACGAGTACACATCGCTCGTCTAACGTCAACGTGACGTTCTTCTCACTGGGGGTGGAGTACTGTAGCGGCGCCACCTTGCGTGGTCAGTAAAATGAGTTTCTCGCAGGAAGCGATCAAGCAAATCTTTTACTCGACGCATAAGATCTCGCTTTTTGGCCATGGGTTCTCCGGTTCGATCCCTGCAGGGTAATAGAGGGATCAGGCATGTTGCCTAGTTTGAGTCCCAAGCAGCCCGGCCCGCAGGCCGATTACCAGTAACGGCATTTGGACCGGGTCGGGCTTTCTTTCTGAAGACTCGGGCCGGGCCTAGTTACTTAACATTTCGGGTCGGGCGTCGGGCCTTAATTTTCTGCAGTTTCGGGCCGGCCTAACTTATTTTTTCCATACAAAGCCAGGACTGATTTCATTCTTCTTAGTCTTCACGGAGCTAATCAGTTCCAGTTGAATCATCTCGTATGAAAATCCTTTTCTCGACATGGTCAAGTCTGTTCAAAAGGCAGTAAAATTTGGCTTGGTCCAAAATTTTTTGCATAAAAGGCATATACTTTTAAGTCGTTATTATTCTACAACTAAACATTACAATTTATTCTTTTTAAAGAATCATAGATTTCTAGGCTTATTTAAACAGAGTTAAAAACACAAAAAAAAAAAAAAAAAAAAAAAAAAACTGCCTATGACGGAATTTTTTAAAAAAATTGAAAATTGGAAATTTTTTTAAACTTTTTTTAAACTGCTCATCCATGCAATATGAATAGAGTAATAGGTGAGAAAAAAATTATATTGCACATTTATACCTGCTAAAAAGGGAACGTATTTTTTTCTTTCCAACGTGATTCCGTCTTAGATGTTTTCATTTTTCCATGTATCATTTTTTAGATTTTTATGCCTCCATTACATGGAATATGGATCAATAATACTAATGATAACTGAAACATTTAAATACAACAAACAAAAGTTCATTAGAAGCATAAATATCGCAGCCTACGGTACTTCTGCATAAATGGAGACTATAACCATGAAAAAAAAAAAAAGGTGTAAGTTGAGTTTGGTCAGAACTCTTGGAACTCTTGTTCTTTGGTCAGAACTCTTTGGATCAATGTCCTGTAGAAATTCACTCAGGGTGAGCCAAATTTTTTTTTCTGTGGATCGCGCCAGGAAATTTTGGCCCGTGCAGACCTCTACCAAGCAGTGCGATCGCGCTATTTAGTTTTTATGTCGAGAAAGCTCAGCCCATATCGAGTGTTGTGGACAACTGATGATGCACCGATTAATACTTATCGATGTAAAATAGAAGAAGCGCTATCGCACTGCTAGGATATTTTCGGCATAAAATAAAAGAAGCACTATCACGGTGCTTAAGTGGGGAAAAAAGAAAAAAAAAAACGCTATTGCGCTGTTTGAAATTTTTTTTCGACAGTGTTTTTTCAAAACCCCCTGGTATTCAAACGGTTAAAACTGAAGACCTTGTTTACCGAAAACGCAAAGATTTGGGCGAACATGTTTCATATAATGTTTGTTGTTTATCGTTCTTCGTCTGATACAGTCATAATACCATCATCCACAAATGAGGTTACGCAGGAAAGGGGGGGGGGAGGTGGGTTCATGAAATTGTGAGAGGGGGTAAGAAGAAATGTGATGTCAAATATCTTGGTTTAGATATAAGCATTAAAAACCAGCAGATTAAATATTGAAATTATTTTAAAATTGAAATATTTTTTGCTCATAAAGTAAAGATAAGATTTTAAAAACCCAATATATTAAATTCTATTTCAAATATCAAAATACTACTGTTTTTAACTGCTTTTCTACATTATTATTTTATTACTATTTTATGTTATTTGTTGTAAATCTTAACATTATTTCATACAAATAAGTACATGAATCATTTTTATTGTTATGTCTACAAATGTCATTAAAACACATATTTAAAGCAAGGCTAACTTATCATAATATAAAGGCTTGTCATTCACCAAGTTTCCTTTGACCGCAGTACAGGGAGCGCTGAACTACACTGGTGTCCAAAATTTAAGCATAATTGGTAATTAAGTAATTATTTTTAAGTAATGAAAGAAATATGAATCGGAATGTGCTGAAACTCCAGGTGTGTAAACAAAATAGTACGCGTCACATATTTTCGCGAAGAGTTTTCCCCGAAATCGAACAGGGGACCATCAACAAATTGAAAAAGAACGAAGATCTTTTGGATAACCCTGTCAAAACTAATGCAGCAAAAGCGTTCAAACTGCACATTATGATTAATTGGCTTATTTTAATGTACTGTGTTAATTTTTACAAGGATAGCATGTATACTCGTAGAGAAATTAAGGTTTTTATAAAAACAGTCCTAAATTTTTCCAAGTTTTTTGCTTATAATTTGCAGAGTTCTTATTATAAAATAATGTTCTTTTCTGAAAATATGACAAACATCATTGTACACAATACTCTATCATCAGAATTTAAAAATAATGAAAATTGTTTGAAAAATGAGTATGTTTAGTAAATAATTTTTCATTGCGCATGCGTCAACGATATGAAAATGTCATTTGCATATTGTGCTAGCTAAATGTATAGAACAACTTCTGTAAAAGTTTCAAAAACATAGCTTGAAAATTCTGAAAATGGGAGCCTATAGAATTAACTCAAAATCCGTTATTCCTAAAGGAAGCAAAAAAATCAGGGGTTTTACCTAAATATAGTTGTACGTGCAATATTGTGTAGGCACTAAACAATGGAATATGGATACAGCCCCTCATCTTTTTGCTTCATTTAGGGAATAAAGGATTTTGATCTCATTCTATCAACGATAATTTTCAGAATTTTTAAGCTATGTTTTTGAGACTTTCACAAAAGTTGCTCTATACATTTAACTAACATAATATGCAAATAAAATTTTAATAGCGTTCACGCATGCGCAATGAAAAATCATTTACTAAACATACTCATTTGTCATACAATTTTTATTATTTTTTAATTCTGAAGACAGGGTATTGTGTACAATGACTTTTGTCATTTTTTCAAAAAAGAACACTATTTTATATTGAGAACTCTGCAAATTATAAGCAAAAAACTTAGGACTGTTTTTATAAAAACCTTAATTTCTCTACGAGTATACATGCTATCCTTGTAAAAAATAACACAGTACATTACAATAAGCCAATTAATCATAATGTGCAGTTTGAACGCTTTTGCTACATTAGTTTTGACAGGGTTATCCAAAAGATCTTCGTTCTTTTTCAATTTGTTGACGGTCCCCTGTTCGATTTCGGGGAAAACTCTTCGCGAAAATATGTGACGCGTACTATTTTGTTTACACACCTGGAGTTTCAGCACATTCCGATTCATATTTCTTTCATTACTTAAAAATAATTACTTAATTACCAATTATGCTTAAATTTTGGACACCAGTGTACATGATTTTCACGTTGGTAGCGCCATCTAATGTTAGAAACTGAAATGTTTTCCATTATTTCCTATGGGATTATTAGCAGTAGTATGCACCAGGTGGCGTTACATACGAGACAAAGTCATATAATAAGTTGGCAATTATAGGGATAATTTCAACAATAGATTTTCTCCTGAATGCGAGGCCTTGATATTATGATAAGGGGGCCTTGATTTAAAGTTTGAAAATAAAATTTGAAATATGATTTATAACATAATGCTTTGTTTCTGAACCGCAAGTATACAGGGCCCTCGTGAACTTTTTATTGGTGGGGGAAATAACCTAAAATTGCCAAGTCAAAATTCAGTATTTGCCAACTGAATGAAAAACAAACATGGATAGTTCTCGGCATTTGCCAAATAGTTTTATAATTTTACCAAGTTATCGCAATTAGAATATATAATATAGTTCTTATTTGTAAAAAGCTTAATAGTATTTCTAATTATATTGGTAACTTTCGTCAAATCTATCAGAAATAGAAAGTGTATTATAGTTTTTTATTAAAGTTTTGAACAAATTTGCGAGTTCAGTTTGTAAATTTACCAACTGTAACAGCATGTACAAACGTTTGAGAAGGGGGGGGGGGGGGCTCACCCCTGTCCTCCCCTTAGCGAGGCCCTTGCAAGTATATGTTTATGTAATATAGTGTGACATGTGACAAAAGGGGGGGGATAAGGTAAAGTGCGACACTTTGTGACAAAAGTTGGGAGGGGGGGCAAAAATATTGAAAAAACGTGCGATATCATTTATGTACAGCCCCTAAAGTTGTTTTACTCTCGTTTGAATGCAAGAGGGAGGGGCTTTTAAGCTCAGGGAATTAAATTAAAAACCCGCAAGTCTATTCGATCATTTCTTACAAAGTTATGGCTGGTTTTATAAATACAAAATTTAAAATGATACTTGTGAGATAAAGTATGTTTTTATAGTAATAACTGAGAGTCTTCCAGAAAAATTTCTGATAAACTTCATTTTGGCATCCAAAATAAAGTTATTGTGTTGAGTGTGTATGGGAGGACAAAAGTGACATCTTAATCAGAGAGAGGTTGGGGGTGGGAGGAAGGCAGAGTTCAAATTTTTATAAATAGGTAGAGTGAGGTAATGTTTCATGAGTTTTTTATTCAATTCGAAAAACACTCTCCACATGTTAATATGATCATTTGAAGGTAGTTACAGCAGGTTTTATGGATACAAAGTGGAAAATTATACTTTATTTTTGAGCTTAGTTTTATCACATTTATTTTTATGCTCAAAATACGTAATTTATTCATAGTAATTAACCTTAAAATCATTAAATGTTCTTAAAATAGTAATAATCAAAATGAGAATCATTTGACTCTAGAGTCATCAGGGCCCGACTTAGAGGGAAGCAGGACGTTTCGGTCCCGAGACATTTCGGTCCCGAGACGTTTCGGTCCCAAGACATTTCGGTCCCTGGCCATTTCGGTCCCGAGACATTTCGGTCCCTGGACTTTTCGGTCCTCAGACATTTCGGTCCCTTCTCCAGCAAGCTGAAATTTTGTGCACGGGAAATATCTGGCATAATTTTATAGGGAACATTTTAGAGTGTTGAATTCAGAAGCGCGTCATTCCCTTCGGAGCTATCAAATGCCCCCCCCCCCCCCCGGAAATTTTGAGATTTTGTGTTTTCAGTGATTATTCTCGGACTTTATTCATTTATTGGTTAGTTTATGATATTTTTCTTACTCTTTAAAAATAATTAATTAATATATGATTGCTTTTTGCGAACTGTAAACTATAACTTTGTTTCAGAAAATTTAAATCTGCATCTGGATAACAATGTTACCTAACACTGTTAAAAAATATTTTTACGCATTGTTACAATGTTGCATTGTTATGTTTAATTAATTATTACGTTACGTTACTAACTGATTTTTCAAAAAAAAAAAAAAAAAAAAAAAAAAAAAAAATAATAATAATAATTTCTTTTTTTGAAATAAATTACAATTTTTGAATAAAAACTTATGGTGATGAATAATTGCTATAAATTAAATCTCAAAACAATTAGTGATTTTAAAATTAAAGTCAAATTAATATTTTATTAAATATATGTATTTTTAATTTAATGAATCTTTATTTAATTAAATTGATAAAATTATTAATTTCGAATTTTACTTTAAATAAACTCAATAAATAATCTGTTTTATATTCAATTTATCATTATGTTTTGCAGTAGTTATAAACTGAAACTTATTGTTTACCTGTTTATTTATTTTATATTTAAAGTTATTGAAACTTAAAACTATTAATTCAATCAATAATAAAATTAAAATAAGAATTGTCATTTTTTTTTTTTTTTTTTTTTTTTTTTTTTTGTGAAAGTGGGAGCGAAAAGGTAATGCAAATAAATAAATAAATAAATAAACGATAAATTAAAAAAAACTTAGTTTTGTCAATTAAAAATTGAAAATAAAATTATTTAAAATAATAGTTACATTATTATATAAAATTAAAAAATAATCATTTTATTACAAAGAAATAGGCCCACTTTCAATAAAATCAATTCACAAAAATTGTCTTCATAAAATAAAAAAACTGTAAAAAAAAAAAAAAAAAATTGCAACTAATAATTGTCGTTGGAGAAATTTTATTTTTTAAACAAAAAATTTTCATAGCACGCCTAGTTACAAAATCACTAATTTAAAGATTCTAAGAAAGTGTGCTAAAACAATCAATGAAATATGTATTTTAGTTTTTTGTATAGATAAAATACCTAATACAAAGAATATATGATAAAACTTAAAATATTAATTCTGTTAAATAATAATAATAAAGACAATGTAAAATTATATAACATTATTTAATCAAATTTCCAACTCGCTGTGATTTTATTATCACGAGTTACAATAGATTAAACTTATTGGACTGTTATATTCAGCTTTGTATAAAATTTGAGGGAAGGAGAGGCAGGAGAATAAAAATATTAAAAAAAGCCCGAACAATGTTGAGCTTACAGCGTTTATTAGGCCTTCATCAATCAGAAACCAAGTTATAAGGTGGCCCGTAAAGAAATAGCAAGGGACCAAAATGGCAAGGGACCGAAATGTCTCGGGACCGAAATGGCCAGGGACCGAAATGTCTCGGGACCGAAATGTCGTGTACCCGACTTAGAGAGTAAGTGCCCCCCTTCTACCTTAACATTTTTCATGAATTATACTGACGTGACTAAAACTAAAATTCATACCTACTGTATATATATGTTACAGGCCAAACTAGATTGGCCTAGGCCAAACCGGTCTATCCTAACGCCCATCGGACAAACTAGTTTATCCTAGGCCAAACCGGTTTATCCTAACATCCATCGGATAAACTAGCTTTTCCTAGGCCAAACTAGTCTATCCTAAGGCCCATAGGACAAACTAGATTTTCCTAGGCCAAACTAGTTTGGCCTAACTTTTATAGGATAAACTAGTTTGGACTGCTGTTTATTGGTCTGAACTAGTTTATCCTAGGCCAATTCAATTTGGTGTGATTTTGTTGAATTCAACGACCGCCTCAACGCCAACATTCTTGTTTGTCCTAGGCTGATTTAGTTCATCCTAGGCCAATGTAGTTTTACGTGTTTTTAGGTCACAGGCGTGAAAGCCAGAGAAATAATGGGCTCACAGGTTCTGTATATGCATGTACGCATGTATGTACGATGTTCATACGTATGTGCGTATGTATGTACTTAACGCGATAACTTTTGATAGAGATATCCGATTTACTTCAAATTTTGGATGTAGGTTCATTCTGATAAGGTACTTTTCTGATTAATTTTGGGAATTCATCGGATAAGAATAAAAGGGGGCGAATGGGAGGCTAATCTCCCACCGTTAATTTAGAGAAATGGATTTATCATGCAGAATTATCAGTTTTCATTTAAAATATTAGATATGGGATCATTGTGACAAGGCGCCTCCGTGATTAGTTGTAGATGTTTATTGTTTAAGCCTAATAGAAAGGGCAATGTAGGTAACACAACATAATTTAGAGAAATGGTTTTTGATGCAAAATTGACGAATTTGCTTCAAATTTTAGATATAGGTTCTTTTTGATAAAGCGATTCCCTGAATAGTTTTGGGGGTTTAATGGTTAGGTAGAAAAGGAAAAAATGAAGGATTACCCTCTTACCTAGGAAAAACTAGTTTATTCTATGAACATTTATATAAACAAGTTTGGTGCAGAAAAAACTAGTTTATCCAATTGGCATTAGGATAAAATATTTTGGCCGGGGTTAATCTAATTTAGCTCGAAAACAGGTTTGGCCGGTAAAAAACATATCTTTCACTAGAATAAGTATAAATGTGTGTCAAGAGTCATTGCTTATAACATCAATACAGAAATTTAACATGTTCACCTTAAAGACATGATGCATTGGACATGGTGTTTACTTATTCAAGCAAATTATTATTATTTACTTTAATATTATTTACTTTTGTACAGGCAGAGCTCTGTCTGTACAAAAATCAGTGAAAAAAGACTCAGTCCTGCTCGATTTGTCCCTACTCAATTTCTGCAAAAAATTCAGGTTTTACTTCACATACAATTAAGATTCCTTTAAAAAATACTGCTTATATACCTATTGGATAAATTAACAATGTATTTTTAAATTATGATGTGTTCGCAGAATGGGAAATAGACAATGTATTAATGATTTTCTAGATTCTTAGACGTTTCAATATTCAAATAGGGATACATTGAATAATCAATGTAGTTTAGAACAAAAGAAAAAAAATGAGAGTTATAAATATCATAACTTTTGAGTCCGTTCAATAAAAAGTAGATTGGTGAATATATTTCTCTGTCATTCCTTAAGGCTTTTCTCAAATCCTAAAGAGCTACATCATAGCACATTTATGAACTACTTGCTTTTCGGAAATACATAAGGTTAACAGATTCAGATAATATGTAATCGAATGGTGTAAACCATTTTTTCATAAAAGCGATGTATCTTTGAGAAAATACTAAAGATACGTTTTGAATCGAATTTCCGGTTACAAATTCACAAAAAAGAAAAAAAAAATTGACGCCATGACAAAAATAGCTTATATGTCGACAGGTAATTAATTTATCAAAAATGGAAAACGCTGTTCGATTCCAAATTATGTTCAGCTCCGATCTGGCTCGAATATGCAATAATAATAATAATAACAATAAATGCAAGTCTGATCTCTGTTGGCACCAGTCTGCGGAAAAAAAATAAGCAAACACCATGTCCAATGCATCATGTCGCTACGGTGGTTATGTTAAATTTCTGTATTGGTGTTATAACCAATAACTCTTAACACACATTTATACTTATTCTAGAGATAGATATGTTTTTTACCGGCCAAACCCGATTTCAAGCCAAATTAGATTAGCCTATGCCAAACTATTTTATCCTAACGCCAACTGGATAAACTAGTTTCTCCTATGCCAAACTAGTTTATCAAAAGGCCCATAGAATAAACTAGTTTTTTCTAGGTAAGAGGGTAATCCTTCATTTTTCCTTTCATACTTAACCATTAAACCTCCAAAACTATTTAGGGAATCCCCTTATCAGAAAGAACCTATATACAAATTGAAGCAAATCCGTTAATTCTGCGTCAAAAATCATTTATCTAAATTATGGGGGGCGGGGTAACCTACATTGCCCTTTTTTTTACACTTAAAAATAAACATCCACAACCAATCATGGAGGCACCTTGTCAAAATGATTCTATATCTAAAATTTTAAATGAAAACTGATAATTCTGCATGAAAAATCCATTTCTCTAAATTAACGGTGGGGGATTAGCCTCCCGTTCGCCCCCCTTTATTCTTATCCAATGAATTCCCAAAATTAATCAGAAAAGTACCTTATATCAATGAACGTACATCCAAAATTTGAAGCAAATCGGATATTTCTATCACGAGCTATCGCATTACGTACATACGCACGTAAATACGTACATACATGCATACATATATACATACAGAACATGCCAGTTCCATTATTTCTCAGACTTTGACTCCTGTGAGCTAAAACACGTAAAATTACATTGGCCTAGGATAAACTAGAATGTTGGCGCTGTGGCGGTCATTGAATTCAATAAAATCAAGCCAAATTGAATTGGCCTAGGATAAACTAGATCGGCCTAGGAGAAACTAGTTCAGACCAATAAACAGAAGACTAAACTAGTTTATCCTATAAGAGTTAGGCCAAACTAGTTTGGCCTAGGAAAAACTAGATTGTCCTATGGGCCTTAGGATAGACTAGTTTGGACTAGGAAAAACTAATTTATCCGATGGGCAATAGGATAGACCGGTTTGGCCTAGGAAAAACTAGTTTATCCGATGGGCGTTAGGATAGACCGGTTTGGCCTAGGAAAAACTAGTCTATTCGATGGGCGATAGGATAAACTAGTTTGGCCTAAAATCGGGTTTGGCCTGTAACATATACATAAATTTCGAACCAAGTACATTCACATACATACATAATAGCAGAAGAAATATAGTTAAAAAAACAAACACTATAGAATGCATTTTTTTCCGGTTCTAGGAATATTAGAATAAATGTGAGCCGTTTAAAATGTAAATACACTAACAATTTGTTTTTTTGATTATGTAACTGGTATCTGAAGTGTGTGTGGGGCATGGAAACGAGGAGGTAGAAAAAAGCCCCTTAAAACTGAAAAAAAAAGAACTTTGGTCATTTTTTATCGTTTGCACTCCTTTAACGAAAATTTATATTTGTCCTTGGGGGAGGGGCTCAAGCCGGGGGGGGGGGGGAGCAATTGCCCCTGAGAGCCATTAAACATGACAAGTGCGAATATATTTGCGCTCAGAGGGGTTCCGTACAATAAACATATGCATATTTAAACCCTTGGGAGACAAGCGACTGGTATATGTTCCACTTAAAATTCTCAGAATCTTTTATTATTACCAACATTTAACCCTTTGATTTTGAGGGGGTAGGGCGGGGTGGGATATACATCCCACTTACGATTAATGAAGATTTGCATCTGAAATATTTTATTAAAATTTTCTTTTCTAACTTTGGCAGAAGAAATTCCTGATATTGTTTTTCCTTATTTTGATAGAATTTTTTTCCAAATTTCCTGTGGGAGTTCAGAATTGCACAAACGCAATAGCTTGCTCCTTAAGGGGCCATCCATAAATGATGTCACACATTTTTTCAATATTTTTTACCCCCCTCCCCCCCTTTTGTCACATGTCACGCAACATTATGAAAGCATGTACTTACAGTTCAGCGACAAAGCACTACTTTATAGATCATATTTCAAATTTTATTTTTAAGCTTTAAACTGTGTTTTAGTGGCATTTGTACGAATAACAATATAAATGATTTGTGTACTTATTTTGTATTATATTAGATTAAGGTTCACGAGAAAAATCATAACTAACATACAAAAAATTTTAAACAGTAGTATTTTAGAAATTTAAAATATAGTCGAATCTCGTTAACATGAACAACAAGGAGAATCAAAATATTGTTCATGTTATTAGTATCAAATTTTTGTATTTGGTTTAACAGAGGATTGCGAAAACAATTCATGTTGAAAGTAATTCACGTTAAGCGTGTTCATGTTAACGAGGTTGGACTGTATTTGGTTTTAAATCTTATCTTTACTTTATGAATACAAATTTCATAATTTAATCTACGGACTTTTAATGTAATCAAAATGTGTGATGTCACACTTTTTCTTACATCCTCCCACCCCTTTGTCATCATTTCACGAACCCCCCGACCCCAATCAACATTTATGGACAACCTCTAAAGGGTTAATTGGAACATTTATGCGTCTAAACTACAGAAAATTTTCTGCTTTGAAAAACCAGTGGTCAAAGATTAAAAATTAAGCGAAGTAGTTAACTGTACCAGGGATGAAAGTACACTAAAGCTATCTTGGTGCAGCAAAAATCTGATTTTGGAGCAGCAAATATTGGATTTTGTAGTAGTAAAATCCCATTTTTCACAATCTTTGTACGAAATTTGCATATTTTGCGAAATGTTTGTATGAAATTTGCATTTTTTGCGCTCTTTCGACAAAATCTGCATTTTATAGCAATTTTTTTTTTTGACAAAATTCCTGTCTTCTCAGTTGTTCCTTAAATGTTTTTCGCAATCTTTTTATAAAATTCGAATTTTTTTAAAGACTTTTAGATAAAATTTTCACTTTTTTTTTTCGGAATCTGCAATATTTTGCCGAAATCCACATATTTTTCGTGATCACATTTCGTTAGATTTTGATGAAATTAGTGACTTTTTGAAAAATCATTTTTTTTCGCAATTCTTAGACGAAAATGGCATATTTTTTGTGTTATTTTGATAAAATTTGAATGATTTTCAAAATTTTTGGATGAAACTTGAGTGTTTTCTGCATTTTTTTTTGACAAAATCTGCATGTTTTTCACGATTTTTTGACCACATTTTTTTCTCTTTTGTCAAAATTAATGATCTGGAAAAAGTTAAATGGAATTTTTTTTTGTTTCTCACATCGATAAAATCATGCTAAATTTCACTTTAATACTAAGTACGTTTTGGTGCAAATATTATTAGAAGAAAATCATTGTTGAAAGAATAATAAGACTTTGTAAAAAACTATGCAAGGTAGGGTTGGTTATAGCTTGTATAAACTAGAAAAGTAATATTTTTTTTCTAAAAAACAATGCTTTTATAATTCTGCTATGATAGGTACCTCCAACGCTCCTCATCACCTTTGCTCAATGCCTACAAATCTAAACTTGTGTGCAACAGCTTTGTGTGTATGCCTTTCTCAAAAACTATGCGGTCTATACTAATCGCTATTGTTTCCTGCAAGGTTTAAAGTAACATTTTAGTTTCAGTATATTTGGAATTATATAGGGGGGGGGGGGGGCACATTTTTGCAGTATATTTTCGGCGATATCTCTGAAAATATATATAATACCTAAAGTTAAAAGTAATATATTTCTGAGTTCAGGTTAAAAAAGTTTTTATACAATACACCACGCGATATACAAAGAAAAGATTTTTTTTTTTTTTCGAGTAACCCTTCTACATTTCCCCCAAATATATTTGTGAATGTTTAATAATTCGTAAATATGTGGATCAACAGTATTTATAACTTTCTCCAATTTGAACTTTTTATGTTTCATAGTTTATGAGTAAAATGGCTATGGCAGACAGAGACGGGAGTGATCTTATAATGGTTCTGTTTTCACTTTCTAATCGTAACAAATGATATCCCATTTGATCTATTTAAAATAAGTTCATCCTCCCCTTCCCAAAAAATAATAAAACTACTTTATTTTATTTATTTTTTAGGGGGGAGGAGGATTTGTTGGACTTTCATTTGCAGTACCGAAATAAAAAAACTTCCTGCGAGAAAATATAACTTTCGACTCCACATTCATAAAATTTGCAGTATTTATCTAACGAATGATAGTATAGACTTGTGAATACAATATCATTTATTTTATTTGTTATACAACCATTTCCAAAGGAAAACTGCTATACAGATGTAGCAATATATCAACATAAAAACCCTTAACGGGTTAAACATTTGTGATGCAGCTCTAAGAATGGCTTATGGCTCTACGAGTTTTACACATGAATTTTAAAAATGATATGAAGTTTTGAGTGACACTATGCTATTAATTAAAAATACAGATTTGTATTATTTATTTCATCATTTTATTTTTGTTCTATTTATAATTGTATGTGCAAAAGTTGTGTTCAACATGAAAAGATCTATAAAACTTTATTCATAGATGCATTTTAATCCACATCTCTCATAAAATCAAAATATGAGTTTTAAAAGATATGATTCAAAATTTTATTTAAGTGATGCTTTGATATGGCTTTAAAAAGTTTGTTTTAAAATTCAATTTAAATTATTTGTGATATGGTAAAATATATTTACACATCTAAAAAATACTCTTGATTTTCCAATTTGCTGTTAGATATACAATTTTCATTGAATCTATACTATGCATTGAAATGTATTTATACCAATTTATTTATCTTCTGTGTCATGTTATTCAAAATTGTCAGTAATATTTATTTAAATGATTTCTTTGCATCAAATTTTAGAAACTAAGTGAAATAGGTATTTGATGCAATTATTCCATTTCAATGACATGGAAATAGGTATTTGATGCAAAGAAATCATTTACATAAAGATTACTTGCAATTTTGAATAACTTGACATTTAATAAGAGTTTTGCCATCTACGAATTTTACGATATGCTATTAGGCTTAAGACTGTGTCACTTGAATACTATTTTATTCCATGATACGAAACTTGAAAAATGATCAATTTTAACCCTGAGGAAAAAAAAAATCAAAATAACTTTATACTACATGCTTTAATAATAATAAAAATATTTTTTTGAAAATATACGCTGCTTCAAAAAATCCTGTTTATACAAAATTGCACGTTACAGAATAAAAATTCTCTTTTGAATAGGATTTTGCTTCAGCAGGTATAATTGTACAACAGGGAAAATGAAATTTTAACATTAAAGACAGTGTTCTGTTAGACAGATTCTGTTTTTCATAAGCTTTCATGCACTAATATGTCCAGAATTCAAAGCCATTCGATTTTTTTTTTCTTGTCTTGTCTCCTTGTTCTTTATTTTACATTCAACTTAGCAACACTACCAAATAACATAAGTCAGTGAAATTTTTTTGTTTTTTCAAAATTTGTAATTTTGCAAGCCTGTGTAATCACTCATTTAAATTTCTCTCCCACCCTTAAAAAAAAAAAAAAAAAAAAAAAAAAAAAAAAAAAAAAAAAACTCTTCCTTCCCTTATCTAATGACCCCCTCTCCCCTCTACGGTAAATAATTAATAATCATCTTAGTTCTTCCCAGAATTTTGCATTCCTTTTTCCTCCCTGCTCATCAAATTAAGCTTATGATGATGAGAATGGGAGAGGCAAAGGCAAGGGGAATTCTCGCTTAGAGCCTTCTGTTCGCACAACTGCCAACGTGCAGTAGCATTACATTTTTAGTCGTAATTTCTTTGTATTGTAAGCAGTATTGTGATTCTATGTTCATTTATGGAGAAAAAAAAGTACCATTTTTCCATAAATGGATTCTTTATTTCTTTCAATTGCAAATTTTAAAACTTGGGAAAACAAAAATTCAGTCAAATTCTGAGGATGTCAAGGGGGGGGGGGGAGCTGGGAAAGTGGAATTTTCCCTTGAAAGCCCCCCTCCTACCTCTGAAACTCACTGTGTTTCTCAGAACAAAATTTTATTCAGAGAAAAATAACTCAGAATTTAATATTGCACAAATGTATTTTAATTTTTATGTTTTGTCCTTTCCACAAATTATATTTTCAAAATTTTTACATTGTGATAGTGAAGCCCTTTAAATGTAATCCATGAGCCACTACTGGTTATAAATAGGTTATGGTTACATTAGATTTTTAAACTAACTACGATTCGATTGATTTAATTAAATGAACTTTTGTATTTATTATTTTTTTAAAGCAAAAATTAAATGAATCAACTAAATACACTTTTTAGTTATACAAATATATGCTATTAGTATTACCTGAAAAGCAATTCTTGAATTTTTTTATTTAAAAGAAATTCTGATTGTAATAGTTATTTTTTTCATGCATGCGGTTTCCTCGTATAATACACTTATTGAGCTAGCTAACATCTCATTTAGGAAAAAGAAAAAAAAAAAAAAAAAACACAAAAATTGCACAACATTTATAAAGCATTGGTTGATAGTTTTTTAAATCCAAACTCAAAATTTAGTCCCAACACCTTCATATAATGGTGTTGGACCAATGAATATATGGTGACCTGAAAGTTACTCCATTTTCTGAAAAATGTTCAATTCTAAAATTGAAAATAAACTATTTTTTTTCAAAATTTCCATAGATGTTTAAAATTTCTTCCAATCCTAGATCACTGGATTAAGAATATTCTGCACCCCTGGTAATACGTTTTGCTTTTGATTTTTGCAATGTGGGAATATGACTCATGACTTCATATACAATAATGCAGAGGGATAAACAAGTTTAACATGTGTGTTGTAGAGCAATAATGGTTATGAGCTTAATTTGCCATACAATTTACATGTTTAAAAAACAAAACTTTTGGTTGTGAAATTATGCAACATCTGTTAGGAAACAATTGTTAAGTGCTCTCAGATATAAACTTGCTACTTAATGATTTAAAAAATCATTTGAATCAGTAAATGATTTTCAAGGCATAACAAGGAAAAGGCAATAGGGTAGCCATGAGCGATAATTGAGTTATTCCATGGTGACTAACGTAACTTTTATAATAGAAAAAAACTATCATTTGACATATAATTACATTACAAGCCCTTTATTTAAAGTTATTTTACTATTATAATGCTGCAATAAGTTTATAAATCATAAAAAATACCTTCAATATTAAAATTTGTAATAAAGTTGAAAAAAAATGTTATATTGGTCACATCTATTAAATTTGATAAAAACACTTAGAAATTAATTAAAACTTTAATATTAAAGGTTATTTTTTATGATTTATGAACCTACTGCAGCATTATAATAGTAAAATAACTTTTAATAAATGGCTTATAATGTAATTACATGTAAAATGATACCCTTCATTTGCTGTAAATGTTATGTTGATCACCATGGAATGACCCAATTGTAGATATATTATATTTAAAGAATGATTAATATGTAACAAATCAAACATATTTAGAACCAGAAGTGTTATTTAATGAAAATGAGTTTGCAAATGTATCAATAATTAACACAGCTTAACAAAAAGAAAAAAAAAAATGAGAACACTTTTGAAAGTTAAAATACAGACAAAAAAGACAATAAAATTGATTTGTTTATAAAATCCTTTATCATAATTCACTTCCAATGGTCATTTTTTATAAAATGAGAAATAACACAAAAAGAGCATTGCTTCAGTATTTTAGCTTTACAGAAACAAGTTTCTTTGAAATTAATTATTATTGAATTTTTGGATTAACCAAGTTATAAAATACAGAGGCAGAAGAAGCATATCATTAAATGGCAATCATTATTTTTCCAAGATTTTTCTTGCATCTTTTTACTTTATTTAACCAGAAAACACATTACGACAAATATATAATTTTCAGTTATTCTGAATGAAAAATTATTATATGAATGAATATAATTAAATATCAAAATCCTGTTATTACAGTACAGGCAATTTACTTTTATTGTTAACAGATCATTTTTTTTTTTCCAAAGAGCAGAATAATCCAAACAAAAGGGGAAAAAAAAAGTTTTAATGCTAAGACTTTACAATATATACAAAATGAAAGCCACTTTAAATCCTTATCTAAAGCCATCACTTTATAAAGTTTATTATGGGTTTGATTCTTTAACAATTCTTGTCGCCGCTTTCTTTATTGTTCTGCAATGAAACTTTTTAATTACAATCTTATACAACTGCTTCATACTTCATGAAATTAATAAGCATCATACAATCTATTTTAAACAATATTGAAAGTATTCATTTAGATTAGATTCAAGAGTCAGTAAAAAGTAAAATGCCATTATTACATAGCAGAATTTTAAAACTGTTTACAGATGTATTTAGTGGCTCAAAATTAATAAACAATTAAAAAGGATAAAGGAGATGATACCTCAAATAGTCTTTCAACATTATGAAGAACTGAGAAAATAAATATAGCTATAACTATGGTACATCTTTATTTAGTATTAGACTGTGTTGAAATCAAAATTTGTGACCTTTAAATGAGTTCAACAAATGTGATAGCTTAAAACACCCCAATAAATGCATGCAAAATTATATCTATGTACTCATCTACAAAACTAAGAAGGAAAAAATGCTAAAAATACTTCAAATAAACAATAAAGCACACAATCAGGAGCTTTATCAATTCATTATATTATTGTAGAAACAGTTGAAGATTCTGACTTTTGAGAGGTACTTCAATTCATGTTTATTACATTTGTTTACATAACTAATGATGGTCATTTCAAAACAATTTAGTTAATTAGCGTTTGTTATTATTAAATGGAATTGTTCGGACAGGAGCTTTGAAATTGGCACTAGCTTGCTGTTGAAGTTGATAAGCCAGGGGATGAATTTTAAAGCCATACAACCTAAAACAATTGAAAAAGCATAGTTAAATATTTTATTAAAAAAGTTTCATTTACACTTGACATATAAACAGCTAAAATGTATATAATTTTAATCAATGTTCTCGCTGGCTTGTGACCAACATTAGCGATTTGACAAATAAGAAATAAACGACAGTAGCCAAATGAAAAAAAAATGTTAACAAAATAGATTTGGTGTCAAACACTGAAAAATCTATCTTTAACCCTTTATTTTAACCTTATTTTTTTGTTTTCAATGTGTTCTAAAATAACACAAATTTTTGTCATTGCTTAGAAAATAGAAATTCTACTATACGCTAAATAAACTATTAAAAATAAGTACATTCTAAATGTCTGATAGCTGTGTAAATGTTTCAAACATTCTTCTAGCTGTAAATTGCTATGAGATTTCAACTATAACCAATAGAAAATAATTGATGATTAGCCAATGATACTTTGTATACAATTAGTAACAGTACGGTAAATGGCAAATTCAATGCCACATTTCAGAAAAACTTTTGTCGATTGATGAGAGTACTTTTGTTGGATTTTACTGGTGCATAGATCATGATAAACTGACGACAGAGAAACACTTATCATATAATCCTTTCGGTGTCTTTGGCTGTTGCTAAACTGAAATGGTATATAGTCAGTACCTCTTTAAATAATGTAAATGACACTGTGCGATTGAAAATGAAAAGCAACATCATTCATTCAGTAATATGGATATGAATCTCAAATGTAACCACACACAAAAAGAGCAGAAATTGAGCACTCGCAATTTGGCAAGTCTGACTGTTCATTTACTCATCAAATGAAGCATTTTGTCGTGATTTGGCACAATAGTGAGCGACAGCGAGAACCCTGATTTTAATCAAGTTTAGAAATTTACTTAGCTGAGAGTATTTTTGTAAAATTAGTCCTGTATAGAATTTTATTTTCAAATAAAATTATATATATATATACACATTTAGTGAAAAAAGCTAACTTTAAAATAAACTATACCATGCAATTTTTGTATTTAAAAGTGAAGTCTGTGAAATCATTTTCACAGACTTTTCACTTTTGATCGTATTCTGACTATAAGTGATATACATAAATATATCCACCATAACTCATTGATGTTTTGAGTATAGTAATTTTCCTTTTTCTATGTTTGTTGAAAAAAAAGGAAGTTTAATACAAGCGGGAAGCAGGAATTCTGTGTTTTCAAAATTTATTGTTGCCACTGAAAGAAAATATATATATATGGGTTGTCTCAAATGTATTGCAACAAACTTTTAGGTACAGGGGAAAACTGAGAAATTGAGTTAGAAGCCATTATAAGGTTTCAAACTTTCTTGACATCTAAATAAATTATAATTGTTGTGTAAATACATATTTAAAATAAAATGTTATTTGGATTTTACTTAATAAATAAATGTGTTAATATACTATACACATAGTGATATCTAAGCTGGTGAGTGTATTTTATAGGAATAAACAGTATCTCTTGAAGAAAAATAACGACTGAGCATGTAGCAGGAGTCAAAATATTGAAGATACCGCAATGTCCTTAAACTCTGCTTTCATCTGGTTAGAAAAACGGAATAAATTGCTTGAAATCCTGATGTAATTTGCAGAATTAAACTGTATTTCTTGGAAAAAAAAAAAAAAAAAAAAAAAACTAACTGAAGAGCAAGCACATGGTGAAAGGCTCAAATATTGAAAATACAGCTAAGTTGCTGAAATTTGCTTGCATATGGTATTGAAAAGAATTAACCAGTTTGCTTATTAGATCTAATCAAAATACTCAAGTATGTAAATATTTCCATGAAAAAAGCTGAATTTCACTTGGTGATTGGAAACAGATTTTTTAATCGCCACTTGGCGAGTGACGATTACAGTGGCGATTGATTGCAGATTTTTTTACTTGCCACTTTTATAATTTTAAACGGCATTTGGCGAGTGGTAACCGTTAATTTTCACCTATACTTTTAAGTTAAGTAAAATACACGATAAGGATTGAGAATTGTGTAGCAACCCATGACCGAAAACGTCAATGTACACTCTTAAGTACAAAAATACAAACCATGTTTCAGTTTTATGCTTTAAAACACATGCTTTTATTTTGTATAAAATAATGTCATTTGCCTCTGTTGAAGAATTATTATTTAAGGACCATTCGCAACGAATAGATACAGGAAATTATGCATATGACATTATTATCGCGCTATTATACACAAATCCAGCAAAATGCGATGTCGTCGTTCAAGACACTCGATAAAAAATCAAGTACCTAATGTTTCAGATGCCTTTGTTTGTTTGTAATATTAAAAATTTCACTTGCATCAGGTATAAAGAAACATTACTTTTACCCTAGACTTATCTCGGGCCAAACCTTTAAGTGAAGCACAATATTTTATCCAAAATCCATGTTTTTTCGGGAATCATTCATTTGTATTTTTATACAAATCTGGAAGATGTTTTTATATACATATTAACGAAATTGCATTCTTTCAGCTTCTGGATAAGACTTATATGCAAAGAAAATGAGTCGCACAAATATTAATTAAAATACATTTTTGTAAAGAGAAAGTTTTACATTGTTTTAAATTAAATTAAAGTTTTAAGCTAAATTAACCCGAAAATCAATGTGTTATGTAGCTATTTTTGGCATAGCACTTTTTTTTTTTTCCAGTTATGAGAAAATGGCAGCAAAAATATATAGTAATCTACTATTTTTCCTTTGCTTTTCTACAGAAATGGGGTACTTCACTCGGCCCCATTCTATACATGGCATAAAAAGTTACAAATAAATTAATAACTCAACAAGAAATTGAGATGCAGTTTTGAAAAAAAAAAAAAAAAAAAAAAAAAAGCCTTTTATTCTTTTTACGAAGGTGCAAAAATTTTAAATGTTTAATGCTTTGAAGGTCAAAAAATTGCTTTAGATTATTTTTATTTATTTGTACAATGATACACCTTTTTTGTATTGAGGGTTAATTATGGTTAGCTGTAATTTACCTTTTTTTTCAAATAACAACAGTTTAATTGTGTCTGAAAAAATAAATGCTAAAAAAATAGTTTTTCTAAAAACATTTCTTTATAAGCAAATGATGGTCATCTTGAAAATACCATCACATTTTTTTACTTCATTTCGTGTTTTCTCCAAAAGTTCCTGGTGCTGCCAATAAACCTGATTATGAAAAACTCACTTTTTTCTTTTTTAACGCTTGATAGAAAGCTCTAGAAAATTAATTTAAAACATATAAATTTTTTTTGTTCTGTTTCTTTTTTAAGAAAGGGAACAAGAAATAAAAAAAAAATTTAAGCTATCTTTTTAGGATTTCTAAATTGATTTTTCAACATATACATGCAATCATAAATTAGTGATAAAAGCGATATTTTAATATTACAGTTTTCATTTTTCATTCATAATATTTTAGGTCCTTCTTTTAAGTCCTTAAAATGTTTCATTTTTGCAGTTTCACAGCACTTTGGCAAATTTTGGCGAGAATGTTTTGGTCTTAAAGAAATTCACTGACTTTTTTCAATTTCCACATTATTGTACAAATTACAGAGAAATCTTGACGATTTATCACCTCTGGCGGGCTAATGCGAAAATGCCTGAAGCACCTTTGTGCATAAATTTTTCAATTCTGTCATATCAAGATGTAGATTAAAAATAGACACATCTCTACATGCAAAAGCCATGCTGTGTTCAATAAAGAGTTTAATAAACTACCGACTGAGGCAGTCTTCCTGGTGCAGCGAATTATAAAGTAGAATTGAAACAAAGTTCAGTTCCACATGATAATGAAAGTTATTGCATGGATAGTCAAGATTAAATAACAGGGGAAAAAAAAATCTCATTTGCATTGACTCATATGCATGAGACAAAGCATATGGAACCTGATTTGTAATAATATTTAGAACCTCGTGGCTTTATATTATATAAATGCAAACACAAAATCTGTTATAGATTTAGGAAATTGTTATTTACAAGTCGTGCCCAATGCTAGCACAAAAGAAATTCCTTAAGATAAATATATTTACAGAAAATTCAAGATATGCTCTAACCTGGGGACAAATTGATTTGTAGGTCTTTTGGGTCTATAGTCAGGATGCACCATATAAAGCATGTGGGGAAAACCAGTGCCAAAATATGCTCCATCGGTCTGATTATGACGAGATGACTTAGGATTATATACATCAGTGCATTTTGGACAATAGAGTTTTACCATCGACTCGCCAGGAACATCCGATAATCCTACAAATGAGTAAATATGTAAACAAACATGTGAATAAACAAATAAATTAACACAAATATAAATGTAAAATCAAGTCAAGAAATCCTACCAATCGGAAGCATAGGTTGATTTTCACAATAAACACGAGGACAAGCCCCAAAGTCTCCATTTTGATGTTTTTCAATCTAAAAAGAATACAAGATACGTAAATAATTCATAAATTGTAAGTAACAGGTATAATAATTAACGTATAAACAGAAATTTAACTTCTAAATTCAGATTTGATCACGTGGTCATTTCCTATAGTTTTTAACCCCTTCATGATGAAAGTATTTTGCTTAATTTTTAATATTTTAGCACCAGCTTTTCAAAACTGAAAATGTTCTGTAATTGAATCCTAAAAATGTTTTGTTTAAATAAGAACTGATATGAATAATGAAGGATTTTGAGCGTTTTAAGTGACACATATAATAGTTGCATGTCCTTAATCCCAGAGGGGCTACAAAAATTAAAAAGTTCCCTAATTTTTTGTCTATTTTTATCAAACCTCTCTGATTATCTAGAAAATACAAAAATTGAATATCTTCATTTAGCATATTAAAAAAAGGATACGTAAGTTTAAATTTTTATATATTGCTTTAAAAAAAGCAAAACTTCTCCCTGGCAGGTCTGATCTAAAATGCATATTACTGAAACTTGTAGAAAATTAAACATTATACATTATTCAAATAAAACAAGAAAATGTACATATAAGACAATATCATAAGTATAGCAAAATACATCAAAACTTATTGATATATCATTTGAAATGATATATTAGAAGGTTAGGAATCTCAATATCATTACCATGGTCTCAAAGAAATATTGATATTTAACAGTATTTCGCCCAATTTTACTCAAGGATGTCTCGAAAATGAAACAATCCTGAAATTAGGTTTTGATTTTGCTAAGATAAAAAATTACAGATATAAGAGACATAATTGATATTTGATAAATCCTTAGATACACAAATTGCTTTTCAAAAGAGAAATGCAGCCTTTAAAAAAATATGATTCAAATAAGCAAAATCCATACCATCTGTGCAATCCCTCGATTTGTTAGAATGTATCTTGCATGGATCAACCCATATAACATTTCGGCTGCTTGCTCAATGAGATCTCCTTGATTTGGATTATCATCAAGTTCTTCATCTGCAACAGATACACAATAAAAATAAAACATCAATAGTAAAGCAACAATATTTCTTGAAAACATTTAGAGTTATGTTTTTCTTTTTTTTTTTTTTTAAATTCATTCATCTATTAAAATTCTTTATTTCTTCATAATATTAAAAATAACTGCAAACAAAATTCAAAAAGTACAAAATAATCTTTGTAGGATCAAACTTGTAGAAATTAAAAAATACTGGAAACTGGAATGCAAACATTAAAAAAAAGAATGCCCCCATTGGATTAATATCAATGAAAAGGTGTTCTTGCATAAATGAAGTAGACTCTTATGTTTATTACTGGTTTTCCACGTAGACCTAGTATCTAATATTCTAAATCCTAGTCTTCTATACATATGTAAATACAGAGGTGTGGTGAAATACATCATTTTATTTGCTACTGGCAAGTGAATTTTCTGGGAGGGTGAGTACATTTTTAGGTAATCTTTGAAAATTTTAAACTCAGAGATAAGCCAAAACTTTTTTTTTTTCTTCTCTAGTTAGCTTATATTTTGAACTTTCTAAATTACATGATATGAAGTTTTATTCTATATTAAACTTCTTTCTTATATATATTTCTTAATTTTATGTATTAAAAAAAACGAAAATGCATTGTAGCAATAGAAATTAGCTATTTTTGCAGACGTAAATTCTTTCATAACAATTTAACTGAATGTTGCATTTTGCTGGCTGATAAGATTTTCTGAAAATTGCCCACTTCTCTCTCTCTCTTGCTATATCTATATATATATAAACACTGTCATTGCCACAGTAAATAAATTTTTTGTGACCTAGTGTTTTTGTTTGCTATTAAGAAAACTACCACATACAAAAATAAGAAAATTGGTAGCATTATACACATATGTTTGACAAACATGATGAAGCAGATAGTTTTTAAATCAAAGAATTATTTTAAGAGATATTCAATGTTAAAGTTGGCCAAAATCATTGCATTAAAAACATTTTATAGGAGCAAAATGTAAACATGGGAATTTAATCATTTTTTTCTAAGGATATAGATTAAAAGCTCTTAATATACAGACTGCATTTATTCTTTTGACTATTTTTTTGAGCATTTATTTCCATTTTAAATTCCAAAATTTTAACATTTCGAGAGATATTTTAAATTAGAAAAGGCTATTATTTTAAGTTGTTGCCATTTGTAAAAACAGCACAAAGAATATTTTTTCATTCAAATTAAAAATTTATTTACAAGTAATCATTATAAACAGAAAAAAAACCCTTTCAAATTATCCAGAAAATATTGAAAATTACGTCATAAGAACAATATTTACATGTGAATATTACAAAAGGGGTTCCTACACAATACATAAAAAAATTCCCTGATTTTTACAAGTTTTCCCTGACCTTTCATGATAAAATTTTGTCTTATATATTGTTGTAAAACCCTCCACAACGGATAACTTTAATCTTCTAGATAAATGCTGAAAAATAAAATAAAAATATGTACTGTTTTAATTTCATATTTTAAATTATTTTGCATATCATGCTATTTTTATATAATATGTACAGGTTTTATATAAACTTTCAGATTGGATCAATAATTAAGTCAGAAATTCTTCATTTATAATAACTGAAATTCTAAAGGAAAAAAGTACATCAGAAATCCACTGATTTTTTTGCCTAAATTTTCAAATTCTTTATTTTACCTTACCTGGAGGAAACCTGTACAAGAGAAAGAAATATTTTAAAACAATAAAATCACTAATATGTGTTAAAAGCTATAGATGGAGGAAATTATGTCATTATTTAAAATGTCTGTATAACAATCTGGCCAAACAGCTTAAATTTAAAGAAATACATTTACATGACATTTATATGTTTAGGGGTTTATGTTTTAAATAAATGAAGTCAAATAAATAATGCATAGATAGAAGACAATTTATTAAATAAATTTTCTGATTCAAAATATATATTTTTTTAACTTACAGCTATGCATAAACTATATAAAGATTAATAGATCAGCTGTGCACAATCAATTTTGAAAATCCAATTGAGTTTTGTGGAATACATTAATAAGTTTTCATAAAAAATCAAGATAAAATAAACAATGAATAACTTAGTAATTTTAGCTGATTATTTCTTTAACATGGCTGTTTTGTACATAGAAATTTTATTGTTCATTAGTGTAGATTAAGTCGTTTTAGCACTGCACTCTCCTGATGCACCCGACAGCCCTTTTTAACACTTAATATACACCAAGTAGCAATTCAATTGATCCCGGGAAAATATTGTAAATTCTAGAGGACTCTAAACAAACCATTTCAAAATAATTTTGGTGAGCAAGGTACAAAAGTGCCCTTTTTGAAATAATGTATTTTTTTTTTAAAGAACAGTGTTCGTTTTTTTGAAAAATTGCTGCCTTTTTCCCCCTAGAGTCAACACTAGTCATAAAATCATGAGATTTTTTTAATGTGGCCCGTGGCAATAAATAGGTTTTGACCTGCCTCGTTTAAATGAACAAAATTTTAATTTTAGCAAATAAAGAAATTTTTTAAAAATAATCATTTTAAATGAAAATATAGTTCCTTAAAATGAACAAAAATGGCACAAAAAGACTGTAGCCCCCCCCCCCCCCACACACACAAAAAAAAAAAAAAAAAAAAAAAAAAAAAAAAAAAAAAAAATTACAAACCAGGTTCTAAATCCAAAATCATATCTAAAGCTTGGCGATAATGAGGAACTTGTTCACTAAGTCCTGTTAAATTGAATTTATCTTGAATGTAATCTTCATCCACCTGGAACAAAAAGTTAAAAAAATTAGATTTAAAAAAAGAAAAAGAAATGATTAATACAGATTTGATTAGTTAAAGAAATTTATGATATTGTAAATTATGTAAGATTTAAATATAATTTTAAAATAATATGTTTTTCATTTCAATTAAAAACTTATGCTTTTCAAACATTCTGTAGTCATTTTCACAAGTCTAAGGAATGGTTTAGTCTTAAAAATAATCATAATTATTTAAGTGTTTATTTATTTATTTATTTATTTTTATTTGGTTGTTGTTTATTCACAAGGTGGAGTACCTTTAGAAATTTTACAAAAGAGTTCATCTTAAAATTTAATACTTTTTATGTAACTTAAAACATTTATAAAATTAATAATTTTAATCAGTTTTTTTTAATTACTTTATTCAAATTGTGATTTAAATCATTTGATTAAAATTGTTGACAACCTACTTAATATAATTGTAAATAAAAATAATTTCACTAACTAATAATGGTAATAATGACTTAAGTATTAGTCTTTAGAGGTTCATTTTGAAAATTTTAAGTTCTAAAAACATGGAAAAAAAAAAAAAAATGCAAGTACTTGGAAAAATAATTTAAGATTTTCTTTATCTTAAAGAAAAGATAAAGATTCCTAATCATGCAGGTACCATTAAGGGGGAAAAAACTATTTATTTTCTGCAAGCTTGTCTATAGCTAATTACATACAGAATTGTTCAGCTGATTTAATATTTTCCAATAAGTTTCTGTTTCTTTTTTTCATAAACTTTTACCAAAATTTGCATTTTAGTTTCACAATCTTTTGATGAAATTTGCGTTTCCCCCACGGTTTTTCGACAAAAATGCCAACTTTTGTTGCAAATTATTGAAGAAATGGATTTATTTACCGTATGTACTCGTGTATAGGGCGCACGCGTGTATAAGGCGCACCCCTACTTTACAAGTAAAAATGGCGATTTCTTAAAATCTCATATATAAGGCGCACCATAAATTTGATACGTTAATGAAGAATGACCAAATGAATTTCAGTAAAAAAAGTCGAAACAAACGTTACACCAGACCAGAAAACAAGATGAAAATGCATTTTTAGACTTCAGGTTGTAAGAGAATGACGGGAAATAGGAATGAGTGACGGTAAAGAGAATTGCTAATTAGCGTTTAGATAATGTCATTAGCTCTGTTGTATAAAAAACTGCGAAGGAATAAAATAAATATGCAGAAGTACTTCAATTAAGTAACATTTTCCGAGTTATATCTTTTTTGAATAATTTTTTGTTTCTTATGTTTATCATTCGACTGCATCCAAAAGTAAAAAAATATTCCTTGTATAAGGCGCACCTAGGAGTTTTGCCCTAATTTTTTGGAAAAAAAAGTGCGCCTTATACTCGAGTAAATACGGTATTTATTTTTATAATGACTATTTGTTGAAATTAACAATATTTTTATGCTTAAATTTACAGATTAGTGATCAACTTTTTAAAACAGAATTGCCTTTGTAACTGGATAAGATCTTTTATTACAAAATTTTATTTTAAAATACTAAATAAGAAATACAAAGGAAAAAGAAATTTATATGAACCTTTTTGGCAATGAGCCTTTGACAATATCAAATTAAATTCGAAGAATAACAAATTAGAGGTAAACAAAAGAGAATTAACACTTCTGCCACTCTATAGGTAAAACAAACAAGCAACAGATATAATTATTCTGTGAGGCATTTTTATGTTAGGCTGAAGTAAATATCCTCAACAGCAGCTTTTATTTTTATTGCATCTGTAAATTAAAAACATTGCTGCAAGATATTGAAATAAAATCTTTTGGTTTAGGATATGCCTTTTTTCGTATTTTAGAGGAAATGAATGAAAAACAGTTATTTTAAATGTATGTAACACATCTATTAGAAATCCCACATTTGAAAGGTTTACTAGGGGGTGCAGAATAAGTCTGATACGGCAATCTAGGATTGGGAGAATTCTAGCCATCTGAAGAAATTTTACAGAAAATATGCAACTGATTTCGTTTTCACAATGAATCACAGAATTCCCCTAAATATAAAATGTTTCTCGACAATTAAAAAGATCTATATGGAGACTTTCACAAAATTATTAAGATTAGTATGTACCATATATATTCAAATATAAGTCGAGAAACTTTTGAAAAATAATGTGTTTCAAAATGGAGAGGTGATGTTTGACTTACCTGTGGGTAGAAATGAGAATGTTCAGAATAAAAAAAAAAAATAAAAAAAAGAAAAAATTGGGAAAAAACATTTTTTTGCCAGTTTTTTTCCCTGAAGGCTTATTTTTAATTTTTCCAAACTGGAAAAATTGAAGTTTCATTTGTAAAATAATATATTGAAAATTTTGTAATAGCTATATTCTCATACTTTTAATTTTATTTATTTTTATGTTGAGTGTCCCACAGGAAAACTTTAAAGTGAATAATCTGATCTCTCAGCAGAAATCTGTTTGAGAAGACTTGAAAGGGTCCTTTAATTTTTTTTCTAGTTTGAAATACAAGACCCTTCACAAAATTTCTCTTGAAAAATAGACATTTCAGAAAAAAGTTTAATCTCCAAATTGAATCTTTTACAAATGCAGTGATTGAAGAAAAAAAAATCTCATGCCATATAGCAACTGAATCTTATAAAGTTGTATATATGCATGAATAACCTTATTAAAAATGTCTAAATAAGAACCTAAATATAGTAATAATTTCTAAATCATAAATTCTGATTATATTTTGTATACAGGGATGGGAACTGCAAAAAAGCAAAAAGACTGAAAATACGCGTGACAAAAAATTGCACCACACGCACACCCACAGGGGATACTTTTTGTTAAATGAATAGGTGTTAACAGAAGTTACATTCACTGAGAAAGATTTGGAACAATCAAAAAAAGATTGTGAAGCAGGAAAATTTGTTTTTGGAGCAGCAAAAAGAATAATTTGGAAATGGGAAAGTTAGATTTTGGAGCAGAAAAATTCTGTCCAGCAGGCATTAACTTTCTTTTTTTGCTCCTTTGATGAAAATTGCGTTTTAAATCGATTTTTCGCCAAAATTTGCCGTTTTTTCGGGATCTTTTGGTGAAATTTGCCGTTTTTTCGGGATCTTTTGACGAAATGTGCCGGTTTTTCGCGATCTTTTGTCAAAAGTTACCGTTTTATCACGATTTTTTGATGAAAATTGTAGTTTTTCGCGAATCTTTTGACAAAATTTGCCGTTTTATCGCGAATTTTGGACGAAATTTGTCGTTTTTTCGCGATTTTTGGAAGAAAGCTGCCTTTTTTTCGGGATTTTCGGAACAAAATTAGAAACTTTTTCGCGAATCTTTTGACGAAATTTGCGGGAAATTATTAGTTATTTCACGATTTTTTTAGTGAAATTTCCTTTTTTGCGATTCGTTGAAGAAATGTACCGTTTTTTCGCGATCTTTTGACGAAATGTTATGTTTTTTCGCAATCTTTTAAAGAAAATTACCTTTTTCTGATAAAATTTACCGTTTTTCGCGAATGTTTTCGACAAAATTTTCCGTTTTATCACGATTTTTGGACAAAGCTAGTCATTTTTTCGAGGAAATCCGACTTTTTTCGGGATTTTGTAACAAAATTAGCCATTTTTTCGCGAATTTTTTGACGAAATTTGCCGAAAATTATTCGTTATTTCGCAATTTTTTAACGAAATTTGCCTTTTTTGCGATTTTTTGATTAAATTACGCGTCCCGCGCGACTCGTAAGCTCCATTTTTTAACGTCCCGTCGCCGATTTTTTGTGTATTTTACGCGCTATAGCGCGTCCGCGGCATCCCTGTTATATGTTTCTGAAATCTGCGGAAAAAAGCGGAATTTTTGGGGTGAAAAATCTGAAACTTATCATAAAAAAAAAAAAAAAAAAAAAAAAAAAAGGCGGAAATCCGCGGAATTTCTTAAAATAATAAAAAAGCGGAAATCCGCCAAAAAGCGGAAAATTCCCATCCCTGTGTATAAGTATATACAAGAAGTTCACAATTTCACAAAAACAGGATTACATGAAAAAAAAAAAAAAAAAATCTAGATATATAATTAAACTTCTCTTTTTAAAAATTAATTCAGGTGCAAAATTATTTCAATAATATGCCGATTAATGAGAATGGTAAAATAAAAAAATTAACATAAAATTTGAAGCATGCATTTATTACTTTCTTCTATCTTTACAAGAAGTAACTATTGAATTCATGAAAAATTTGACTTTCAGTTTTTGGTGTATTTAAACATTTTAGAAGGTCCTGAACACGATTTGGTGGTTTTTTATCTGTCACTCTACGAGTCTAAATGTGAAAATTTTTTTATGGGCAGTCTATCTCAAGAACGGATGCTCATAATTTCACAAAACTTTAGATTCAGTTACACCTTGATATAAACTCGAGATGTTTAGTTATTAGTGTATATTGCCCAACCGATGCCGCTACTATGCTGCATCATTCATGATTTCCACAATAGTTCTATCTCAAGAACTAAAAGACGATTTTTCATCAAACTGCAGATTCAGCCAGTTCCTGATATATATTAATGTTGTTTAGTTTTTAGTGTAAATTGCCCTATAGGTGGTACTACTATGCTGCATTTTTCAAGATTTCACTGTAGCTGACTAACTGAATGTTTTTTCAAGGTATTGAATCTAAAATTGACCTCCATTTTACCTCCAGAATATACAGTAATGTTGCAAAACGTGGGCAGTTTGCATTAGAAAAGTACAACTGCGATGAAAAAAAAAAAAAAAAAAAAAAAAAAAATCCATATTTTATTACAAGTAACTATTTTCCAAATTATACTTTCCATCTTGATTAAACTTTGAATTATAGTAGTTTTCTAAAGCACAGTAGAAGTTTATCTGTGTGTGTAACTGCTTTTGTTAATTCCTCAAATAGCGAGCATTTTCCATTTGCAGTGTTCTGTTTTCATAAACTTTGAGTTCCACTCTTAGAAATATGAAATTACCATATGGAAACATTATTGAATATGATTTCTTACTCAAAAATGGAATACCAAATTTCAGGATAAAAAGAAATAAATTATGTTCGTTTAAATTAAAAAAAAAAAAAAATATTTCCCTGGTTTCAGTGAGTAAAAATCTAACAGTCAATAAATCCTACGCTATTTTTTAGTAACAGACCTCAGTAAGCCAAACTAAAACTTAGTTTTGTTTGAATTTAGATTATAAAACTAAATCAAAACTTTTTTGAGTTGAGATTGAAAAGCTAAACCAAAACTAAACATTTTTTAAAGGAAATAAAATTATAATTGTAAGAAAAAAATGTAATATTACAAAAATATGCATTTTTTAAACAAACAATGGAATTTTTGAATACTGATATTCATAAAAATGACAAAACTGCAATAATTTATTTCTTTAAACTAGTATCATTTACTTAAAAACTATACTAATGAAAATAGGATGCATAATTTATTACATTCCAAACTGCAGACATATTGGCTCAGGTTTTACATTAGCTCAATTGGTAGTTAATCATGTAACTGAAAAATCATTTCAACAGATATGATATAACAAACAATAGTGTTTAATAAAAACTATTTGGCTGTGAAAAAAATAAAAAAAATAAAACTTTTAAAAGCAGGCTTTGCTACTTTCTTTTTATTTTGCAATCTAAAGTGAAAACAATTTTCGCTTAATACAAACAAATGGAATAAAAAGTTTATTATTTAATATTCTCTAAGAAAATATAATTTATTTGGGAGAAACAATCATGAAAAATCAATTTTTCCAACTTTTCCATTCCCCCCCCCCCCCAAAAAAAACAGTAAAAAACCAGTTTTTTCCCGCCAGTAATATTTTTCCGGAAAATTTACATATCTGCTTGTGGGGCAAGAAAGTAAAAATTTTTTTCCACAGTTGAAAAACGCAGATTTCTGGAGAACTACATAATCGCAATTCTGCATATTTCTAAGGTCTTTTTTAATGAATACCCTTAGTAAAAAATTTTAAATTACATTTTTAATTTGATATAATATTCTGACCATAAAAATATTGGATATACCTGAATTCCAGTGTGCCATATTTTAAAAAATACATGAAACCTTAAAAAATGCTGCAACTTACAAGTTCAGTCTACAGATTTTTAAAGGCGCGATTTATATATTATAAAATTTTCTATATCTACAATAATATAAAATTTATATAAACTTATAATCAGGGTTCATACTCATTTTCCATGAAAAAATCTCGTGATGCATTTTCCATGTCAATAATGAAATTTTTTTAATCAGTAGCATGAAGCATGATATTCCCCTCTCTATAGGTGAAAACTGGGAAATTCGATTAGTAGCCAGTGGCCGGTAGACCCAGTTTCATTAGTGGCCACTTTTCAAAAGTTAGTAGCCACTTTTTAAATATAGGTCAAAATGATTTTTTTTTTTTTTTTTTTTTTTTTTTTTTTTTTTTTTTTTACTTATTTAGCGGCTAGTGAGTTACAAAGTTACACATATTTGTTAAAAATAAAACTGTCATTCCACTGAATGGAAAAATATGAATTAGTCATTAATACTGCAGATAAAATTATAAGTGATAAACTATATTTAAATATATATTAATGCATTGTATAAAACAAACAAAGAAATTGTATTTTTAAATTTTAAATTAAAAAATAATTTCACATCTTTCTTGAATATTTTATTCTTACTTAAAATTGGTGGTAATTATTAAGTTTGACGGAGTGTACAGATAAATATAAATATTCTTTGCTTTGGCTGAGATTTCAAAACTCCGGATGTCTTATTAAGGTAAAATCAGAGAGTGCCAATGTGTTGGTGAGGTGGAGGAAGTCTGCTTGGTGGCAGTAAAGTCAGATGCTAGTTTTGCAGTATTACTCGCCTAGTGGCGAGTGCTAATTTTGTCCTATATTTTTAAAGTAATTGGTTATAATGTTTCAATCTTACTTGACACCTACATAAACTTCAATCATAAATTAAAACAAAAATGTACCAACCTGGTACAATTAGTGAACATATGGCAAAAGTGAAAGATTTAAGATACAGCAATGTCCTTAAAATCTCCTTGCATCCAGAGGTAAAAATGGTATAATTTATTTGAAATGCATGTGGAATTAAAATTGATGACTATATTTTGTAGGAAAAAACTATTTCTTAAAAACATAATCCAAATAAAGAGTTCATAGTAAAAAGCCAAAATATAGAAAATACAAAAAAGTTGCTAAATCTGCTTGCATCCAATAGAAAGAAAGAATTAACCAATTCACTAATTAGATGCAAACAAAGTAGAGATGCATATATTCATGAAAAAAGCTGTATTTCACAAAGCAAATTAATAAGATTTCTTAATCGCCGAGTGGCGACTAGGGTGGCGATCGATGGCCGATTTTTAATTTAAAATATCAACCAATCCACTAATTAGATGCAAACAAAGTAGAGATGAATATATCCATGAAAAAATCTGTATTTCACAAAGCAAATTAATAAGGTTTTTCAATCGCCGAGTGGCGACTAGGGCAGCGATTGATGGCCGATTTTTTATTTAAAGAATTAACCAATTCACTAATTAGATGCAAACAAAGTAGACATGCATATATCCATGAAAAAAGTTGTATTTCACAGAGCAAATTAATAAGATTTTTTAATCGCTGAGTGGCGACTAGGATGGCAATCAATGGCCGATTTTTAATCGCCAAGTGGCGACTAGGGTGGCGATCGATGGCCGATTTTTAATCGCCACTTTTACAAATTTAATCGCCACGTGGCGAGTGGCGACCGTTAATTTACACCTATACCCCTCTCCCTTTTAAACTAAAAATAAAATACAAAAGAGTTAAACATTACACATCACCTATAATAACAGAGATGAAGCCTGCATGACTTGTGGGCTTGCCCTTAGATAAAACTAGGTAGATTTACTGTAAGAATTTGATTTCATTTTTGTGATTTATTACCTTTTTGAAAAACATTATGAATAATAGGAAGGCTACAAGTGCCAATATCAATTTTAAAATGTGCTTTATTTTTGTAAAGTTCCTCTTGAACAGTTTTTAAACCTTTTGATGTTGTATCTAGAGACTGAATGGATGTCACCAAATGTTAAAAAGAAAAAAAGATTAATTATAGCATTTGTTTTATTTAATCTGTAATGAGGAACAATTAGTTTTCAATTCTGTGTATTAAGATGTTAGAAGAAGGGTCTTAGTTTAATTTCATTATGAGTTCGCAAAATACGCAAACAGCATTGATTTACCCCAATTTCCTAGAGTAGCAAATCATTTTTGCCAGGTTTGGTAATTTTTTGTAACATGCCCTGAGATTTCCCTAATTTTTCACAACCCAAATTTATCCCCCGATTTTCCCAGAAATCCCATAATCCCTGATGAGTATGAACTTTGCATATAATGTATCATAAAGTTTTGGGGAAATTTTCATATGGATTGGATTGAGGAAAACGTTAGAAGTAAAAACAATTCCTGCACCCATGAGATTCACATTTTAATTGAAATGAATGCAATACAACTGATTACAACAGGAATAAAATTTTTCAATTTGTCACCTGCATGTGGCTAACATAAAAGTATCTTTTGTGATTAAAAAAATAGTTAGCAGCTTTTATTAAGAACGGAAATTTTAACAAATTATTTTTCAGATTCATAAATCACAAACAAAAAATGTTAAAATCAAAAGTAAAGATGAAAAATTTTCAATACTTAAAAACAGACAGAAAAATTATGTAAACAATTTAAACTTTAATTAAACTAAATATCAATGAAAGTTAACATACCTCACAGAAAAATTCATTTCCTCGTAATCCACAAAACCAAGAGATCCAAGATACTTCCTCAGAAGAACTCATTTCTTCACTCCCTTGGGAATCAATTTTTGCTAAAAAGAAAACCAAAATGTTAAATTTCTTCACAATACTACAACATTTTACAACTACAATTAAAGTTTGATTTTATAAAATTATTTTGGTAATATTTAAAACAATATTTTACATCTTTTTTATCATTAACATTATCCAAAATAAGTCAAAGAAGCTCATAATTTCCTAATTATTAAAAAATGTTCTGTGTGAGCATTTATTCCTTGAAAATAACAAGCATATCAAATTGCTAAGTTCTTATTTTTAACAATTCTAACTAAAACATGATACAGAATGTTTTGCACCGATTTCATACCATGAAAGTAAAATTTTTAATTACGTGTTTATACAGAGCATCTGCATCTTAAAAGTAACAGCTACACTACTATATTTCTGAAATTGAACTGCTCTTGAAAATTTTTAAACTGAACTGTTCTTGGTGAGCATTTGCAAGTTCAACATGAACAAATTCAACTAAATTATAATTTATAGCATTTCTGCTCATTTCATCTTTTTTAAAATTTAATTTTTTATAAACCAGTTTTAGCAAGCATTACATCTTAAAAGTAACCACTACAAAAAGTTCTAAGCTTTTATACCAACTATTATATAAATTGCAATTTTCAAACTTGCATCTGTTAAGTTTAATGAAAAATTCTGGGCAAACATTTGTTTTAAGAGTATTAGCCATGCTAAATTTAAAGTCTTTAGTTTTAACAATTCCAAATAAATTGTAATTTAGAACATTTTCGTGCATTTCATATTAAAATTGCTTAAATTTTAGAAACTGTTCTTGGTGAACATTTGCATTTTAAGGGTATATTTGAAAAAATGATTTTCCACTTTCAACAGCTTGAAATTTTCCAATACATTTTCAAACTCATTTTTAAAAGTAGAAACATGAAGCTTGCTGGGGGGATTTTTGAAGTGAAGTACAAGGTGATGTGTGATGTCCTTTTTCGTTGAACTTATTAGAATTTGATTTATAAACAATTATTTTCTCAGAGTGACCCTTTTTTTCGTTCACAGATCTCCAGCTTTGGAAAATTTGGTCCAAAACGCTGCTTTTGATAGTTTTTGTTTGCAACACTAGGGGGGGCGCCGCCCCCCTGCTCGCTATGCTCGCCAACCCCCCGCGTAATCGCTTCGCGATTCCAAATTATTGGCTACCCCTGCTTGCTGCGCTCGCCAATACCCCATGGTATGAATAAGCAGTTGCAGACCTTTCAATTGATGTGTCACACGACTGGTGTTGTAAAGAAATTAAAAATTTGCCCCCCTGGGGGGCAGAGTGGGAGGCGACACAAAAGACATCCATAATATGAATAAGCAGCTGCAGACCTCTCAAATGATATGTCACACGACTGGTGTTATAAAAAATTGAAAATGTGCCCCCCTGGGGGGGCAGAGTGGGGGTGACACACAAGACATCCATAAAATGAATAAGCAGTTGCAGACCTTTCAAATCTTGTGTAACACGACTGGTGTTGTAAAGAAATTAAAAATGTGTCCCCCCTGGGGAGCAGAGTGGGGGATAACACACAAGACATCCATTATATGAACAAGTTGGAAATTGCACGTGAAGCGTAGCAAAATAGGTGCGTTCGTACGATAACAAAGTTTTAAAAATATTACTTTCATATATCAGTCTCATAAAATTGTAAATAGTGAATTACAATTTAAACGCTCATCAAACAATGTTCTCCCTATACCATTATGTAATGGAATACTTTTGTGTGGCCTTATAAATCCATAACAAATGTTCTTTGCACCACAAATTATGTAAGATGTATATTATAATATGTACTTTATAGTTGCATATAAATTTTATTAAGTTCGCATTAGTGTAACACGATTAAAATGCATTTGAAACATTTTTTCCCATTGACCGTAATGTAACGGAATACTTTTGATTGTCACTGTAATTGATCTATGCATCCGATTTTCATAAAATTTGAAATAACTCGGCAAAATTACGTAATAATTATGTATTTTAAATTTCAAACGTATAGAATATATTTGAAAATTTTTCCCCATTGACCATAATGCAATTGAATACTTTTGATTGTCCTTGTAATTGTTCTATGCACACGATTATCAAAAAATTTGAAATAACTCGACAGAATTATGTAATAATTGCGTATTTTAAATTTCAAACGATTAAAATGCATTTGAAACTTTTTTCCCCATTGACCGTAATGTTATGGAATACTTTTGATTGCCCCTGTAATTGATCTATGCATCCGAGTTTCATAAAATTTGAAATGAACCAAAATCGACAAAATTATGTAATAATTATGTATTTTAAATTTCAAACGATTCGGTTGGGTAGTTTTTGCATTGTTATATGCGGACGGACAGACGGACGGACGGACAGACAGACGGACGGACTGAACGACCACTATAGGTGCTACGTATTATATAATTACGAACGCACCTAATAAGCAGTTGCAAACCTCTCAAATGATGTATCAAACGACTGGTGTTGTACAGAAATTAAAAATTTGGCGAAATATTACAGTTATCGCCAAGTTGGCGTCACTTTTGATAACTAATTTTTGTCACCAAATTTGGCGATATATCGCCAAGTTGGCGACAAACTTGGCGATTGTTGCGATGGTAACCTTTCCTCTCTTTATGGTAACCCATACGGCAATGCATAGACGGAGCCCTTTCCTGATTGGTCAATTCGGCTCATGGAAGGAGTGGACAACCCGGATTCGTTAGTTCCGGAAATCTTCCACATCAGCATCATTCCAGGAGTCATTCCTTTTAAGGCTAGTTTTTTTTTTACTATAGAAGGATATTCAACATTTATCAAAAAATCAACAATCACGGCTCCTTGTGTAGTTTCTAAATAAGAGATTTTGTAAGTTTGGTGCATTTGAGAGCAAAAATTAATTTAAAAATAAATCTGAAAATTAACAGTTTTGATCGGAATACACCCTTAAAAGTAACCCCAATGCTGAACTTCTGGCTTCTATAACAATTGTATAACATAAATCAGAAATTCAGAATGCTTTTTGCTGCTACACTTCACCTTTTAAAATACTAATAACTGTTCCAAGTGAACAACTACATCCCTAAAGTAACAGCCATGTCAAAGTTTAAGTTTCAACAATTCTAAATAAAATCATAATTTAGAATTTTTTAGAAGCCACCCACAGCAAGTATTTATATTTATATCCTAAAAGTTACCACCACACCAATTTCTACCCCAACATCACAGAATCCCAATTTTAGATGTGCTGCTAACAGTTGCTTAATTGGGATCTCCTACAATTTAGGTAACACTGCTTTTCATTACACATACAGCAGTGATTTAAAATATAATTTTTTCTATAGTTTAAAAGCATATCCATATAAACAATTTTAAAATTTAAATATATTAAATGGAAATCTAGAATAACTTTGATATGTATAGTCCCAAACTTATATGCCCAAGCTTTGTCCATTGACATACAAAATAAAACAATTTTAAAGTAAAAACAAAAAAAATAAAAAAAAATTATGAAAAAGAAATACATACTATATATAATTAAAAAGAAATTATTAAAACAAATCTACCACTAAACATTTTCTCACAATGTCAAAACTTTATTAATGAGAAACCTTCAAATAATCTTTGACTTTTCATAAATCACAAATACAAAGCCATACAATTTAAAAAACGCTATTAAAAACAAAACTGGACTGAAAAAGTTTGATTTGGCATTTGTAACTAAACTAGTATGAGAAAAAAGAAGAAGAAGAAAAAAAAAAATGCATAGCAAAATTAAGTTGAAGTATTTCATTGAAAAAAATTAAAATAAGTTAGCAAGATAAGACAAGATACTAAGATGTTACTATAATCAATTACCTGATTGAAGAAAACACAATATTGCAAAGGAGATGTTGTCAAGCAGCCAAGTCACTTAGCTAAAAGAACCTTTGAGAACTTTCAGCAAAAACCTAATAAAATATTTTCACATTAATTTCTATTTTAATGATATCCTTAATTGCTTTATATAATACAAGAGACAAACAAGTATGCCAAATGGATTTCAAAGAGATATAGTTGATATTTAGAGAATATAATCATGGCTGATTTTTAATTTTAAAAGTCCCAGGATTTCTACTCTATGCTAAATCTTAGTCTAAATTTGTTTAACAAAAAACTACATATCTCATACAATTACTAGGAAAGTGTATCTTAAATTATTTATCTGAAAACTCATACATTAAAAATACATAAACTATGCATTTTCAAAATATTTTAAATAGTTATCACAACAATGGCAAGTTTGTGGAATAGAAGCTTTTCATTATATAGCAATATAAAACAGTAATTTAATTTAGAGCAGCATTTCTCAAACATTGTTATGCAACTTATTTAATTTTTTGATATAGACCTCTGTAAAATCTAATCTAAAGAAAAAATGTACTTGGGCATAAAGCATACATATGAGATATTGAGATATAAGAACAGTCATAGTTAATACTACCATTAAACACTGATTATAAGGTCCCATACAATTTTATCAGGGGTGATTGTGACTCAGTGTGAAAAACCCTGAAGATTAATTGATACCAAGTAAAAAACCCTGAAAATTATTGATGCAAAATACAGCAATTCCAAAGGTCACATGCACTAAAAAAGATTCGAAACAGCAAAAAAACAATTCGAGTAAAAAAAAACAATTTTTAAGAAAAAAAAAAAAAAAAAAAAATAGCAACAAAATCAGTTTTTAAAGCAGCAAAAACAGTTTTTGGAATGCAAAATTCCATTCCAGCAATAATTGTTTTTTCCCCACATCTTTTGACCAAATTTGCCCTTTTTTCTTGATCTTTTCACGATATTTGTCATTTTCCGGCCTTTATTTGATGAAATTGGTCGATTCTTTGATAAAATTGATCATTTTTTCGCAATTTTTTAACAAAATTGATTATTATTATTATTTTTTTTTAAATACAAAATTTACATTTTTCCCCTTCTTGATTCTTTAAAGAAATTAATTTTTTGTGTGATTCTTTAAAGAAATTCATGTTTTTTCTATTATATTTTGACAAAATTTGCATTTTTCTCAAGATTTTTTGAAATTTGCGATATTTTTTAATGTCCGAATTAAAGGTTAAAATCCAATATTTGTATTAGTAGCCAGTGGCCAGCAGAGGCTAAATGTTTAGTAGCCACTATTGCCAAATTAGTGGCCACGAATTACTATCAGGGATGCCACTGAGAAGAATTTCTTTGGCCATAACTTCGTTCAAACTTATGATTTTTCCCCCCATCACGGATTATGAAATTTTTTTTTTGACCACTTGATACATTTAGTAATATTTTCCGCTGTTGGTCAACACATTTCACTATCGTTTGAAAAAATTTGCTGCTTTTTCGCGTTTTTTGACGGAATTGGCAGTTTTTTTTGCAATTTTTTATAAAGAAATCTGGCGTTTTTTCGTGATTTTTTGAAGCAATCTGCCATTTTTTCACGATCTTTTGACGCAATCTGCTGTTTTTTCGGGATCTTTTGATGAAATTAGCTGTTCTTTCGTAGTTATTGATAAAGAATACCCTTTATCGCGATTTTTTGACAAGATTTGCCGTTTTTCGTGATCTTATGACGAAACCTGCCGTTTTTCGCGATCTTTTGACAAAATCTGTAGTTTTTTCATGATCTTTTGACAAAATCTGTCGTTTTTTCACGATCTTTTGACAAAATCTATTATTTTTCGCGATCTTTTGACAAAATCTCTCGTTTTTTCATGATCTTTTGGAGAAGTTTGCCATTTTTCACGATATTTTGATGAAATTTGCCGTATTTTCATCATTTCTTGACAAAATTTACTTTTTCTGCGATTTTTCACTGAAATATGTTGAAATCCTTTGATTAAATTTACGTTTTCCCGGAATCTTTTAACGAAATTGGTGATTGTTTTCCGAACAATTGGCGAAATTTGTTATTTTCGACGACAATTTGTCAAAATTCGCGATACATTTTATGTTCATATTTTCGTATTTAGACCGATTTTTTCTTTTAATGATTTATCTCCATTTTGGCGATCAGATGCATAACATAAAGTCGCCAATTTTTTACATTTAGTCGTCCTGTGGCCGGTGGCGACCGTGAATTTTAACCTTTAGTCCGAATTTTTCACTAAACACACCAATGTCACAAACCTGGGAGGATCGATCAAAAAACCCATAAATTCGGGATACACCCGGAGCACAATCAACCTGTTTTATGCAATTATTGTTTACTTTTCTAATCATTCCCAAATAGAACCCCTTCCACAATATATATATATATACACACACACACACACTACACAGAGTTTGAAAAAAATAGTTGAGAGAGACACAGAGTTTGAAAAAAAAGTTTGAACAAAAAACCCAGGGTTTTTTTTTTTTTTTTTTTGGAAAAAGCTCAACTCACTGGGCCCAGAAGTCTAAAACCCGGGTTTTCTCAAGTTATTCTGAAGAAAAAAAAAAAAAAAAAAAAAAAAACCCTGGGTTTTATTAAAATTTTTTACAGAACTCTTCTAACTTCTAATTTTTATATGCATAATACCTAAATTTTTTATTTATCAGTGAAACAAGAGTATAATTTCGCATTAAGTATGGATTAACAATAGAAATAAATATGTAAAAAGAAAAAGAATAAAGTATATTTAAAAAGATTATTTTGTATCTCATGGGACTAAATTACTATAAGAATGATATATATTATGACATGTACAACTGAATTTCTTTACATAAATCTTACATAACAGGGCTCTAATTTCAGGGCGGGATTCGCACCCAAAATTTTGAATTCCTGCCCAAAAAATTTTGCATTTTGAAACTATGATCAACTCCCAAGTCCGTTTTGCGAATTTCATGATATTTTCACGCGACTGATCGATGCATTTTGCAAATTTTTTAATGCGAACGATTATTGAAAATCACGTTTTTTTTTTTAGACCGATTGACAAATTTCGCAATTTTTTTCCTGCAATCGATTGACGAGTTTAGTTTTATTTTCCACGGCGAAAAAGAGGTGATCGTGTTCCGAATAAAAAAAATAATTAATTAATGCATTCAATTCCAAAAATTATGAAACAGTGATGCCTCAGACACACTATAGCTCATAAATTACACAACAGTAGGACACACAAATTGAAATAGCTATTATGCGTCCCACAGGAAGTGTGATTTCGTAAAGGTTTGGGAAAAAACGGCAAATATTATTAAAAGATCGCAAAAAACTGACTAATTTCTCGCAAATTTCGTCAATAAAATCATGAAAGAATGGCTAATTTCGTCACAGAATCTTATAAAACAGCAGTTTTTGTCAAAAAGGTCGCAATAAAACGTCAAATTTCGCCCAAAAATCACAAAAACCGACAAATTTCCACTAAAGATTCACTATAAATGACAAATTTTCCAAAAGATCGTGAAAAATAGCATTTTTTGTTAAAAAATTACGATAAAATGGCAGATTTCATCAAAAATCACGGAAAAAATGGCAAGTTTCCTCAGAAAATTCGTGAAAAAAAAAGGGGCAAATTTCGTCAAAAAATTCAGAAAAAAACCCGGCAGATTCCTGAAAAGATCGTAAAAATTAAATTTTATTAAAAGATAGCAAAAAAAATTCACCAAAGGGAACCCGTCCCCTTAAAAAATAATATTGCCGGGAGTGCATTTTTCTGTTCTACAAGCTAATTTTCCTGCTTCAGTTTATTGATTTCAGTTTATTCATTTCTTTGCTGCTCTAAAATCTGTTTCTGACAGCTCCAAACCATTCTGAATGAATGCAATTGCTGAAAGTAGCCATTCATTAAACAAAAAGCACCCTTTTACTCAACAAAAATATTTGTTTTTTAAGAAAAATTCTTCTTCAATAAATTTGACTTGCTCTTTTTAAAAAGAAATGCGAACAGTAGTGATACTTCTTATCTTCTACATTCAAATATGCATTATTTTATAATTAAATTTGTTTCTTGCATATTTAATATACTGAAAAATAATATTGGTTTTAATAATATCAATTATAAATTTATTAAATTAATTTGAAGTTTTATTTATTATTCTTAAAAGAATAATTAGCATTAATAACATAATTAAGTCTAATTAAAACAATAATTAAACCTTTAACAAAAATAGCACCGGGAAAGAATTTATCCTAAGTAAAGACATACAGCATAAAAGTTTTTTTAAAATACATTTTGCATAAATATTCTGAATTGTTGATAAAAATTGCTTCAGTGATATTTTGTCATGCCTGTATTCTGGTAATCTTTTAAATAGCACATAAAAAATAGCAGGTTTTAAACATTTTTTTATCCCTCCCAAATAGCTAAACTCCCCTCCATTTATAAATGTTGGTAGGGAGACTCCCCTCCTTCGAAAAATTGAATTTCAAGCCCTGCATAAGTTAAACAGACTAATAATTTATACCATTTCTTTCATTTACTTTAATCAGAAATCAGTTTAAAACAGCAACATTTATGCATATATATATTTTTTTATGTTGAATTTCTTTTATTTTTTTCTTCTTTTAACAGAAAATAAAGTTAGTTTTAGTGTTTGTGATAGTTACACATACTTACAGAAAATTAAGTTACAATTATTTGTTTTAAAAATTTTCATTGGGTGAATTATTTTTTTTTTCTACTTGGAAGGGGAGGGAGGCGTTAAACTTTACAAGTGGTGCACCGATATTAAGAAATATATTGCCTTATGTAATTTAAAGTTGAAATTCCGAAAAAAAAAAAAAAAAAAAAAAAAAAAAAAAACCAAACAAGTTTTTTCAAAAGAGAAAAAAAAAAAGCCTTTTGGGATGGAGAAAACCGCAATAATTAAACATGCTAAATTTATATAGTTTCTTTCATTCACTTCAATTAAAAAATCAGTCTAATTTTTTTAAAGGGTTTTATAATAATATTTTTGAAAATTTTAGCAAAATTTACTATGTATATATTGCAACAGTATTGAATCTTAAATTAGATTGTCATAGAAATTAGTGTCAATGACATTTTAAAATTTAGATCACAAATGGAAATGCACTTTTACTATCTTTGCTGCTTAATAAGCTCCTAAATGATTATATAATTTGCTCCAAAACCAGATCAAATGTAGAAAAATATTGTTTGTTTGAAGTAGATATTTTGTGCTAAATGAAAAGACTAAAGGCAATAGGCAACAAATCCCACTTTTTGAAACCTGAATTGATCCGAGCTTGTGGAAAACAAAAGTATGCATAAGACCTCACAAAAAAAAAAAAAAAAAAAAAAAAAAAAATATATATATATATATATATATATATATATATATATATATATATATATATATATATATATATATATATATATATATATATAAAGAACACTTAGCATTATATAGAGATAATTTAACAAGAACTTTTAAGAGCACACACTTTTATAATGTGAGGAGCAAACATTTAAGGCGAATTTACATGAGTGGACTAAATAACATGGATATTATACATGCATAATAAAAGTACTGAAGCAATATAATGAAAGAAAGGAAAATAAAAAATATGTCAAAATTATATGACAGAAAACGCTACTGATGAAAAAAAGAAAAAAAAATTAAGAACATTAAAAAATAACCTTTAATAAGAAATGCACGATGTTTTTATTTAGTAGACATGGACCGGACACATCAAAAATGAAATCTTGTTTTAATCTGTTTCATTCATTTAATCTTCAATTTTCAAGATCTAACGAAATTGATAAAAAAGGAAGTTTAATTTAAAGTGTCAACAAATGCAATATAATAGCAAATTGAATTAAACTAAAATATATGATTTTATACTTACAATACAATTGTCAGTTTAGAGTTTAGTTTTTTAAGAAGGCAGTCATCGAAGAGAAGAGAAGAGATGTAACAAGAGGGAACAGTGCCATCTTTAGTAAATAAAAAAAAGAGAGAAATATATTTTTTGAAAAATAGAAAACGTCTGTATTCATGAAATATTTTTTTTATTATTTTTTAATGTGAAAAGAAATAAGGAATATCCAAGAAAATAACCTATTAAATTAATTTTGTTACTTTTTTTTTTTTTTTTTGTCAGGTAGCAACACTATTTTTTGTTTTTATTTATTTATTTCAAATGGCAAAGTGGGAAAATGATTTTTCGGGTCCGGCTAATTTTTTGTTGATGTGAACCGCTGGACCCTGGTTCGAGTCCAGCTAGCGGCATGGGTGTCTTGTGTTGTCCTTGTGATAATGGATGTACAGGATATTCTGTAATAAAGTGTTCTATATGGTTTCTTGTGATCATTGGAGGTTATGCCGGCGAATAGCTGTAGCGCCTACCTCAAAGCAAATAAATGAAATGTAAATGTTGATGTGAAATCGACCAATATTTTTCTGCTTTTAGCATTCTATTTCTCGCTAGTGTAATAATATAAGTAAGTCGACGTTTTGTTTATCGACATACTTCAGATGTGCAATTCTTTTTTGTCTACGGAATTTTCAATTTTTTTTTGTTGTATCTGTATACATTGTTTTTTGGTAATCTTGTAAATATACTAGAGGGGTATTTGATTTTTTTTCCTACAATTTCTGTATTCACACTAATTATGTAAAAACTATTTACAGTAAAATATGTTAAGATAGAATCTTAATAGATTTAGAAAAAATCAACAGATTTATCCCTAACATTTTTTTTTCTTTTGTGAAACTCCAAGAATAAAATGTCTTCCATTATGTTCATACAGTAAAACCTCTGAATAGCGGTCATCACTGGGAGCACGATAAAGTGACCGTATTTCAGAGGTTTCTCTTTTAAAAGCTTGCTCTAAAGTCCATTACATTAAAATATAAAAAACTGACCAAAATTATTTTATTTTTACAGTTAAAAAATATATACAATTATTTTATACCAAAGAAATCACTTATTCTCAGTTGTTTTGTGTTTTTACAGCACATCTCTTTCTCTAAAAGCATAATCATTTCCACAGATTTGTTGTAAAAGTCTCTATTTTTTTGAGTGAGTGCAAAATTGTTAATTGAAAGTTATCCGGGCTTACCTTTGCAAGTTTTGATATTGAAAATGAAGTGTGTAGTACTTATAGTTATTAAGGAATGGGAAATTTGAAAATCCTCTGAAATGCCATAGGAAAGCATTAACACACACACAAAAAAAAAAAAAAAAAAAAAAAAAAAAAAAAAAAAAAAAAAAAATCTGTATTTTTGAATAAGTCGACCAAAATAAATAAAAAATTATAGCTATATCAGAGATCCACTATCAAATATAAATCTAATCCAATGCTCCATACTGCAGTTTTTCCTGAAATGACAGACCTATTGAATATTTTTCTTCACAATATGTAACAATAAGCCCTGTACTCTGGAGAAGTAAGAGTGGAGAGTATAAGTACTCTGGAGAAAAAGGGGTTTATACAATAAGAAGATTAGTTAACCGAGTATGTCAGTTAATTGGATGTTGGGTAATTTGCATTAATTATTCTATATCCATTATACAGTAGACTCCCTCAAATCTGCAAACCAGAAATCCGCAACTCTCTAAAATCCGTACAGATTTTATGGGTGTAAACAAAGAAACTTTCAGTTCGGATATTAAGACAAAATTTGACTTTTTTAGTTTTGTATCAATTCCATATATTTTTTAATTTGTAATTTTCTTAATAATGCTCTATCATGTTTTTTCATGAAGGAAGAATATTTTTTTTCGGAAAAAATTCAAGATATTTCTGATATCTTTGATAATCACTATCTTCTTACCAAATATATTCATGCATTAATCAAGATTTTTTGGCTATTAATCCTGGCTAAACTTGAAAAAAAAGTCCTTATTTTATGATTTTTAAACAAATTAGTAATGTACTTTTATAAGGCAAGTTTTGGTGAATAATTTTGGAAAAATGCATTTAATCTTTATAATGAATATTTAATCATTCACTACTGATTATTAACTTGACCTTTGCTATTAATACCTTAATCATTTTAAAAATTATCTAAATTTTTATTATTTTAATTTATTACTTATTTTAATATTTTATTGTATTGTAAGCATTCATTATAGTTCTGATTGAACTATTAATTGCACTCAAATTATAATTTAAATAATGTAAACAAACCAATGATCAGAAATCTGCAAAATTCTAAAATCCGCACAACCTCTGGTCCCAAGCTGTGTGGATTCGAGGGAGTCTACTGTAATTAACTGCAATGAATGAATAACATAACCAACAGAAACGATAAATGTCTTGATTATATGTCATTCGATATCGCCCCTCTCCCAAAACGGGTCTCTGGATCTGCTCAGTGTTCTCGCTGACATTTCACCAGTGTTAGTAATTGGGTCATTCCATGCCAAATCAACCAGTGACTCAACCTGACCCTTTCAGATTTCAATGAAACTCTCAGGAATTGTTCTGCCTGATGGTATAGATGAGAATATATGTTCATAATTTTTTTTCACATCAAAATTTTATATAAATAATTACACTGATAAACAAGGTTTCTGTTTTTAACTAAGTATGTGGTGACTTTTATATTTTAGGTGGTGCTATGAAAGAATATGCCATTAAAAAGTTTCCATCACCCACAGATTTTTAAAAAATTCAAAATCTTGAAAATCTGAATTTTGTAGTATTTATTCAACACATATACCTTATGAAATTTATCATTTTGTATTTTAGTAATGACAAACTTTTAAATAAACACTTATAAAGCTTAAAATTAATATTTAAAACACTGAAAGTATGCATTGTTTATAAAACTTAAGAAAAATATAGAAGAATTTTTGGAAAAAGAAATGATAGTAATAAGAAATTTCATACTTTGTGTAGCGGTAAATGTCTTATCTGTGGCTGCTCTTTTATAGGTCATTGTTCCGAGTTATATTGACAATTTAAAGCAGACATTAAGCCAATTATATCATTAGAGTAGCATAAATCATCTTTTCTTGAAAAAATGTCGAATATTTCTTATATCAATCTCGATAAATAGATATCTTTGTATTGTTTTTCAGGAGATTCCAACCTTGCAATCTTTATCCAAGTAATTCTGAGTTTTTCTTTGATAAATTTTAGTCTCTCACAAAATCATTTAATTCTTTTTGAGTAATTGGGTGTGGTTCTTCATTTATGCCAGGAGAATAGTTCATATCCGATGTAGAGAAAGTTTGTTTTATCAATTTCCATTTCTACTGCTGCATCGTCATATGTAAAATTCTCTGGAGGTTTTGGTATTTGTAAATCATCATTACGTAATGCTGGTCACATTGCTGAATCTAAGTTCGGGTACTTAATTTTATGTTTACTTCTTGCAGAGAATCCTTTAATTTTTGTAATACATTAGTTTAGCAGTCAGTTATATGATCCTTCGGCATTTGCCACTCATGGGTATTGCAAAGGACTAACACTTTTTTGTACATTTCATCCATGCCTGGAGGTTTATAGCACATCGTGTACAACAAGGAGGTGCCCATTTCTTATCTTGTTCACCTACTTTATATCCAAGTACATATGATAGGCAGTCTTTATTAACGACGCAAAGGGGCATCAGTGATTTTTCAAAGTTAGCTTCCCCACACATAGCAGAAAGAATCTGGTTCTCTGACACATCCTTTAGACATGTTTTACATATTGTAGAGGAAAATATGATAATTATAATCAAAATTTAATTAAAAAATCTTACAGAAAAAAAATAGTAGTACACTCGTCCCGAAAGTTACAATTGTCATGGACTTGCATTAAAGTCAAATACTGTGGGGATGGTTAGAGCTGCCAATTCAAGGTCGCTAAAATAAAATTTATTAGAGAGACATCTGTTTCTACTCTCTTGCTGTATCTTCTATCGTTATAATATAAAAAAAGAATGTTTGTGTGGATCAAATACATGAAAGAGAATAACGTAATATAATTATAATGCTTATACGATGCCTACATACTCCAAAACTTATAAATAAAATTTCTCAAAATTGGAGGGTGATAGAAAATTTTCACAAACATATTCTTTTTCAGCAGCTTGAAATCTATAAGAAACACCCAACGTATATAGAGAAATCGAAAATTCGTTAAAATTTGTTTATCAGTGTTATTTAAATTTTGAAAAATCATCATTTTTTGACTTGTTTACATGTTTTTAATTTTGAATTTCTCAAGTTCTATCAAACGTAGAAAATTTATTGACCACTCATTTTAAAAAGGAGTTTATAAGGTTTAATTCGATATGCAAGTTGACTATAAATAGTTAAAATAAATAAAATTTTAAATTTTTTTTAATTTGAAAAAAAATTTAGATAGTCATTTTTAAAAAATTTGAAAAAATTGTATGTTTGTTGTATATTATAAGTTTAAAAGTCTGAAATTTTTAGAGTGGGATCTCAATGGGATCAGGAGTTATTAAATAAAAGCAAAAACTACCATTAAAATAGCAATTTAATTCTACTTATTTTTTTATTTATTTATGATTTGTATGGTAATTTTCAGTTTTTATTTCATAACTCCTGATCCCATTGAGATCCCACTCTAAAAATTTCAGACTTTTAAACTTATAATATTACAACAAACATACAATTTTTTCAAATTTTTTAAAAATGACTATCTAAAAAATTTTTTAATTTAAAATTAAAAAAAAATTAAATTTTATTTATATTAAGTATGCATAATCAACTTGCATATCAAATTGAACCTTATAAACTCCTCTTTAAAATGAGTGGTCATAAAATTTTCTATGTTTGATAGATTTTGAGAAGTTTAAAATATTTATGCAAGTCAAAAAAGGATGATTTTTCAAAATTTAAATAATTGTATAAAAATTTAAAGCGATAAGCAAAAAATAAAAATATTCTCTAATTCATATCATCATAGAGAATGATCCCTGGCAGTTTCACTGAAATCTGAAATGGTCAGATTGAATATTGAAATTTTTTGGTTGATTTGACATGGAATGACCCAATTTGGCTAATTAAAAATAAAAAGACATTCGTCAAATGAAAAAAGTATTAGCAGAATAGATCTGCTGTGTAGCACTAAAAAAATTATCTTTAATCCTTTAATGTACCCTCTTTTTTTCAATATGTTCTAAAAGTTTTTATAACTGGGACAGTGATTGTTATTAATCTAATTTCAACTATCCACTACAAATATATTAAAATATGTATATATGCATATGTATGAAAAGCAAAAAATAAAAGAAAGAAAAAGCAAAAGTTGAGCACTAGGAATTTGGCGAATCTAATCGCTTGTTTACTCGCCAAATAAAGAATTTAGTTGCAATGGCGAGCTACAGCGAGAACCCTGGATCTGCCCCTGTTCTTCATCCCAGAAGCAGAATTTTGTGTGTCAATCTGCAGTATGCTAAAATTTATCTGTGACCTGACAGTGCTAAATTAAGTCTACTAAAACAATATCCCATAAAATAAGAAAAAATTGCCTTTATAAAGAAAATATAATAAAATTATAAAACAAATATCATAAATCTAGAAATTTAAGGTATATTTCAGCTTTTTTTTAAAGTTCAGCTTTTTTTTAAGATGGTGGATTATTCTGCAAAGTTTTAAAAAATCTGCAGTGCCCTGACCGCTGTCATACTGGAACAGTTTCTACTACTGGGTTCTTCATCAATGATTGACTGAGCTGAAATTTCATGGCGATCACAAAATGAGGCAAGCCATCTATTGCTACCCTTGACCTTGAAATCCTTATTTCCCATCATAACTGCAAATTTCCTTGCCTTCTCACAAAGTATAGGTCTACTGATAGGATAGGTACTTTTTAGGATCATGTTTCTTGCAACCATTTGATCATTGCAGTGTCTACATCTTCATTAACGAGACTTTTGATTCTTTTGCATTTTAAGTTTATTTCCCTTTTCTCTGCAACCTATTCAATGTCTTTTTCCCTTTTTTTCAAAAACATGGCAATGGCTGACTGTGGAATAACATATTTTTCACAGGGTTCCACTTGTTTTAGTCCTTAGTCAAATTCCAAAATAATTTTTAGCTTTTCATAAAAAGAAATTATTTTATGCAATGCCATTTATTTTAAAGTCTAAGAAAAAAAAAAAAAAAAAAAAAAAAAAAAAAAAACATAAGCATTTATACAATTTACAGAGTAAAGTGTAATCCATTGACTTCTTATAACACCCAAAGCAGAATACTTTGCAATGTTTTGCGATAAAATTTAGCTGACCAAAATGTTCTGCAGTAATTGCACAAGTTTTTCTCATGACCAATTGATGATTTTTGCAAACTTTTTAAATGATTAAAGAATGTTGAGATTTTCTTTGTGGTGATTCTGAGTTAAAAAAAAAAGAATTTTGCAATTCATTGCAAATTTTCTGAAAGATTAGAACAGAGGATATGGAATCTATACCAAGCATTGTTTTTTTTTCTTTTTCACCTCTTTGATGAAATTTTCAGTTTTTGTACTATATTTTGATGAAATTTGTGTTTTTTTCTTTGATGAAATTTGCAGTTATCGCATGATTTTTTTTGCAAAATTTGTGCATGTTTTTTTTTTTTTCAACTTTTTGATAAAATTTGTGGATTTTTTGCGATTTTTTAAAAAAATTAGAAATTTTTCCTGATTTTTTAACAAAATCTGCAGTGTTTTTTTTTTTGTGATTTTTCGACTAAATTTTAGGATTTTTTCAATCATTTTTTGTTAAATTTTTTTTTTTTTTCCTTTATGATCTTTTGGTGAAATTTGCCATTTTAGTCTGATCCCTTAACGGAACTCTTTTTCACGATCTCTCAACTGAATTTGATTTTTTTTGGTGATTCTTTGATGAAGTTTGCATTTTTTCACGATCTTTTAACATAATTTGTGTTTTTTTTTCTACAATCCTTTTATGAAATTTGCATTTTTTTTTTTTTTTTTTTTTTTTTGTAATCTTTTGACAAAATTTCCATTTCTTTTCAATCTTTTGATGAAAGTTCTGGGGTTTTGCGATCCTTTGACATAATTTCAGTTTCTTCTGTGATCCCCTGGCAAAATTGACAATTTTTCTTTTGCATGATTGATGAAATTCATTTTTTTCGACGACCATTTGTTAAAATTCTCAATATATTTTATGTTGGAATTTTCGAATTTAAAATAGATTTTTTTTTTCGGATGTTTGATTTTTTTTTTTTTTTTAATTTTCGGAATTGATGGCCTTAATTTTTAAAAAAATTCAGAACCCATGTGAATTTTTGGTACGTATTAACGCCATCGCAACAGAAGTTGCGCTAATGTGCCAATAAAAAGCAATCTTCTTGTTCGCACACAGTTATCTTTTGGATTCCTTGTTCATGGTTCGTACGCTCTGGAAAAAATAGAAAAAGTGCTGGAAAAAAAAGTATTCATTTTCAAGGAATGAAAAGTGCTGGAAAGAAAAAGATTCATTTTCAAGGAATGAAAAGTGCTGGAAAAATTTAAAAATAAAAAACAATATTAGTGCTCAGGGTTGTTATGATTTTGCCCAGCCCAAAAAACCCGGGTGGGTTTTTTCTGAAAAAACCCACTTGAAAAAACCCAGGAAAAAACCCAAGTGGGTTTTTTCAAAATTTCAACTTTAAATTACATATATAATGTATTTATATTACACATTATATAATATATTGTAATATATTTCTTAATATCAGTACACACTCATAAAGTTTATAACCATCACCCCCCACCTCAAAGAAAAGAAATGTCCTAATTATACCATTACAATTTTTAAAAGAAATAATTGTTAGTTAATCTCTGTAGCATGTATAAGTAACACAAACAAATTCTTTCCCAGTAAAAAAATACTTTGGTGTGTAATCCGTTCTATGTTATACAATAGAAACTCATAACAAAATACCATATATGCTTAGAATCCTAATTTAATCATGTAGACATGTAGAATTACTTGGCTTATTCTATTATTTATTAATAATAAAAAATACTTTATAAATTATTACTAATATTAAATTTATCTAAAAACAAAGCATAATTTTGATTACTGTCATTGATTTATATATATTTGTAATCAATTAGCTACTTTAAATTTAGTAATAAGTACTTTTTTTTTTTCAAGCATTCTGAACCACCTCCCATAACCTCCCAAAACCTGAAAAAACCCAAAAAACCCTGATAAAACCCCAAAAACCCTGATAAAACCCCAAATACCCTGAAAAAACCCAGTGGGTTGGGTTTTTTCTGAAAAAACCCGGGTATTTAACAACCCTGTTAGTGCTTAAATTTTGAAATTTCTAAAAAAAAAAAAAAAAACTTATACATTTTATTTTTAAAAAAATTACTACAATCGTATTATTTTCTTTCCCAATGGAACATTGAATCACCAACAGCCAAAAACTTCCTTCTCTCTTAACAACCCTTTTGGCATCTTTCCTTGGCTGTAAAAATCGGATGCATGCAGAAACCGGCGGGGGAAAAAAAAAAAAAATAGAACGCAGATTGCGGCATAATAGCCAGAAGTGTGATTTTTCGCCAATGTGCTCCTCCTGCCAGATGAGAGGAGAGAGCGGACGCTTACGTCACTTTTTACTACACATTAGCAGCTGGAAAGTGCGACTCAGGACAACAAATCAGAATGCACTAGCTTTGGAATAACTTCGCTTTTTCAACAGGAAGAAATGTTTGTTTTTCCGCGGGGCATTGGGGTCTTTTTGCTGAGTCGATGTAATTGGTTGCTCGTTAGTCGTGCTTTCCAGATCCATCAACAATTTTGAGCCTTTTACAAGTCTCTTTTTGTTTCGAACGTGTCTTTGTTTCAATGTGATCTATTTCGGATTTTACAATATGATTTTTACGATCGATTTTATTTTTTAATTTCTTTCATCAGTCAGATAATCTATAAAGAAATATGGCAGGAAAATGCGTTTTCAATGATTTATGGATTGAAAAAATCGGAATATAAACTGTGGCAAAAGATACTGGAAGTTATTAATACATTAAAAGATTTGCAAAGAATTTAACTCAATTTGACTTTGGACTTATATTTTACTAAGTTTTATTAGCCAAGAGCAATTTTTTTCTTTTTGATCAGGGGTGATTCTCGTCTGAAATTTCCGAAAATTTGAAATTGGGTTATCAGTAGCGCATAGTTGCTAACTTGTACGATTTTGCGCGCGGAAAAAACAATCGCTGAGAAATGCAAATTTCGTGAAAGGATTGCCAAAAAAGCACACATTTCGTCAATATTTCGTGGAAAAATGAGATTTTGTCAGTGTTTTTGTCGACGAACTTTATTAAAACATAGCTGAAAAATGCAAATTTCCTGGTGGATCGCGGGAAAAACGGCAATTTCACCCAAATAACGCAGTTAAAACGCTGATTTCGTCTGAAGACTGCGAGAAAACGTTGATTTCGTCTAATGATTGTGGATATAACGCCGATTTCGTTAAAAGATCGCTTAAAAATATTTTGTCAAAAGATCATAAAAAAAACGCCGATTTCATCAAAAGATCACATAAAAAACGCCGATTTCGTCAAAAGATTGCAGGGATAAAATGCCGTTTTCGAGAAAAGATCGCATAAAATTGCAAATTTTGTCTAAAGATCGTCAAAAAAAAAAAAAAAAAAAACACGGGAAAACACCGATTTCGTCTGAAGATCGTGGATACCCCTCCTCGCCACCGATTTCTGAAAATGCAATGTGAATATCTGAAAAAAAAATTTCACCCAGAATCACCCCTGTTTTTGATTTTACATTTTAATCTAAATTTACATTTAATCTTCATTTACTTTTTAATTGATATTTTAATCCTTTTTCTCTTTTTATATTACAAATAAAACTTCATTAGATGAAAATTTAGAAAGTATCTTTACTAACGAATAATTAAACTCACAGGTAACATGATGACTATTTCCTTTATGATACATTATTCTAGAGCCATTTTTATGCGTGTATTAAAATAGCCCTTGAAAAGTCCTTGAAAAGTGCTTGAATTTTATTTGGTCTCAAGTGTATGAACCATGTTGTTGCCTTGTTGTTTGCTGATTTTTGGCGACATTTTTTTAGTGCTACGAAAATGCATATTTGAGATTCGTGAAAAACAGAACAAGATACTATTTTATTTTTTCAGGAGCGAAATATTTTGCCAAAAAACGAAAATATACCAATCTCCATGAAATAAAACTTTATTTTGGTAAAAGTAAGTTTTGGAAATGTAATGTAAGACAGTGTTTTTTTTTAATGATTTGTTGCAAAAATTTTAGCCGTAGATTGGCAGTACTTAAAAACCATCAAATCAGTAGCTGTGGTGGCGTTAATACGTAAGTAACGAATTTTTCAATTTTTCCTTTGATTGAATGGTGAATTTCTTAACTGATTATTTGAAATGTTCTGCCAAAGAAATCCATTGTTCTGCGACCTATGTCGCACTTTTAAACATATTCTGCTTTGGGGCTTATATCATAAGTAAAAACCTGTAACCTTTTCTTGAAGCAAACATCAGCATGTTATGGTGGGAGGATAGCGCGCCAAGCCAATTTTTTCCTTCAAACCGTCATTGAATTTATCACATCCTACTCCACCAATACCTTTATGAAACAAAAAATTGCCAAAAAAACAAAACCCTTTCGGCAAAGAAAGCTGAATTGTATTTGTTTAAAATTTCTGTTGGTTGGACAATGAAGATTCATCGTCTAAAGCAGAGGTTCCCAAAGTGTGCTCCGCAGAGCCCTTGGGGCTCCGCCTGAACTTACCAGGGGCTCCGCGGTGTTTCAGGAAAATAAACAAAACATGAAAGGAATTAGCATATTGTAATTAAAAGGTTTTCAAAAGTATGTAGAAATTTGTGTGTGTGTGTCAAAAATAAGTGTATCTATGACTGGGTTCAAATATGCAATGATACACCTTGAAGCTGTTAAACATTGGCATTTGAAATGTATCTACTTTCTGTATAATATTTCTGGTCTGAATTGCTTTATTTTATAATTCTGCTCTACATTTGTTTTAAAAATTTGATTTAAAATAAGACTACAAGAAATAGTATTCTGAATTGAATGCATAACGTGAATCGAAACAGAAAAGTCCTGCCAGTGCTGTTAACTCTGCTTGCCGAACAAAAGTGAGAAGAGTTTAGTTCTTTGGAGTCTCGCCCATTTATACATTTATTCTTAATTCTTATTAAATACCTAATTCTTACTAAAATGTTTTTAAATGACCATAACATTAAGTTTGAATATATATATATATATTAGAAAGTATTCAAGATCATCCGGAAGCTTTGATAAATTCATTTATGTATGACTTTCCAGCTGCTCAAAATAATATGTTGAACGATTTTAAATGGATACTAAATCCATTCAGTGCAAAAACAAAACCACACAGCTTAAGCTCTGAGGAATACGAAATTCTCGTTGATTTAACATCTCAAAGCAATCTAGAAATGTTTTTTCAAAGCAAGTGTATCACAGAATTTTGGTGTCATTTGACAGATGAATACAAAATCTTGTTACACAGAGCAAAATTAATTTTACTCCCATTTTCAAAGACATATCTGTGTGAAGCAGGAATCTCCACTTATACAAGTATCAAAACAAAATACAGAAACCTGTTAAATGCAGAACCAGACATTCACTTACTATTGTCGAAAATTGCACCAGATAATAAAATAACAGTCCAAAATAATTTAAGCACATTTATCAGTCTAAACTTTTATATATTATTGTTCGTCAAACTTATGCAGAATAGAAGTAAAAAAAAAAAAAAAAAAAAAAAAAAAAAAAAAAAAAAACTATTGGCATTTAATATTTGTATATGTTGCATATTGTATTATTTTTATTTTTGGAATTTTAATTTCCTTAAATATTTATTATTATTAATTTTTACTTATTTAAATATTCTATCCAAGTTTTCAAAATCGTATTTAATTTTTAAAACAATATCTGTCGCTTAAAAAGTCTTTTTAAAAAAGATCTTGTATAATTTAAAATCCCTCTCTAGATTTATTTGTGTATAATGTGTGTACATAGTTCTTTTTATTTTTATACGTTTAATTTTTTAAAAATCTGTTTATGTTACTTGCATTAATTTTTAGTTATTTAATTTTTTTATACTGTTTTTTATAATAAAATAATGTTTGTCGCTGAAAACATCTTTTTATTGCATCTTCCATCATTTAAAGACCTTTATTAGATCCATATTACATTTGTGTACATTGTATATATTTCTTTTGATATATAAATTTTAATTATTCTGTATTAATATTCTTTATACAATATTTTATTAATTAATATTATTAACCTTTAAATTATTTAATTTCTAATATTTATGCTATGTGTATATTTAAATTTTCTAAACGTTTTTCTTTGTACAACAATGTTTGTCGATTAAAACGTCCCTTTCATGTAATATTTTGTATTATTTAAGAAACCCCTTATTAGATTTATTTAATATTTATGTACATTGTGCATATAGTTTTTTCTTTTCGTAACTTTAATTGCTTTAATCTGTTTATTATATTTTTATAATTTCTTAGTTATTTAAATCTTCTATGCTGTTTTTCATAATTGTACTTAATTTTAAAAGCAATGTATATTGCTGAAACGGCATTTTTTTAGCATCTTGTATCTTTTTACAACCTTTCTTTAAAATTTTCTTTTTGTTGGTCTCTGTCATATTTCCAATCAGAAATAAGTCTATAGCAATTTAATATATATATGTTGGTTCTTTACATTTGTCATCACATTACGAATTAAAAATTTTGCTCAGCTCCAACCATTACTTAGACTTTTTGTCAATGAGTACCCATTCTGACATAAATTCAATCTCACCCATGTATCCCATTGTATTAGAAACATTTCCCTACTAGTTGCAGTTCATTAAACGCCTTGAAGGGCGGTAGAATACATTTTATCCTACCTAATTTAAACGAGAACTCACCAGAAACTTTTAACGAAATGTTATATTTTTAATTTTGGTGGCAAATTGTTTAAAAAACATCCTTTTTTTAAATTTGAAACAAAAATTTTACATTTTTTCCTGTGAGAATACAATATGACAGAGACATTATTGCTTGCCCCTCAAGAGGTTAACATGTGTAGTTTTTAACTACGTGTCTGTTTTGTGGAAAAAACAATTACGAAAGAAAGTTTCTTTTAAAGCTGTAATTAATAGCCAAAACCTTTAAATAAAATGTCCAAAAATATGAACAATGCTGCACCAAACAATACAACTTATAGAGTTTGCCCCGCCTTCGTAAATACTAAAACAATGACTTAATTCTAAATGTATTTTTTAAATTTGCTCAAAAAAAAAAAAAAAAAAAGAAAGTGGGAGACGATTCATTTTCGTTGCATGTTTAGAAGTACTAGAAACTTAAGGATGAACGGAATAATTATTCCATAATCGCTTGATTCTATTATGGGTAGGTGGGACTAGTGAAAACGTGTTACATAATAACTCATAAATAATTGAAACTGGGCCTTTTTTTTGCGAGTAGCCTATGGGAATTACATAGAAGTACCTCTCTGCTACGAACATGGCACAACTAACTTTTTTTCTGTGTTTGTGTGGTTTTCGCCATAAATGATACTCCCTCTGTCACAAATTAGATGCGACATTTGAATACTTTTGTACTCATATTTGATATTTATGACTTTATGATTTTGTTTGAACATTTTTCAGAAAGCTATACTATCAATCAACAATATTTACGTACTTAACATTCCCTCCAACATTCCTTAATAAGGAATTAATTAGTTAAAAAAAATCTCGGTTCACACACTCTTAAGCCACACCCCAAATTTTAAAGACTTTTTAAACAGTAATCACTTAAAACTATCTTCAAGCTAATCAATCGTGAATTCATTTACGAAAATTTTTACATTTCTAAAAAGTATTTTTTAGCATGAACAAGCTGCAAACAAAATAGAATTCTGTCGAGCTTATTTTTTTCTGTTATACTTTGCTTAGTTATGCATAAAATACGCTCCAAATTTTTTCCGCCTTGAGAATCCTGTATAACTTTTATTTACGAATTATAACAGCATATGATAATCCTCACAGTGATTGTCTTCGTTTTATTGGGACATCTTTGATTTTGCTCAGAGACATTTTTTTCGCCCGCATTTACAATTTGCTGTAAACTTCATCGTAAATTTTCTCATCTTTTATTTTTAATGAATGTCTTTGCCTGCTTCTGCAAACGGGATAGGACAATAAACATTATGATGCACATTGAATTTAATAGCTGCAGCATTTATGACATTAGAGCTTAGTTTAAAATTTTTCAAATATCGTTTCAAACATTCCAGTACAGTTTTGCGTTCAATATTACTGATTTCTTTCTTCAGAGAATTTTCTAAATAATCATTTCTTTTCATTTTACTTTAAATTTAAGTTAACATTGCCTTTGAGACCTAGCATAAATACTTATAATAATTCTAGTATAATTTTACTGGTGTCGATCAACTAAATTGTATCAGAAGTTATTTATGACTCCACCTTTTTGAAATGTAGCAACTAATTTGGGACAAAATTTTCAACCTGAATATTGCAACTAATTTGGGGCGGATGAAGTAATAGTTTTACGTAAGCCCCAGTGTAATATATAATTCAAACATGCTTACCATTTCGATCTTTAATTCCTAGTTCATACTGGAAATTCATACTGAATTCAGAATTTCTGCATCAGCAAAAAGCAAAATTGAGAACTTTGGTCCAATGTTAAAAATTACTGGCTCGAATTTTTATTCAACATAAGCTTGCTCCATATTTGCTTCATAGGCATAAAAAAAACATTAATTTGTAAACCACAGAGTTTAGTAGGGTTCAGGGGCTCTGCCTTAAAATTCTTTACAAAAAGGGCTCCGCGAGCCCGAAAGTTTGGGAACCGCTGGTCTAAAGTATTTCTGGTTTAAGTAATCATGCTAGCATAATTGAAATAAATCTTATCTACCACAGTTAGTTTACTAACTTTTTCTTAGACAAAGAGTAGGGTACATGTCAAAGATATTACAGGACATTGCCCTTTGTACCCCTTCCTGTATTCAGTGTCCAATAACTCCTTCCTGAGTTCAGCACAAGGATGTTCCATGCAGTATTGTAAATCTTTATGAGTAACATTGAAGCTGTGAGCAATCAATCAACTTGCTTAAACAATGAGGAAGCCGTAAATGCCCCATGATGATCTTTTTATTCTATACATTAATTTAGGAATATAATTTAGAAATTGGGGGGGGGGGGAGGGCTTTAAACAGTCTGTTAAAAGGGATTAAGAAATAGAAAGAGACCTTTTCAAAAAGCACAAAATTATCATTATATACAGATTTCATCTTAACCCATTTATTGTTATAGACAGTATCAATATACATTAATAGGATTTCGGCTAGGTCCAAATGAAATATTGTTATACACAGGTTTTTTGTTATAGACAATGTTATATACAGGTTTCACTGTATAATTGCAACAACCCTTAATGAATAACCTATAATGAACAAAAAATAAATCTGCTGAAATTAGGTAGCAAAAAACAGGAGCGTGCAAACAGAAAACTACGCCCAGGGCAAAGTTTCAATTTGGTGTCCCCCCCCCCCCCCCCACAACCAACTTTTTCTTGCACAAGGCAAAAAATGACGGTGGTTGTAGAGGTCTGCATGGGCCGAAATTTCCAGGCCCGAGCCCGGCCCAAACGAAAGACATATTGGCCCGGCCTGAAAGTTAAAATTTAGGCCCGGTCTGAGCAAAAAAAAATATTGGCCCGACCCGGCCCGGCTTTGGTGAATCTCTACAGAACATTGATCTTTACTCTAACGGAAGAGTTCAGACCAACAAAACTTATCTTAGTCTTTTTTTCTTTTTCTTTTATGTTTATAATCTATTTATGCAGAAGTGTCATAGGCTGCGATATTAACGCTTTTAATGAACCTTTGTTAGTTGTATGTAAATGTTTCAGTTATCATTAGTATTATTGATACATAAAAAAAAATCTAAAAGATGGTATATGGTAAAAGTAAAATCTTCTAAGACATTGGGAAAAAAAATACGTTTCCTTCTTAGCAGATGTAAATGTTTAATATATATTTTTTTTCGCGTATTGTTGTATTCATTTTGCATGAATGAACAGTTTAAAAGAAATTTGCAGTTTTCAGTTTAAACAAAAATTCCGTCACAATCATGTTTTTTTTTTTTTTTTTTTAATGTGTTTAATTCTATTTTAAGACACCTGGTGATCTACTAGAGATGGGACGAATATTCGGCCACTATTCGGTATTCGGCCTATTCGGCCCTTTTGCCGAATATTCGGTTGGCCGAATATTGAAGGCTTGTTGACCGAATACTTCGGCCGAATACCTGTAGCCGAATATTTAGAGATATCTTGCCGAATATTGCTAAAATCTCGCCGAATAGTGAAAGATATCTTGCCAAATAAATTTCGGATTTAAAGAATTTCATTCTTGCAATTTTTTTTCCCTCTAATCCCAATTGGCTACTTCATTTATGAAGTCATTATCACTCTTACTTACAAAATATAGAGTTATTCAGATACTAAAAAATATACAGCCTTTCTGTATTTCCTATAAAAGTTAGTGATATATCTAGAAAATGCTGCCCAAGTTGGAGATTTAATTGTACGGGAAATGTCATCATTAGAGAATGATATATTGCAATTCAAAATATAAAAATACTGCCTTATTCTAAAATGCTCAAATATTTATTAATGTCTGCAAATTCCATGCACATATAAAAAAGGCTCTTACGAAATTCATAACTTATTTTCTATAAAGTAAGAAATGAAAAAATTTATTCACTAGGTGTGTTAATGAAGATTCATTTTCAAAATTAAATACAATATATCACCATTCCAAATACAATGGTACATCTGAAAGCAGAACTGGTGTCAAACTCGATACACATTAGATGACACAACTTGCTTTATGAAGATGGTTTTATAAATATTGTAATATAAATTCTAAATACTCAACAAAATAATTTTTTCATTCTGTAGTTTTCACTTTTAAATAATTATTTGCATAATTACTGACTTAAATATGTGACATTATTATGTATATATTTTTAATTTAATCTTCCTTCCTTCATGTTGTTATCAATTTCTCTTTATCCTTTTAATGCTTGTTGAATAAGTGGAATATTGAAGTTGAATATTGTATGTGCCGATTCAAATGTCAAAGATATTGTTAACATATGCATTCTACTTTAAGCATAACCTTCGCTTTAACGTAATTTGTAATTTAAAGTTTTGCATCTGATTTCAGAACAGTCTCATTCTTACAAATTTGCTTACCATTAGGGACACAAACTCTAAATGATCAAATTTACTTCATGAAAGGTTATTTCAGAAAATATGTCCTTGTGAGTTCTGAGAGAGAGAGAGAGATTAAGAATATTATTGATTTTGAATACAAGAAGTATCAATTGATAGTAAAAGTTGAGTACATTCTTCATATTTTAATGGAAATATTTTCCCATCTTGACTTACTGAAAATCAATTTGATGTACATTAGAATAAAGGATATAATGCAATTTCATAATTTTTTTGTGTTAAAATAAGTTTTTCAAATTTAAAAATACATTTGAAAGCACATTTAAGAGTAATAATTATTAATGAGTATCTATTTTTTAAATTATATATCAAAATTTATTTTCTTTATTGTAAAAAAAATTTCACTATTCGGCCGGCCGAATACTCGGTATTCGGCCTAAAATTTGGCCGAATATTCGGTATTCGGCTATTCGGCCAAATCACTATTCGTCCCATCCCTATGATCTACGATTCTTTAAAAGAATAAATTCTAATGTTTAATTGAAGAATAATGTCAACCTACAAGTATATGTCTATTTTGCAAAAATTTTTGGATCAAGCCAAACTTTACTGATTTATGAACAGACTTTTCCACGTCGAGAAAAGGGTTTTCATACGGGAAGATTCAACAGGAACTGATTACTTTGGTCCGTGCTAGGAAGAACGAAATTAGTCTCGGCTTCGTACGGAAAAAATAAGTTAGACTCGGCCCGGTCCGATACTCCATGGAAAAAAATTAAGGCCCGAGCCTGGCCTGGCTGCAGGGTTGGCAAGTTTTTGACATGCGACAGTTTTTGACGGTTTTAACCATGGTTTAAACTGTGATGTCAAAAAGCTCCTTGTCTAAAACTGTCAAAAACCTATATTTATATGTAAATAAAAATATTTATTTACATATATACATATCTACCTATATTTATATTTGATAAGTAAAATTTATTTACTTTTAATAAGGAAAATGTTTCTAAATATGTTGTAGGAAAAATAAATTTAAATTTTTGAAAAACCTATTTTGAATAGTAAACAAAATCTCAGACTTTGGAAAACTTATCCTTTTTAATATTATTTATTAAATTTTAATGTGTTATTTAAAATATGCAGGGATTATATTATGAAGAAATTTCTTTATAACCAAACTTAGTGTATAGTTTAAAATAATATAAAAGATTAGACAAGTTCCGTAATTGAATAGAAACAGAAAATTGTTCAAAACTGGTTATGTGCTACCGTATGCTACGTGGGGCAAATGAATTGCATTATTGAACTAAATTTCTACTTTGATAATCTCATTTGGATTGATTTAGATTATGTAATCAAATTAATTGGAAATATTTAATGAATTATTTTATTTTTTAAAATTATGTATTTTATAAGATAATAAAAAAAAACTACATAATATTTTGTGTTTTAGAAGTATTTTGTAGATATTTTCTGTTTTGACTTTTACAATTGTTAGTTAGTTTTTCAAAAAAAAAATCAGTAATTCTGAATTTTAAATTATCAGTCATTTTTTGAATTTATAACTAACATAAAGATAATAAAAAACATCTGAGTATCTATTTACAATATTCAGCCTATTTATTTACTATGCTGAAAAATTAGCTTATAAAATACTTATGAGTTTCTTATTTCCTTTTTTTTCTGAATGCTATAAAATTTTGTTAAATATCTTAAGTATTCAATTGTTGAATAATTACTTCTCATCTTACCTTGCTTTCAAAATAAGCATTATTTGTATTCTTAATACTATTAGTGTGTATGTTGTGGGGCGGGGTAGAGATAAAAATGGTTTATAATGTGTAATAATCATACATATAATAAATTATATGCATTATATTTAAATTCAAATTAACCTATTAGATATTATGTATACAATCAGCTCTGTGAGAAGGGGGGGGGGGGCAGTTGGCCCGTGCATGGAAATTTAGGGGGCACTATCCAAATTTATACTACAAACATTATTTTTTGGCCTGTCACAAGAAAAAGTTGCGTAGAGGGGCACCAAATTCTAACTTTGCCCCTGTCACAATTTTCTCTTTACACGCTTCTGTATATAATGCGTATAGCATTAAAAAAAAAATTTAAACACATGTATCAAGTTTTACACTTTTTAAAATCCTGCATTTATAGCACTTAACTTGTTAACACTTGTAAATACTAACTATGACAAAATGCATACTAAATAACTTTAGATTTTTTAAAATATTAAAATAATAATAAATAAACAAGATATTTAAACATAATTTTTGTGCAAATATTTCTGCATGCCCATTTCAAGATAAATTTCTGAGATTTGAAATCTATCATTTTTACCTTAATTTTTATTAATTAGAAATATTTAAAAACCTGCTAATTACCCACAATGTAATTAAATTTCAGCATAATGTATGGCAACTGTTGCTAATTTAAAAATTTAACAACAAATTCTAGTGCATTACGGCAGATTGTAACTCTATGGGTTTTCGATAGGTTTTTGACGGTTTAATCCGGTTTAAACCATCGTCATGTCAAAAAACCCTTTTTGACGTCAAAAACCCAACCTTGCCCGGCTGGAAAAGATTAGTGACTAGGCCCGTCCGACCCAGCCCGAGTCTTCAGAAGCAAGGCCCGGCCGTTAATGAAAATCGGGCTGAGGCCCGGCCCGTGCAGACCTCTAGTTGGTTATATAAATGTGGCTCCCCTTAAATTTCTGCACCTGGGGCACTTGCCCCCTTTCGCAAGACACTTGCAACAAAAATATAAATATATAATATATGTATATACATTTTTTGCCATTTTTCCAGTAGTTCATCAGAGCAAAAAAGTCAATTGAAAATCTAAAAATTAATCTTTAACACATTATCCTTGGACTGTGATTAACAGTAATTCATATAAAAATGTTAGTTTAAAATAAGCAAGATGAAAGAGGATCAATTTATCTTATTATAATTGTGTCCAAATAATCAAAAACGAAATTATTAAACTAACTTTCTAATAATTTTTTTCATAAAATAGCTTCTCTTGCAGTAAGCAGCTGACAGCAATGTGAAATAGGTGCACTAACATCAGGGATGCTGCAGACGCGCTATAGCACGTAAAATACGGAAAAAATCGGCAACAGGACGCAAAAAAATGGAGCTTATGCGAAACGTGTAATTTTTTGTCAAAAAATCGCAAAAAAGGCAAATTTTGTTAAAAAATCATGAAATAATGAATAATTTCCGACAAATTCCGTCAAAAAATTCACGAGAAAAATGGCTCATTTTGTTACAAAATCCCGAAAAAAAAAAAAAAAAAAAAAAGCAGATTTCATGAAAAAATTTTGAAAAAAAACAACAAATTTCGTCCAAAAATTGTGATAAAACGGCAAATTTTGTCAAAAGATTCGCCAAAAATGGCAATTTTCATAAGAAAATCATGATAAACCGGCACATTTCACCAAAAGATCACAAAAAACCAGCACATTTCATCAAAGGATCACAAAAAAAGTACATTTTGTCAAAAACTCCCAAAAAAGGCAAATTTCATTAAAAAATCATGAAATAACGAATAATTTCCTGAAAATTTCATCAAAAGATTCGCGAAAAAGTAGCTAATTTTTTTACAAAATCCTGAAAAAAAGGCAGATTTCCTCAAAAAATCGCGATAAAACTGCAAATTTTGTCAAAAAATTCACGAAAAACAGCAATTTTCATCAAAAGATCGTGTTAAAACAGTAGTTTTCTTCAAAAGATCTCGAAAAACCGGCACATTTTTTAAAAGATCGTGAAAAAACTGCAAATTTCGTCAAAAGATCACAAAAAAACAACAAATTTCGTCAAAAAATTTCTTTAAAATGCAATTTTCGTCAAAAAAAGGAAAAAAAAGTTAATGCCAGGATAGAATTTTTCTGTTCCATAAACTAACTTCCCTGCTTCCAAATAGTTTCTTTTTTGCTGCTCCAAAAATAGATTTTCCTGCTTCACAATCTGTTTTTGATTGTTCTGATTATTTTGAAAAGTATTCTTTTTTCAGGAAAAATAAATGTTTTTTTCTATAAATCAGTTTTACCCCTTTTTAAAAGAAATGTGAACAATAGTGATACTTGTTATTTTCTACACTCAAATAAGCATTATTTTATAATTTAATTTGTATCTTGCACATTTATTTTTAAAAAAGTAAAGAAAATTTCTCTTGATAGTTAAAAAAAAATAATATTGGCTTTAATTATTTATACATTATTATTAAAACAATAATTATTGCATTTATTTATTTGTTTATTTATTTTTTTTTTTTTGCAAATGAACAAGTTCGATTTTTGAGTCTAAAAATATGACTTATTATTAGTGGGGACACGCCTTTGTGAAAAAGGGACCCTGAATTTTAGAAGTCCTGGGTACCCAGGACGAAGCAGGATCAAGTCCAGCGGCATCACTGAACATTCAAACTAGGGATGCACCGAATATTCGGTATCTATTCGGTATTCGGCCATGTTACCGAATATTCGGTTAGGCCGAATATTAAACTATTAGATTGAGCCGAATATGAAACTATTCGGCCTGCCGAATATTCGGTATGGCCGTATTCGGCCGAATCCAATACTTAATAAAACCTTTTAAAAACTTTTCATTATTTCTACTTTTAATTGTCAATTTTTAAATTTATATTTAAAATAATTAGAAACAAAATCATTTTTAAATAAAATAGAATGTTTTTACATTATTTATTTGCTGTTTGTAAAGTATAACTTAAGAAAATTAACCATGAGAAGGATTAAAATGGTGATTGATTAGGATTCTCCTTAGGAATAAATTATGTGCAGATACAAGTTTCTAAATTTTGTTTAGTAAATAATCTGTTTCTTGCTTTTCCCCAAATAAAAGTCCTTTAAAAAAAAAAAAAATGTTGAGATTAGTATTAGCTATCAAGGCAGACAATTTTTGTTCATGAAACCATAATCATAATCAACTTATTGAGTCATAAGTACATTGTATTTCATCTCACTCTAGGTCAAAACTTGTGTGTCCGTTTATTACTTTAGCAATTAATAAGATAACATATTTTCAACTCACATACTTTGATTTCTATAAAATATGATATGATGGGAAGGGTGGAAAATACCACCATTCATAAGAAAAGAACTATGAGCCAAACATGCCTTTATTCAGAATTAAGTTGAAAGTATTTGTACTTTATATTGAAAAAAATCTTCCTTGAGTTATTTAAAAAGGACAATTATCAGACTTTAAAAATTTTCTTTGGCCATTTTTTCATTATTTGATTTTAAAATGTTTGTTTTGATTCGTAGAAAATTTTATTAATTAAAGTTTCATAATTACGCTTCTTAAATAACTCAAGGCAGATTTTTTTCAAAAATCGGCAGATTTTTTTTTGGCCAAAATCACTATTCGGTGCATCCCTAATTCAAACAAAACTATGTCTAGTCCCACATATAAACCTCATTTCTGCCTGAAATGGCACAATATTTAAAAAATTAGATCAACTATTGGTGGTGACACCCTATATACAGGGTGTTTCTAAATTCATGGTACAAAATTTTAAGGGGTGATAGTACACATCAATACAAGCAATATTAAATAGGAAATTAAGGGTCCCAAACGTCTTCCGAAGGAGATAGGCGCCATTAAAGTTTAGGGTCCAAAAATTCAAATGATTATAAAAAACAGAAAAATTGGTCAATTGATTTGTGATTTTCACTAAAATGATTCTTTATGTCAGTGTTATCTTGAAAATAAATTATAAAGATAAAATAAAAAAAAATGCCGATAGAGTGCTCTTTAGACTTTGGAGTAACGTACAACTATTTTTTACAGTTAATTTTTACATCTCATAAATTTTTTTAGACGTTTAGACCTAAACTTAAATTTTGAGATGAAAATCTTAATCGTTAGGAGTGGTTAAATAGCGCAAACTGAACTGTGTTCAAAAGGGGTGGGAACATTCAAATTTCAAATGATTATAAAAAACGGAAAAATTGGTCGATTCATTTGCGGTTTTCGCTAAAACTATTCTTTATGTCAATATTTACTTGAAAATAAATTTTAAAGATATCCTTCAAAAACATCCGTCAGAGGGCGCCTTAAACTTTAGAGTAACCAACAATTATTTTTAACCATTATTTTTTGTATCTAATTAAATGCTTGTAAAAGTTAAAAGTTATATTTTGAGCTCAAAATCTGCATCGTTGTGAGTAATTAAGTAGCGGAAATTTGAACTGTGTTCGAGGGATGGGGAGGGTAACATTTCAACTACTGAACACACAGAGTTTCCCCCAGAGGGTTTCAGGGGGGCACTCCGCCCCTCTTGCCCCTCATCCAAAAATTAGCACCCCTCTTGTCATTCATTCAAAAAAATAGCGCCCTTCTTGCCCCTCATTTGAAAAAACGCAGCCTTCCAGCGATGATCCGAAAGCACTATAGCGTGTAAATTACGCAAAAAATCGGCGACAGAACGCAAAAAATAGCCTCATACGTGTCCCGTGGGACGGTTAATTTCGTTAAAAAAACCAGCAAGTTTCGTTAAAAATCGTAAAATAACGACTAATTTCCGGCAAGATTCACAAAAAAAAATGGCTAATTTTGTCTCAATATTTCACAAAACGGCAGATTTCCTCAAAAGATCGTGAAAAAACGACAAATTTCTTCCAAAAATCGCAATAAAACGGAAAATTTTGACAAATGAGTCGCAAAAAACGGCAACTTTCGTCAAAAAATAGCGATAAAACGGCAGATTTCGCCAAAAGATTTGCGAAAAAACGGCAAATTTCGTCCAAAAATCGCAATAAAACGGAAAATTCTGTGAAAAGTTCCGTTTTTTTCCGAGATTTGTTGTTTTTTTGCTATTGTTTAGCAAAATATGCCATTTTTTCGCGACTTTTTCACGAAATTTGGACGTTTTACGCGATTTTTTAGCAAAATATGCCTTATTTGCGATCTTTTAACAAAATGGGCCCTTTTTTTTTTTTTTTTTTTTTTTTTTTTTTTTTTTTTTTTTTTTGTGATCTTTTAACAAAATTGGCCTTTTTTTTTTTTTTTTTTTTTTTGTGTGATCTTTTAACAATATATGTTGTTTTTTCACGATCTTTTACAAAATTACCTTTTTTTCAATTTTTTAATGAAATTTCTGTTTTTTCACGACTTTTTGAACTGCTAGATAAATGCCCTTAAAATGAAAAATATAAAAAGTGCCCTTTTCAGAACAGTAGCGCCCTGCCCTTTTTTAAACCTGGGGGAAACTCTGGAACACAGTTAGTTTGCGATTCTTAATCCTCCCATCAATTTAGAATTTGAGCTCAAAATTTAAGTCTAAGCTTTTACAAGCATTTAATTAGATGCAAAAAATAACAGTTAAAATAGTTGTTAGTTACACTAAAGTTTAAGGCACCCTCTAATGGAATTTTTTGAAATTTATCTTTAAAATTTATTTTAAAGGAAATATTGATAAAAGAATAGTTTTAGCGAAAACCGCAAACGAATCGACCAATATTTTCGTTTTTTATAATCATTTGAAATTTGAACCTCCCCACCCCCATTGAACCCAGCTCAGTTTGCGCTACTTAACCACTCCCAACGATTTAGATTTTGAGCTCAAAATTTTAGTTTATGTCTAAGCTTCTAAAAAAATTTAATGAGATGCAAAAAATAGTTGTTCGTTACTCCAAAGTCTAAAGCGCCCTCTATGGGCATTTTTTTGAAATTTATCTTTACAATTTATTTTCAAGACAATACTGATATAAAGAATAGTTTTAGTGAAAACCACAAACGAATCGTCCAATTTTTCTGTTTTTTATAATCATTTGAATTTTTGGATCCTAAACTTTAATGGCGCCTATCTCCTTCGGAAAAAGTTTGGGACCCTTAATGTCCTATTTAATATTGTTTGTCTTGATGTGTACTATGACCCCTTAAAGTTTGTACCATGAATTTAGAAACACCCTGTATACAAATGCAACTTAATGCTATTTATTATGTAAGGTTACTAACAAACCACATGGCTATCTATAAATGACAGATATGTATGTTTACTTACTTTCTGTCTGGCCTTTTGCCATTCTGGTATTATAAAAAGAATGTTGTAATTAAAAATTACAGTTAGAAAGTCTGTGATAATGACAATTTTATAAATCACCAATGTTAGTTTTTTATAAAACATATAAAATCTGTTCTACCAAATTGCCTAGCAAAATCACCGTCTCCAGGCGAGACAATAAATTGACATTTTAGTTCAAAAAAAAAAAAGTGTTTGTGACTTTGTGCCTTTTTTTTTTTTTTTTTTTTTTTTTTTAACATAAAAGGCATGAAGACTTAATTTCTAATCACCCCCCCCCCCTCCTCAGGGATGGGAATTTTCCGCTTTTTGGCGGATTTCCGCTTTTTTGTTATTTTGATAAGTTTCAGATTTTTCACCCCAAAAATTCCGCTTTTTTCCGCGGATTTCAGAAATATGTAACTGGAATGCCGCGGACGCGCTATAGCGCGTAAAATACACAAAAAATCGGCGACGGGACGCTAAAAAATGAAGCTTGTCCCGCGGGACGCGTAATTTTCGTCAAAGAATCGCAAAAGAAGCAAATTTCGTTAAAAAATTGCGAAATAACGAATAATTTCCGGCAAATTTCGTCAAAAAATTTGCGAAAAAATGCCTAATTTTGTTACAAAATCGCGAAAAAAGTCGGATTTCCTCGAAAAAATGACAAGTTTTGCCAGAAAATTTTGTCAAAACATTCGTGAATAACGGTAAATTTTATCAAAAAAACGGTAATTTTCTTTAAAAGATTGCGAAAAAACATAACATTTCGTCAACGAATCGCAAAAAAGGAAATTTCACTAAAAAAATCGTGAAATTACGAATAATTTACCGCAAATTTCGTCAAAAGATTCGCGAAAAAGTTTCTATTTTTGTTCCGAAAATCCCGAAAAAAGGCAGATTTCCTCAAAAAATCGCGAAAAAATGACAAATTTCGTCCAAAAATCGCAATAAAACGGCAAATTTTGTCAAAAGATTCGCGAAAAACTACAATTTTCATCAAAAAATCGTGATAAAACGGTAATTTTTGATAAAAGATCGCGAAAAGCCGGCACATTTCGTCAAAAGATCGCGAAAAAACGGCACATTTCGTCAAAAGATCGCGGAAAAACGGCAAATTTCGCCAAAAGATCGCGAAAAAACGGCAAATTTTGTCGAAAAATCGCTTTAAAACGCAATTTTCGTCAAAGGGGCAAAAAAAGAAAGTTGCCTGCTGGATAGAATTTTTCTGTTCTAAAAACTAACTTTCCCGTTTCCAAATTATTCTTTTTGCTGCTCCAAAAACAGATTTTCCTGCTTCACAATCTTTTTTGATTGTTCCAAATCTTTCTCAGTGAATGTAACTTCTGATAACACCTATTCATTAAACAAAAAGTACCCCCTTACTTGTGGTGCAATTTTTCATTCGCGCATGTGATCAAAATGTGGTGCAATTTTTCATTCACGCGTGTGAATACAATATGGTGCAATTTTTCGTTCACGCGTTATTTCAGTCTTTTTGCTTTTTTGCAGTTCCCATCCCTGCCCTCCTCTCTCCTGCTTTTTTTCTGACATAGTTTGGAAACTAAAATGACATGGTAAAACCCGTCAAACTTTGACGAAAGAAAATGTTTGAGAATTAACTGTTTCATTAACTTATAATAAACCTACAAAATTAGTTATAGTAAAAAATGCATTTTATATTGATATGTCTAACTCTTAAACAAACAATATTTATCGTCAAATTAACAAAATACTATTTCTATAAAACACAGTTGTAGAAATTGTTAAAATTAAACTTTAATCGTATATGTAAAGCAGTAAAATATAATAAAGATATGTTGTTATGATAAAGTTATCAATTAAGATTCTTATGCTAGTATTCCAAAATGATAAAAAGCAAAATTTATTCTACTTTGACTTAATCATCGAATTTTTTTTTTTTCCATGAAATCTAAATCTGGAATCATTTTCACCATATCAAAATTTACAAATGTACATTTCACATCTGTGTTCACGTTTAAAAAAATTGGCATTTTTATTTGAAAATTTTGATTCAAAACTTGAAAACTCAATGCTATTAGCTGAAATAGATGTTAAACTGTTGATGTTTTTTTATGTGTAAATCAAATTTTGTAAATGAAGCAAAATTCACCAGGTTTTATAACAGAAGATATTTAAATTTTTATTTTTTCCCTTTTAATGAGAAAATGGCAACATAAAATTACATCACTCAATTGTTTTCCTTTGCTTTAAATAGAAATGGAGTACTCCTGTTGCCACGATTAGAAAAGAGGTACTAAAAGCTACAAAAAAATTAATATTTCAAAAACAAATTAAGATAGCTTTCAAACAAATTTCATTTAAAAGTAATTTTTTTTTTCTCTACACAATGGTGTAAAAATTGAAAATGTGCGACAGGAAGAAGTTTAAAAACTTTTAGTAAAAAAAATTGCAATGCCGAAATTCATTTAAAATTTGAAAGTATTGCCATGTGCAAAATGACATATGCATTATGCAGAGATATGTTTGGCCTTTATAATATAGATACAAGATATACTTTTTTTTTTTTTTCTGCTGACAATACAGCATTTGCAAATTGATGTTTTCTATTTAATGCCTAAATGGTACACTATATATCTATTCCTACATATATTTGTTTGACAATTGTTACAAAACTTTTTTTTTAATTACTAATTTTTTTTTTTTTTTTTTTTTTTTTTTTTTTATAGATTTAAGCATTATGGCTCAGAAACCTGAAGATTTTAATTTACCAATATCTGCTATTTCCAAGATTGTGAAAGATGCAGTAAGTGATGTTTATTTTAATAAATCTTTTTGGTACTACTAGGTTATCCCGTCGACGAAAAAATTATCGCCAAACTATAAGATTAAATGGCAATAATGGATGATCGTGAACGTCACATTCAATGACATTAAATACGATTCACATGTTTAAAATGTCATTAAGGGATTTTTATTTCGACTTTTAATTAATATTTTTATTAATATTCTACTAATTATTTGTTTTTTCGTTATTTAAAATAAAAATTATGTCAATATGTATAATTTGGCTATTAGTTTGGCGATTTGTATAATCTGGCGAAATTGGTCGATGGGATAACAGAGTAGTACCAACTTTTTATTGTTTATTTTTATAATGTAATAGCTAATCAACTTTATAATTTGGGTCTTTATTCAAGATGCAGTTATAATCTTATGGAAGAATAGTTAGTATAGTAAGTACAGTATAGGATCCGTTATCCAAAATGCTTGGGACCCAGGGCATTCTGGATAAGGGGTTTTTCCGTAATTCGGAACACTTTACTGTAAGTGTAAGAAATGCACGAAATAATTTCATAAATAGTGAAATAAATAGGTAAATATGAATACTAATACATGTAAATACCTTAATTTATTGATTAATTTACACAAAATAAAAAAATAATTATAATAAATGAAAAAAATATACATATATATGAAATTTAATTTAGAGATTTTGAAACAATCTTTTGATTGGGATTTAGCAAACATTTCTACGATAGTCTTTTGCTTATAGCGCGTCTCTTGCACTAATTGTTCTTGTATTTTGTACAGAGACATGATTTGCTGCTCGTGGAAGTAGTTCTTCTGTTGCATACCTCAAATTAATTGTTCAGTATAAAATACTAATTTTTCATTTGATATCTTTTCAACTGCTTCATTCTGCCAGTTGTCCTTCTCATCATCACTTTCATCTTCATCATATATATATTTTGTTATCATTTCACAAATCTCACTGTCAGTCATGTGATTAATGGCAAGAATGTTTTCATCAGCTTCTAAACAAGCTTCTACTTTTTCTTGATTAAGCAATTTAGCTTCTGGACAATTAAAGCCTTTGGCATATGCCAAAAAATCGGCAATAATTTGCTTCTCTTTCGAAATCTTAAATCCTTCAAACTCAGGCTCATTTTCGTCATCAAAAAATAATGCAGATGGCCACAGATTGTACCATCCATGGATAAGTGTATCCTTATCCACTGCCTGCCATGCTTTAGCAGCGCTCCACAAAGCATCTTTGATTGTGAAGCTTCTCTGGAAATTTTTTATCCCAATTCCTTTGTTGCCCTCTGTGAGCATTTTTTTAAAGAAGTCATTTTTGTAGCGAGTTTTTAAAGATCTGTTATGTACAATTTGGAGGCACTGCAAACACATTATCCATTTCTAAGAATTCTGCTTCAGTATGGGCCATTTATTTCGTGATCTTTTGAAGAAATTTGGCTTTTATACCGATTTTTTGACGAAAGTTGCCGTTTTTCACAATCTTTTGTTGAAACTTGCCGTTTTTCGTGATTTTTTTTTGTCAAAATTTGCCGTTTTATCGCGATTTTTTGTATTATATTTGTTATTTTTTGCAATTTGGGAGAAATCTGCCTTCTTTGGGGATTTTGTGACGAAATTACTCATTTTCTCGCGAATATTTTGACAAAATTTGCCGAAAACTAGTCATTATTTCTTGATTTTTAACGAATTTTGCTGTTTGTCCATGATTTTTTTACGAAATCTGCCGTTTTTCGGGATTTTTTTGATAAAATTTGCTGTTTTTTTTTTTTTTTTTTTTTTTTTTTTTTTTTTTTTTTTTTCAATTTTTTGAATAAATTTGCCTTTAATCGCGATTTTGTGACGAAATTTGCCGTTTTTCGCAATCTTTTGTTTAAATTTGCCGTTTTTCGCGAATCTTTTGTCAACATTTGCCGTTATATCGCGATTTTTTGGACTATGTTATTTTTTCGTGAACTTTTTGGGGGAAATCTGTCTTTTTTGGGAAGTTTGTGACGAAATTACCCTTTTTCTCGCGAATCTATTGACAAAATTTGCCGAAAATTAGTCGCTATTTCGTGTTTTTTAACGAATTTTGCCGTTTCTTCGCGATCCTTTGACGAAATTACGCATCCCAATTGACGCGTAAGAGCTGTTTTTTTGCGTTCCGTCGCTGATTTTTTGCGTAATTAACGCACTATAGCACGTCCGCCGCTGAAAAAAAAAAAAAAAAATCCGATTTGCATTCCGGTTTTCGGAGCGTTCCGGATACCGGGACGCCGGATAACGGATCCTATACTGTAGTTATATTTTACCTGTTGATTAACCTACACATCGACAATTTTTTTATGCATAGTAACAAATGAATGAAAAAATGAATGCTTAAAAAATATATAATTCAAGCTAATTATAATCGTAAAGTAAAATTCAAACTAGTAGTAAAGTCAAGAGATGGCAGCACAATATAATGCTGGTTTCATTCATATTCGAAAAATATATCGCTGCTGTTGAAAAGACCAGCAGAGTAAAAAAAATTGGGGGAATCTTTCGCTTGGTGTACTCTTCACCAAACTCACTAGGCCAGTTGTAATAACAGTTGCTGTGTGGCGTGACAAGTTTCAAGGATATGTTTAGGAGAATTTCAGGCCCTTTAAAATCACTCTTCACAAAATTTTTCAGCCCCAAACAGGACCCTTCACAAAATTATTTGTCTCTTAAATAGACCCTTCACAGAAGTTTTTCACCTTTAAATTGAACTTTGCACGAAACTTAGTCATTTAAAAATAAAAGCTAGCCTGTAAAAAGGCAATTGAAGTCACCAAAGAGCATATTATTTTGAATTTTTTATATAAAGGATATAATCTGAAGTAGAGATGTAAATTTTCCGAAAAAATTGAAGTAGTGGAAAAAAAAATGTTTTTTTTTTTTTTTTTTTTTTTTTTTTTTTGAAAAAAAAAACGGTAAAGTTGGAAAAATTGATTTTTTATAATTGTTATTCCCAAATGAATTATATTTTCTTAGAGAATATGAAATAATAAACTTTTTTTTTTCATTTATTTGTATTAAGAAAATTCTTTTCACTTTATATGACTATATTACAAAATAAAAATAAAAAGAAGCAAAACCTGCTTTTTTTTTTTTTTTTTTTTTCTATTCTCAGAATTTTTATACAGTAGACTCCCTCAAATCTGCAAACCAGAAATCAGCTACTCTCTAAAATCTGCACATATTTGATGGATGAATGAAACTTTCATGATTAAACATAATTGATCATGATCAATCAATTGATCATGATGTTTTCAAAATGAAACTTTCAAATTCAGATATTGGGACAAAATTTGATTTTTTTAGTTTTGCATCAGTTCCATATATTTTTTATTTTGTAATTTTCTTAATAATAGTCTATTCATGTTTTTTTCATAAAGGAAGAATACATTTTTTTGGAAAAAATTAAAGATATTGCTAATATTACTAGTAATCACAATCTTCTTACCAAATATATTTATGCATTAATCAAGATTTTTTGGTTATCTTAGACCTGGCTAAACTTTAAAAAAAAAATCCTTATTTTATGATTTTGATGTGAATTAGTAATGTACTTTTATGAGGCAAGTTTTGTTGAATAATTTTTGAAAAATACATCTAATCTTTATAATGAATATTTAATCATACACTATTGATTAATAACTTGACCTTCGCTATTAGTACTTTTATCATTTTAAAAACTATCTAAATTTTTATTATTTTAATTTATTACTTATTTTAATATTTTATTATATTGTAAGCATTTATTATAGTTCCGATTGCACTATTAATTGCACTCAAATTATTGTTTAAAAAATGTAAACAAAGCAGTGACCAGAAATCTGCAAAATTCTAAAATCCGCACAACCTCTGATCCCAAACTGTGCGGACTTGAGGGAGTCTACTGTACTACATTCAGGCTTTATTTAATGCTATTGTTTGTTGTATCATATCTCTGTTGAAATGATTTCTAGTTATATGGTTAATTACCAATTGACCTAATGTAAATACCTGAGCCAATATCTCTGCAGTTTGGAATGAAATGAATTATACATATGCATTGTTTTTAGGTAAATGATACTAGTTTAAATAAACAAATTATTGCAGTTTTGTCATTATTATGAATATCAGTATTCAAATTGTTTAAAAAAATGTGTATTTTTACAATTATATATTTTTTTTTCCCTTACAATTATAATTTTATCTCCTTTAAAAAATGTTTAGTTTTGGTTTAGCTTTTCAATCTCAACTCAAAAAAGTTTTGATTTAGTTTTATAATCTAAATTCAAACAAAACTAAGTTTTAGTTTGGCTTATTCAGGTCTGCAACTAAAAAACAGCATAGGTATGTGTGCAAGTTTTCCGTCCACAGGACGGAATTCCGTCTTTTAAAGGTTCCCGAGGACAGAAGCGGTACGGAAAAGTGACTGTACGAAACACTGACGACAAAAAATGATCGCGAAAATGACGCGTTTTTTGCCAAGAGAAAAAAAAAACTTTTTTTTTCCGTCAAAAGATTATGAATAAAACATGATTTTTGTCAAATGATCGCAGAAAAAGACGTTATTTCTGTCAAAAGATCGTAAAAGGACGCATTTTTCGTCAAAAAATTGCGGAATAAACATATTTTCTGTTGACGGATCTCGAGAAAAACGTAATTTCCATCGAAGAGTCGCAAAAATGACGCAGTTAAGGAATCACGGAAAAGTCGCGATTTTCCTCAAATGATCGTGAAAAAAACACTATTTCTGTCAGAATTGCAGAGAAAATGCGATTTTTGTCAAAAGATCGAGGAAAAGGCGTTTTTCGTCAAAAGATCATGAAAAAAGATACGTTTTTTCTTTTTTTGCAAAAGATCGCGGATAAAAGCACTATTTCTGACAAAAGACACATTTTTCGTCAAAGAATAGAAAAATAAATGCAATTCCTGTCGAAGGATCGCGAAAACGACACAGTCTCTTTCAAAGAATCGCAAAAAAGATGTGATTTTTGTCAAATGATAGCGGAAAAAATGCCATTTTTGTCAGAATTTGGGAGAAAATACAATTTTTTTGTCAAAGGAGCGAGGAAAAGGCGCGATTTTTGTCAAAAGATCGTGGAAAAGGCAAGAATTTTTGTTCAAGGGTCAAAGCATCGCGATGTTTCGCGATCAAAGAGTCGCGAAAAAGATACGATTTTCGTCAAATGATAGCGGAAAAAATACTATTTTTGTCAGAATTGGGGAGAAAATGCAATTTTTTTGTCAAAGGAGCGAGGAAAAGACGCGATTTTTGTCAAAAGATCGTAGAAAAGGCACGAAATTTTGTTCAAGGATCGCGAAAAAGTCACGAATTGAATTTTTGTTTAAGGAATGCAAAAAAATCACGAATTTTTTTTCAAGGATCGCAAAAAAGTTTCTAATTTTTGTCAAAAGGTCACAAAAAACGTGATTTTTGGTCAAAGTATCGTGATATAGACGCGATTTCTGTCAAAAGGTCATGGGAAAAGCGAATTTCATCAAATGGTCATGGAAAAAACATGAATCATGCACGTGCATATTTGTTTAATCAGGGGGAGGGGGGGGGGGATTCAAAATATTTTCAGTCCTGGTAAAATTTCAAACTTGCACCCATGAGCATAGGATTTATTGACTGTTAGATTTTTACTCACTGAAACTAGGAAAATAATTTTTTTTTTTAAAGTTTAATTAAACATAAAATTTCTCTTTTGATTCTGAAATCTGGTATCCCATTCTTCAGTAAGAAACAGAATTCTATAATGTTTCCATATGGTAATTTCATATTTTTTTAAAGTGAAACGCAAAGGTTATGAAAAGAGAACACTACAAATAGAAAATGTGAGGAATGAACAAAATCAGTTACACAGAGAGATAAACTTCTACTATGCTTCAGTCAACCACTAAAATTCAAAGTTTAATCAAGAGGGAAGTATAATTTAGAACATAGTTACTTGTAATAAAATATGGATTTTTTTCATTGCAGTTGTACTTTTCTAATGCAAACTGCCCATGTTTTGCAACATTACTGTATGTTATGAAGGGAAATGGAGGTCAATTTTAAATTCAACACCCTGAAAAAACATTAAATTAATCAGCTATATACAGTAGACTCCCTCAAATCCACAGAGCTTGGGACCAGTGGTTGTGCGAATTTTAGAATTTTGCGTATTTCTGGTCATTGCTTTGTTTACACTTTTTAAATGGTTATTTGAATACAATTAATAATGCTATAGAAACTATAATGAATGCTTATAATATAGTAAAATATTACAATAAGTAATAAATTAAAATAATAAAAATTTAGATATTGTTTAAAGAATGATTAAAATATTAAAAGCAAAGGTCAAGTAAATAACCAATAATGTATAATTAATATTCATTATAATGATGAAATGCATTTTTTCTAAATTATTAAATTAAATTTGCCTCATAAAGATGCATTACTAATTCACATCAAATTCATAAAATAAGGATGTTTTATTTCAGGTTTAGCCAGACTTAATAATAAAAAATAAAAAAAAACTTGATTAATGCATGAATATATTTGGCAAAAAGATTATGATTATCAGTGATATAAGCAATATTTTGAATTTTTTCAGAAAAACTTTTATTCTTCCTTGATAAATTCAGCAATATTAACAAAAATTACTCATTAAAATGTATATAAACATGATATAAAAATTAAAAAGTCAAATTTTGTCCCTAATTCTAAACTGAAAGTTTCATTGTTTACATATGAAAATTATGTGCAGATTTTAGAATTGCAGATTTGAGGGAGTCTACTGTAGTGAAATCATGAAAAATGCAGCCTAGTAGCGCCACCTATAGAGCAATTTACACAAAAACACTGTACAACATTAATATATATCAGGAACTGACTGAGTTTGTAGTTTGATGAAAAATAGTCCTTTAGTTCCTGAGATAGAGCTATTGCGATAATCATGAATAATGCAGCATAGCAGCACCATCTGTTGGACAGTATACAGCAATAACTAAACATCTCGAGTTTATATCAAAGTGTAACTGAATCTAAAGTTTTGTGAAATTATGAGCATCAGCTCTTGAGATAAAGGGCAAAATTAGCACTAGCCACCGGCCACAGGGCCAGTAAATGAGGAAAAGTGGCTAGTGAAAAATTGTCTATCAGCGACCACCTCCCGGCCACATTTTCATATGGAGATAATAAAATTTTCTTGCATTTCATCAAGGATTCTAATTTTTTTTTTTGTCCAATATATTTATATTAACATATTTATTTGGGCTATTCAGTTTTAGATTAATATTTATAAAATGTTTACTATTTAGTATTTTTAAATAAAAAAGTGGCTACTAGTTTAAAGAACCACTTAAAAAACTAGTCCTACCAGCCAGTGGCCGCTAATGAAATTTCCCAATTTTGCCATATATCTTGAGATAGAGCGCCCATAAAATTTTTGTCACATAAAGACTCGCAGAGTGACAGATATTAACACAAAATTGTCTTAAGGACAAAGTAGAAAAAAACATGAAAGCTCCTTTCAAGTTTTCTCAAATAGATTTCTGCTGAGAGATCAGATTACGCACATTAAGGTTTTCATGTGAGACACTCAACATAAAAATAAATAAAATAAAAAGTATGAGAATGTAGCTATTACAAAATTTTCAATATATTATTTTACAAATGAATTTTCAATTTTTCCAGTTTGAAAAAATTGAAAAATAAACCTTTGGAAAAAAAGCTGGAAAAAAAAAAAAAAAAAAAAAAAAACAGTTTTTTCCCAATTTTTTGGAGGGTTTTCCAAGCATTTCCATCTCTAATCTGAAGACATTAACAATTTAAAATTCACAAAATTTTGACTAGAATTTTCACAAATGTAAGAAAAACTTCACAATTTCATAAAAACAGGACCCTGTGAGAAAAATCTGGACAGACCCCTGAGTTTTGTAATCCTTGTGTTTTCTCCACTTGCCTGCTTTCCAGAGTTTTGTATCAGAATAAACTTCAGAAAAAAATCACTTATGAGGATGTTTTTAAATAAGAAAGAAAGAAAAGAGTGATATTTAGTAGTTTTAAATGAAAATTCCTTTAAATGAGTACTTTTTCATTTCCATTTTACAAAAAAGACTTATATTTCCAACTTAGAAATAATTTCTTTAAATTAAAACTTTATTTAAAATGAGGATAAGTTTTATTTTCACAAAAGGATAAAAACATAATTTTGTTTAAAAATAAATAAATAAAATTAAGTTTTAAATATTAATTTATATTTTCTACAAAAGAATACATTATAATTATTTTGGTATTACTTGATTACCCTGTCAACCAAAAAACTATCGCCAAACTATAAGATTTTAAATGCCGATAATGGATGATTGTGAATGTCACATTCAATAACATTAAACACGATACACATGTTTAAAATGTCATCAAGTAATTTTTAATTCCACTTTTTATTTGTATTTTTATTAATGTTTTACTAATTGATTAGTTCTTTCATTATTTATTAAAATTAATAAATAAAATAATTAATAAAAGATCATGATTTTTTTTACTCTCTAGCAAAGGCATCTCTTATTAACTGAAACATCCCAAATTTCATTCACTGCATTTTATTCACTGCAGCTTTTATTAAGATTAACACATTTATGGTCAGATTTTTGATATGATGTAAAATCATAATGTATATATGGTGTACGGCATGGAAGTAAAAGAGTTAAATTTTGACTGTCATTTTATCAATGTTTCATTTTTTTGTGGCATTTTTATAATTTTCAATATTTCTTTTACTTATTTAGATTCCCGAAGGTGTTCGTGTTACAGATGTAGCAAAATTAGCATTATCCAAAGCTGCAAGTGTCTTTGTTCTATTTGCAACATCTAGGTAATTTTTAATTTACATGGTTTTGTCTCTGAATGAAACTAATTTTGTATAAATATTTTAATGTCATTTTTAGTTTAAAAGCTTCAATAATTTTATCAGATTATAAAGTCATGAAGTTTCTTCTGTTTTCACTATTGTTGAATAAAGGAAAACTTAAAATAATTCTGGGCTGTGATTGAATGCTAACTAAAATTGAGTGATGACTGCCTTGCAAAATGAAGGTTTTCTAATTGTTTTAAAATATTTATTTGCATGAAATCTGGCACAAAAGAATAAAAATAAATGAAAAATATCTATAATAGGAGGGGGGGGGAGGATTTTTGCTTTCCATTTTCAACAATATTTCTGAAAATTTAATACTTAAAAAGCAATGTATGTTTGAGTTCAGTGTTGCAAAAACTTTCTTACAATATACAAAGACAAGATATATTTTTTTTTTTAATCAAGTAACTTTTATAAGTTACATATTTATAAGTTACATATTTTATATATATATATATATATAATCTTAAAAAAACATTGTTTGTCAAGCATTTGATGTTTATATTAAAAATATTTCCTTATTTCATCACTGAAATTCATGTTGTTCCACAAGATGTCTGTTACAGTATGCAAATTTGATAAAGTTATAGAAAATGTTCTGCTTTTATTTAGGCTTAGTAAAAAACATAAAGTATTAAATTTATTAATAAATAAATAAATAATTTTTTTTTTTTTTTCAGATATACTAATATGAAAGCTTTTTTTAAAGAAAGCATTTCTATATTAGCATAAATATTTGCATTATAGTTAGAAATAAATGTTTGTTGTTGTTATTTTACATTTTTTAATTTTTTTTTCCAGAGTTTTTTTTATTAAGATGACAACCAGAAAGAAATGAGCGTTATTTAAACTATCTATTTAGGACTTTTAAATTGTTTTTTAAGCATATAATCATATTTTACTTAATTTAATAGTAACCTATTAATTGCTAATTAAGTTGTAAAAATATTAAAATGTTATTATATTGTCATTGCAAACATGCACACACACACTTTTTCTAGAACTCTAGCACATCAGCAAGTGAGTGAAAAAGAATTACAAAGTTCCATCTTTACATACATGAACCAAATTATAAATATAAGCATGTAATAATGGATTAATAATTTGCAGTTTTTGGCTTTAAGAAAACTTTGTTGTGCTACTTTATTTTTTACTGTAGTGTTGAAACACAATCAGTAAGTCTTTAGTGATAATGTTCAAATTTGCACAGATAAGTATGCTTTTAATTTAGATTAAAAAAAACTTTTTTTCTTTGCCCTTTTTATTTAAATCTGAATCTTATAAAACAGTGAAGATTCTTAAGCTGTAGGCTGCAGACTACTAGTGATCTGCAAGTACTATTCATATAATTCGATTCTCTTAAATTTACAAAAAACACAAGGAAAGAAAAATTCAAATAAAATGTGCATCACACACTGCCAACAGAAAATGTTATAATAATAAAACAACATAAAAATGGTCACCAATTGAAAAATAGTTTGAGAATCACTGCAGTAACAGTGCTGCCAGTTGGTCCCTATTTCCCTAAAAGGTCCCTATTTTTTAACTTGGTCCCTAAAAGTCCCTATTTTCACTAAGAGGTCCCTAAAAGTCCCTTTTTTTATCTATACTGTGTCTAAGTTAATTTTTTCCTTACATTTTACCAAAATTTATCAAGAAAATTTACTTTTTAAAAATTTAATATTGTAGATGATAGCACATAACTGATCATAGTGGAAGAAATAAAAAAGTTGTAGTGAAAAAACCCTGCAATTTTGGTCAAAGAGTCCTGAAAAAAAAAAACCGCAATTTTGTTAAAAAAATCTCGAGAAAACACGTTTATCGTCAAAATTTCGCGAGAAAAATGCGATTTTTTTCAAAAGATTGCTAGAAAAACACGATTTTTGCTTAAGATCGCGAGAAAAACATGATTTTCGTCTAGGGATCATGAATAAATGCTATTTTCATAAGGAAATTTTTGCCGAGATTTTTGCCAAATGACTGTGAAAAACTGCGATTTTCGTCTTAAGATTGAAAAGAAACGGGATTTTTATCAAAAGATAGTGAGAAAAACACGATTCTTGTCGAAAGATTGCAAGAAAAATGTGGTTTACGTCCACAGATTGCGAAAAAAGCACTATTTTCGTCTAAAAATTGTGAGAAAAACTCATTTTTCACCAAAAAGTTGTGAAAAAACCCCAATTTTGTTAAAAAATCGCAATAAAATATGTTTATTGTCAAAAGAACGCAAGAAAAATGAGATTTTTATCAAAAGATCGTTAGAAAAATGCTATTTTTGTCTTAAGATCGCAAGGAAACGTGATTTTCGCAAAAAATTGCTAGGAAAACGCGACTTTCTCCAAAAGATCACAAGAAAAATGGGATTTTCGTCTAAAGATCGCGAAAAAAAAAAACCAATTTTTGTCTAAAGATTGCAAAAAGAACCCAATTTTCATCTAAAGATAGCGAAAAAAACACGATTTTTGTCTAAAGATTGCAGAAAAAATTCAAATTTTACCAAAGAATTTAAAATAAAAAGTTTTAAACTTTTACGTTAAAAGATCATGAGAAAGGTGGTATTTTCCCCCTAAATATCAAAGGAAAAATGCAAATTCCATCAAAGCATTAAAAAAAAAAAAAAAAAAAAAAAAAAAAAAAAAAAAAAACACCCTGGGAATGTTGTTGAAAAAATGTATAATTAATTTAGGGAAGGATTTCCTCTCTCCCTCTTTGTTGTAACTTTTCATAAAATTAACCATGATTTCAGGGTTTTTTAGAACTTTGAATTTCTTTTGCTACAGAAACTCATTTCATTTAAATTTATTACGAAAAAATCATTTATAACCTTTATTTCAATTATGTTTGTGTTCGTAAATGCAAATTATATATGCAAATTATATAAGTGATGATGATTCAGAAAATAATTGTAATAAGTGTTAAATATTGCTGGAAAAAACAAAAAAGCGTACTATTCCTGAAACCAGTATTTTAATCCTAAAGTGTGCTAAAAATTTCTGAAATAGTCAGGAATGAACTTTAAATAGTTTATTTATGCTATAGTTTTTACAATGTTGATGTCTGTATTGATACATATGTTAATGTATTAAAACATGTGTCAATATATTTACATATCAATGAAACTTCTTATAAAATTCCTATATTTCCTATTATATTTTTGAAAAAAGTCACTTCTAGGCCTGATGGATGTAATGCGTCTGATTTTATTATTTTAGTATATAACTATTTTAATGACTGGCCATCCAGGTGGGAAGATTTTAGTTTTATTAAGTGTTCCTGCACATGGACTTATGAAACATGTGCCAAGCAGATGGTTAACTCTGGAACCTGCAGCAAATTGGTTGTTAGAACAATGGAATTGTCTCCATGAGTATTTCTTAAAATATATTCTATCTAGAAAAGAACAAAGGACACTAAATACAGTCAGCTACAAAAAAAATTTTGAATATTTGAAGGAGAAAACAATGAAATGTCAGTTACTGTTTATTGTATCTAGTGCCAAACATTTATCCAGTTTACTGCATTTTTCCAAAGGGAAGATCCTCTGATCCACTTAGTGTATGATGAAATAAAATGCCTTATCATTAAGTCGCAGTGCATATTTGCAAACAGTCAGCCATTAAATCTTTCAAGAATGATGTCAATCAAGATCCCTTTGAGAGTAAAAATTTAATCTCTCCAAGAGATATTGTTTTTAATGAAGAATTGCAAAAAGAGTTTTTGCAATTATCTGAAAAAGATAAAGGTTATGTTTTAAGTGATGTGCAACATCATTATATAGCTTCTGGTAAATATCTTTACAACAAGGATATATTGCAAAATTAAAACTTGAAATATCTCATTTGCTTAGACCCAGAATTCAAAAGTACTCCGAAAAGTTTTAAAAATATTGCTAAACTTGCACAAAAATTGCCTATAAACATTGAAATTGATGCCCTCTTGGATGAATGGAAAATTTGCAAGCTCAGACAAAAAGAATCTGAAGTAAATAGGATTGATTCATTTTAGGCCACTTCTATTAATGCAAAAGAGGAAAAGGAGGATTAAAATATCCAAATCTCTCTCTTTATTTTGAAGAGTAGCCTCAGTTTGTACCATGGCAGTGCAGATGTAGAACGAGGATTTTCGCTTTCACATCAAATTCTTTCCGAAGACCGTCGATGAAAGAACAGATGCTAAATGCTAGGCTAAACTTAGCAGATGCTTTAAGACATCATTATGAAAACCATGCAGCTCTAGTACCAGTAACTAGTAAAATGATAAAAAAGGCTAATATTGCATATGAAAATTATCAAAGTTACCTAGAAAATGAAAAGAGAAAAAAAGGAAAGTACAACTTGAAGTGGAAAAAGCTACAGAAGAGGAAGAAATCAGAAAAAAAAAGAAGCTGAAAAAGATAAAAGTACAATTGTAGTTCTTGACAAAATTTTGGAAGATTTAAACAAAAATGTGAATGAAGAAGTAACTGTATTGGACAGATTGATCGATGAAGGCAATGAAAGGTTAAAAATTGCTTTAGAAAAAGGAAATTTAACTGAAGCTAAAGTGGTTAAAATTTGATTGCAGCTGGTATAACAGCTAACAAGGAACTGAAAGTAAAAAAGGATAAAGCTGATAGCTTGTCTAGTGTTATAAATTAGAAAAAATAATTTAATTACAAATTTTATGAGTAACAAATCTAAAGAAGGTTAATTTAAGAAATTTGTAAATATTATATTTGATTAAATAAGTTTAAAAAAAAAATGGCTTTTATTTGTTAAAAATAGTATTTGATTTGTATAAATATTATGTTTATTTTTCAGGTCCCTAAAAGGTCCCTATTTCAGACTTTTGGTCCCTAAAAAGTCCCTAATTTTTAATCATTAGGTCCCTAAGTCCCTACTACTTTGTACTAAAGTTGCTGGCAGCCTTGCAATAAAAGATTGTTTAAAAATAAAATAAAAAGAAATATTTTTTAAAGTTAGGATCCATTTGTTGTTTATTCATGTAATAAAATAATATAATAATTTTGAATAAAAATTAAATTATTTCTCTTTGCACACAGTGCTAACAGTCTTTCACAAGACGCAAAACGAAAAAGATTGTTGGCCAAGGATGTATTTGATGCTTTGAATGATTTAGAGTTAGATTTTCTAATACCACCTCTGCATAATGCACTTACAGGTGAGTAGAATTAATTTCTCAATCACTTTGCAATGTGTGTCTTTTACAGAATTTTTAATCTTTTGCCAAATTTTACTAGACAATTTCCTGGTTAAATAAGGTAAAATTTATAATAAAAAATAAGTTGTAGAAATAATCAGTCTTTTCACCAAAACATATGATATTGTTCCATTCTTAATTTCATATAAAAAGTTTAAAAATAAACTAAACGAGATGGAATCCGTCTAAATTCGATGTTTAAAAAAAAGTTTTGGAATGCCCTCATCACTCATTATTGCCGAACAAGAATTCGATTGACTTGATTTTTTTTCTCTTTTAAAAGAGACTTTTATGGACCGCTACAGTTACTTTTGACCCTCTAATTATTCCACATTTTCTTGTTAAAAAGCTAGATTTAAAAACTTTTGAGATAATTATTCTAATCAATAATAATGTACAATAATTTAAATCCAATTAATTTTTTCTATCATATTATTGATGCTAATTAATCAGATGAGCTATAAATGACAGTTCATATTATTATGCTAATTAATCAGATGAGCTATAAAAGAACTTTAATGCAGTTACAAATGTTAATTTGGAGTTATCTAACCAGCTTCCTTTTCTAATGAATATATTTTTTTTTCAGTTTTTCATATTAGACTGTCACTGTTTATCAATTTGTAGAGAGTCTCATAAATACACATTTTTCTTATGACAAAATTCCCTATTTTTGAAAATAGTTTGTCTCATTTTCTTTAGATGGGGGTTGAAGATCTCCGATTTGTATAATTTTTCTCAAAATGTGTGAGAAAGCTTAGAAATAAGTTAACTTATGCCATTCATTTTAAATACTAAACTGATTTATCCACAAAATAAAAATGTACATCAGGTACAGCAGAGCAATCAAACATTATTTTACTTTGTCATTATTTTGGAGTTAAATCCAACAGTTCTTAATTAATTTTTGTTAATTATAATTTTGACTTGTGAGTAAATGGTTGGTCAGAAAAATTTGATTGATTCTACACATTGCAGTAGTTTTGCAGTGTTTTTTATTATCAGGACATCATTGTTTAATGATAATTGTTATTTTAAATAACGAATCTCTTGATAATGTAATAAACATGTGTAAACTCCAATTTTTTTTCTATGAAAAATGGTTGACGGGATAATAGACAAATACTAGTTGATATATATTTGATAAATATTTGAAATTTGTCTCTGTTGTCATTACCAAGATGTACAGTAATTTTTCTTTTAGCTCCCCACTACATGCTGTTTTGATACAACAGCATTCTCGCATTGTACAGTCCAACAAGATCTAACAAACAGTAATGTGTATATTTTTGATTAATTAAACAAAAACTTGTACAGTATTTTTTTTCTTTCTTTTAAATATACTTTTTTACAAAGTAATGACTTATGTGTTAGAGTAATGTTGTAAAACAAATTATCAATAAAAATTTCATTATTTTAACGCTAACCTGGAAATTTCAGCATGAGATATTTGTGACCACCCTGCTTAAGCTTCTTTGTGATTGTCTTATGTAGGTGACTGGATGATAGCAACTGTGGGATGGATTAATATTTGGTAGTTTTTATAAAACAGTCGTTTCAACTGTTGTAGCTTTGGTTTAGTAAGTTTTTGGCCATGCCTATGCGATCTTTGTTGTATATTGGCCGTGAGTCTTTTCTACTAACATTATAGAACATCATATATAGCTTGTTTGGAAGATATTTTCGAGGAGGAGGAGGGGGGGGGGAATTGTTCCCCTGATAAATACTGCCTTTATAAAATTTATGCATATGCAGATGCTCTTTATTCATTCTTGGAAAACACAGATTACTTAATGAACTCTGTGCTAACAGGCATGCAATTGTATAGGATAACATAACACTTCACATGCAAGTTTTGCCTTCTATTTTGCTTTCCTTTGCTATTTTGCATAACTGCAAAATTTGTGTAACTAATTTTATGGTATGCCAACAAATGTTGAGTTGGCTCCATTTTAATTGCAAGAAACTATTGACTTAGCTCCATTTTTTGCTGAGTTAAGTTGTTACCATGCATGCACTGTATTCAATCATTTATGCATCCTTCTCTATTGGTCTGTGACCTCACCATTTGACATATATATATATATATATATATATATATATATATATATATATATATATATATATATATATATTTATTATTATTATCCTATATTAAGATAATGAGTTTTTACCATGTAAAGTCACAATAAATGTTACTGATTAAAGTAACAATAATGTATTTTAAGTTATATGTTAATATGAATGTTATCTCTTAATTCTAATTTAATCATTTTATTAATTTAATTTTATGTTAATATCGATTATTAATTATTTTTCCGGTTCAATTCTATTTCCATTCACCTTTATCTTTTTTGTTTGTTATGGATAACTATTATTTTTACTTACTTTCAACTCCTTTTTGTAAAATATCTTTGTTCCTTGTTTAATAATTTGGTTTTTGTGTGATGGTAGTCCCAAATTCGTATTGTTTTGCTTTTTCATGGCAAATACGAAGATGAAACCATACACTCCATTTGTAGTTCCAAAGTATTTGGGACCTGAAGATTCTGCTTTGGTTCTACAAATTTCATTTGTATTCATATTATTCTTTTTTCCTTCCATGTTCAATGTGCTATAAGTTATTAAATTCAATGGTTAATATTGTTTACTATAATTCAATTTAATTCTTCGTTTTGGTTTATTGTTTTATTGATAAAATCCATTGGTGAATCCTGTTTACTTTTAATGGTATTATATATATATATATATATATATATATATATATATATATATTCCTTACAAATTTTCTAAAAAAAAATTTTGTGCAATTTTATTTAGAAAAATGGGTAAAACAATAAAAAATGATGTGATCAGTCTGTATTTGTTTATCACAGTCACATGATTTGCTCTGTAATATATAGATATAAGTTTATGATATCTTAATATGTGTTTGAATTAACTGGTACAACTTATTGCAAGTTCATCATGTTTGATTACACATTATGTTAATATGTATGTGCCTTCTTGTGATTTATGATTATTTATTAATTTTTCAGCTTATCGTAACAGTTTAGAAACAAAAAAGCAAGCCAAAGTTTTCAAAAAGAATGACAGCCAAAGAGAAGAACCAGATGATGTTGAGATGGATGTTTCTGGGCCAGATGTGATTACTCTAGAATCTGATTCAGAAAGCTCAAAAGAAGATTCAAACAATGAAAATGATAGTGAAAGTAGTAGTGATTAATTATTGTTTTAATGAAAAACTGTAATTAAAATAATTCTTGTTGAAAGAGCATGCTTATGAAATTGTTAAGTTGTTACACATTTGTTATTTGTTTGTGGTTATTTTCATATAAAAATTTTTTATTAACATATGTGTACTTAAAAGAAAAAAAAAATCAAAATTGTCAGAAATTAATGTAAAAATAATTCAAAAGGATTATTAAATGCAAAATATTACTACTAATAATATAGCTATACTAATAATATAAAGAAATAACATTTGTCTGTATCTAGTAATCTTTGGAACTGCTAAAGCAATATAAAAATTAATGGTAGTAAAATGATGGTGGCAATCTTTGCTCCAACATAGGTTATATTTTATGTCAGTACAATAGTCCTCAAAGGTGTGCAGGTGCAAAAAATGCTCTAAAATTGTGATTTCTGTGATATTGTTGAGACTAGAAATTTGATATTAAATGTGTTGTTACTTTTAAGATGTAAATACTTGCTATTTAAAAGGGTGAAATAATCAGAAAACATTCTATATAACGATTTATTTAGAACTGATATGACTAGAAACTTGAAAATTGGCATGGCTGCTACTTTAGAGATTTAAATTCTCACTCAGAATAGCTTTTTAAAAATTCTGAATTATGATTAATTTGTAATTAATTGTAAATTTTATCACTAATTTTAAGTCTTATGTTCACTTGATGCAATATAAAAACGGAATTTACTGAAAATGTGGCTTAATTAGTATTTTTTTAATTAATCTTACCATCATAATTTCTTCTAAAAATATTAATACAAATTTTCTGTTGGCATATTTCAATAACTACACATACAAAACAATGATTTTGCTAATATATGTAAATAAGATTTTTATTTATTTATTTATTTTTTTTTAATTGGGTTGCAATCATAGTTATTATTTTAATAACACTGGAATAAAGTTTAATTTTTGAATTTGTGATAGTAATTGAATTGTAAAACCCACTGAAAATGCAGTTGAGTATAAAGTGAAATAAACAAGGTGAATGACAAGTTATAACATTTCAATAAATAACATTCGAGAAAATATGCTAAGTTAAAGATGGTATTTGCAGATCTAGAAATAAATATTAAGGAATACTGCAGTCATTGAAAAAACATCTAACTGTCATTACAAGCCATAAGAGACTTTAAATTAAATTAAGATTAAAGTTAATGAAAGATATCAGAAATTATAAGAAACTGAATGAAAATAAAGTATTTAGAGGGAAATACCATTTATTATTCTTTAAAATTGAAGCCAGCCAAATTTAATATTACTATTGTTGTTAATAATTGATTTTATAGATTGAATGTAATTAGAAGTATCAAAAATGTCTCATAACAACAATAATAATAAATTAAATCATGGAAAAGTTGGCATATAATGATGAATTGTTTTTTGATAACAAATTAGGAAAATTGATTAAATATTGATAGTCAGTATAACTAACAGTAATTTTCTAATGTAAAAAGATCTGTGGACATTTTTGTAAAATGATAATTTTGTTAATAAATTTTCAATAAATATTCTGTATGATGTTAAATTATTTTTATTCTTCAACTGTGTGTGTTTATGCCTCCCACCCTCCCCTCTCCACCTCCTTCTTTTAAAACATGAAATGAAATTTCCCATTCCTCATCCAAAATAATCTAAAACACTGTTCTTCTAAAACCTGAAATGAAGCTTAAAGTAAAAGTAAGTGAAAGTTCTAATTTAGTTATAATCAATTCCAGAAAATTACAGAGAAAAAAAGAATTTCTGGCAAGTTTGTGAGAGAACTTCTAAAAAATTATTATTATTATTTTTAAGTAAAAATATTTTAAGTAAAATTATCTTTTTCTAAAACAAAGATATTGTTAGAAAGGTACCAATGATAAAAGTTTTCCTATTTTTTGTTTATTATTTACCCATCATATGTAGTATAGGGTTAATATTGCAATCGTTTTGAAAATTGAAAAAATTTTTATGACGGATTTACACGTTTCAGATACTAGAGATTCCGAAAAACATATTTTTAGAAAAAAAAATTTTGCCTTCCGTCTGTCTGTCTGTAACCGCTCTATCTCCCGAACAATTTGAGATAGAGACTTGAAACTTTGTATGTGCTTAGTATGTAAGAATCAGACAAAGCCTATTTAATATCAATAACCTCGATTATCCGGAACTTTTATTTTTTGGACTCTCGAAAAGTTCGTTCTGATAAAGGCAATAAAATAACACGAATTTTGCATAAAAAACTAAGTCAATCGGATTATTAGTTGCCAAGATATGTGTAACCCCACTTTGATGATAATAAATGGATCTTTTTTCATTGCGATAATTTAAATAGGCCCAAACTTCATCTTTTGTAGCTACATTTTTAAATTTTTCCCCAGATAAATGCTTTGCATAATGAACTCTGCATGCTATTCTATGTTTGGAAATATGTTGTAGAGAAAGACAATGGACATTACATTTTATAGGCTTTGAAATTTTTTAATCTGTGTTAATTATTTGTTTGCCAGCAGTCCACAAGCATTTTAATGATTTAGCAATAATCTTTTGGCTTGGATGATTATCTTTTCCCAAAACAAATCTTACCTTAGCAATATTTCAAGAATTCCTTTTTGTTCTTTGCTACATATTTGGAAAAAAATTCCACTTAAAATCAGGCTTTTTTTTTTTATTGACAATATTGCCTATTTTAGCTTTAGATATAGAAAAAACATACCTTTCACAGTATTTTTAAATATCAAATACGAATAATTCTCTTTCAAGATTGCAAAAGTTTAGCCATTTATCTATCACTTCAGCTGGTGCAACACCTTAAGTCTCAGGATTGATTTTAGTCTTGAAGAGATTTTTGAATAGTACCTGTTATATGCTTGAATAACAATAATTTTGCTATCAAGAACTTGTAATCATTTGCTTTTATAGTAAAACATAGATGCTTAGCCCTAATTCAAGGTATGGAGATCTTCTAGCCCATTTCATTAGGTTATTATATGTCTAAAGCTCGAAAAATGTCAGTCTTGGATAGACTTGTAGCCATGATCAGTTCTTTAAAAGCACCATTTTGCGTGTAAACAAATATTTCAGTTCTCAGAGGAAAATTTATTCTTTAAAAAATATATTAACTGTGAAAAGTTAATTTCTCTATGCAGTTAAATTTTTTTACATTAAAAGAAAATACCCTTAAAAATGTGTGAAACAGCCTCTGTAGATGTTTGGAAAGTATTTATTTTTTTAAAGGATAAATATTAATATTTTGGCAAATGATTAGAACGACAAAAGTAGGATGGTTAAGTGGGTATTTTTTGATTTGTTAGTCAATGTAGAGTTTTGAAAATCACCACAATCAGCTGCTATGACCAATTTTTGCGATACTCATTATGATTTTTAATTAATGTCTCAGTTAACAAAAAATGAAAAATACAAGTCCCCGGTGAATTTGACTTATCTTGTATATGCTCATCGAAATTTTCAGACTTTTAATTGTAGTAAATTTTTTTAACCCCCATCAAAACACAGATTAACATTTTCCTAATATTAGTATCTATACAAATTACAAAATTCTTCTTTACTTACATAATATACCTATGAACAATACAAGAAGTGGCTCTAAGTTGTAATAAAGAAAAAAGCATTATTATATTAAGGCCTAACACATATATAATAAGAAGATATTGGTGAAAATGCAGTAAATAAAATATAAAGTTTTGAAAAAGCACATTACATAAAAGCAAGTAGATTGTTAAATTTAAACAGTTCAATAAAGAAAAATGTAATGGTTTATTCAAAAATGAATACTTTCAAACTTTATTTCAAACTGCATGCTTGAATTATTTTCAAGACATTTTTACTGTTAGCCAATTGCAAGTAATAATTATTATTTAATAATAATAATCTTTGTGTGTTACAAATGCTTACAAGTTACAAAAACAACAAAACTAGTTATAGGTCATTCTAAAGAAAATGTATACACTTGATGCTTCAACAATTACAGTAAAACCCCGGTAATCTGAAAAGCATGGGACCAAAGCATTTTTGGTTAACCAGGGTTCCATAGGAAATTTCGTATAACCGACAGGTTTATGGCAAAAACTTGTTTAATGAAAAGCTGTTATCATAATTTAGAAAATTGTTTAACAAAAATGTTGTGATCCCATATTCAAAGTATCCTGAATGACAAACCACAAAGTGAAGCTACTAAGATCTTAGAGGCGGCACTTCGGTATATTGAAGTAGAAAAAGATGCAATATCATCAAATATGTTTTAAAAAATCCCTGTCGGCTTGGCCTGTAGGCGGAGGTAGATTTCGAAGAGTGCTGATTTCAACAACAAAAAATAAAATTTGATTACAGATGAGCCCAGTTTAACAATTTTATTTGACCGCTTTTGAAAATTTTTTAATTTGATTTTTCTGTAAGAACTGGTTTTATCAGAATCATCTTAAGCTAAATTCGGCTCAAATGCACATTTTGACAACATATTTTGAAGTATATTTTGACTTTATTAAAATATCACCCAAAACGGCACATTATATAATTCATAAATAACAAAAAATTGTCAATTGAATGCATTTGAGAGCAAAATTGAATTTAAAAACAAATTATAAAATAGCCAATTTGTTATTTGAATACACCCTCAATTCTTTAATCATGTTCGCTTCGGGAAATTATGTGCGAAGTGCCCACTTCAACAGCATTTAAAAAATATATTCAGCCTTTATCAAAAAACTGACCAATACAGCACATTATACAGCTCCTAAATAAGTAAACCTGTCAATAGGATGTGTTTGAGAGCAAAATTGAATTTGTCATTTGAATACCTCAATTTTTCAATCTCGATCGCTTCAGAAAATTCTGTTCAAAATACCCATTTCGGGAGCCTTTTTTGAAATATATTCTGCCTTTATCAAAAAACTTACCAATGTGTCACATTACATAGTTCCTAAATAAGAGGACCTGTAAATTGGATGCGTTTGATAGCAAAAATGGATTTAGAAATGAGTCAGAAATACGCAATTTGTTATACTTCCTGAATTTTTCAATCACCATCACTTCGGGAAATTCTGTTCAAAAATACCCTTTTTGGCAGTCTCTTTTGAAATACATTCTGTCTTTATCCAAAAAACTGATTAATGCGTCACATTATACAGTTCCTAAATAAGAGGATCTGCCATTTCAATGCATTTAAAATCAAAAATGAATTTAAAAATGAGTCAGAATACAAACTGTTTGGATTTGAGGTTTTTTCTCCAAACTTATTTTTGTTTAATTTATTTTTGCTATAAGAATTGGTCCTATGAAAAACTTGTTAATATAAAAGTTGTAGATATTATTGAGAAGATTTAAAATAAATTTAATTAGATTTAATAGCTTAAGAATTGACTAAGTTAGGGAATTTTTTTCTTTTTCCACCCCTCCCCCCTTTTTCTTTTTAATTTTTTCCATTGGTAAAATGTCCTATAAAAAACTTGTAAATACAAAAGTTTTAGATAATTTTGAGAACATTTATAAAAAATTTAGTTGGATTTGATATCTTGAAAATTGACGAAGTTATAAATTTTTTTCTCTCGAAAACCCTGTTTTTTGCAACTTGACCCCAGTTCTAAATTTATCAAAAATCTGTCATACATAAATGTTAAGCCCATTTTTAAGAAGTAATATAAACTTTAAACCGATTCAATATCTATTTTAATTAGGAAGTTATGGCGTTTTTTCGGTTTTTACAAAAACCCTCCCTATTTTCATCCCCTTGGACCGATTTTGCTCATTAACAAACTTAGCCGATATTTTATACTCTTTGATTTTATGTATCAGTTTGGAAGAGATTGTAGCAGAACTATAGAAGTTATTGTGTCCATAAGAAAGTGTGATATATATATATATATAAACTTTTTTACTGATGGTAGTTTTGGGTCTAGAGGTCATGATCGGCGTAGATCTCCAAAAATTTTTCAGAAATTTCAACATAGGAGGTACCGCAATAGGTAATATGTCATACGAAATCTACCTAAAAGGTGGCATGATAAAGCAGCTTTGAAACAATACAAAGTTGAAAAATAAAAGAAAATCTCAACATATTTGTAAAAAAAATTATCATACGTATCTATTTAATAAAATGCCTTAAATTACACAATAGACTAAATAAGTTGACTTTATTTCTTAAAGAACATTGTTTTCACACTTTCAATAATAACTATTGTACACATTATCACAATAGCATTACGCATCCTACAAAACACATAATTTTGTTAAAAAATTGCAAAAAAGGCCAAGTTTGTTTTAAAAATCACGAAAAAATGGTTAATTTCGTCACAAAGTGCCGAAAAAAGCAGCAACTTTCCTTTAAAGATCGCAAAAAATGACAAATTTCACCCAAAAAATTGCGATAAAATGATAAATTTTGTCAAAAGGCTCACGAAAACGGCACCTTTCATAAAAAAATTTCAATCAAATGGCAAATTTCGTCAAAAAAAGGGCTAATTTCGTCACAAAATCCCGAAAAAACGGCAAGTTTCCGTAAAAGATTGAAAAAAAATCCTAAATTTCGTCCAAAAAATCGTGATAAAGCGGCAAATTTTGTCAAAAATGCGATAAAATGGCAGACTTTGCCAAAAGATTGTGAATAGAAAACGGCAAATTTTGTCAAAAGATTTGCGAAAAAACACAAATATCATCAAAGAGGTGCAGAAAAAAAAAAATTAATGCCAGAAATTAATTTTTCTGCTTCATATTTGTTTTCTTGCTGCTCCAAAAATGTAGTTTCCTGCTTCACAATCTGTTTTTGACTGCTCCAAATATCTTTGAGTGAATGTGACTCCTGAAAGCACCCATTCATTAAAAAACAAGTACTCTTTTACTCAGCAAAAGTATTCTTTTTGTTGGCAAAAATGTCGTTTTCAATAAGTTAGTCTAGCCACTTTTTTATAGAAATACGAATAGTGATACTTGTTATTTTCTACACTCAAATTCGTATCTAGCACATTTGAAAAAGAAAAAAGAAAAAAAAAACTCTTAATAGTTTTAAAAAATAATATTGGTTTTATTTATTTATTTATTTATTATTAAAACAAGAATAATTATTGCATTTCATTTTTCATTTGCAAATGAACAAGTTCAATTTTTTGCGTTGAAAGTCCTGGGTCCCGGGGATCCAGGATTTTTAAAGTCTAGCGGTATCACTGATGCCCTAATTTACCTGTTAATAAAATTCAAAGTAACTGATTAAATATGAAAACTGTTCCACCCAGTCACCTAATAAATGTGGCCCAATATTATCTAACTTTATTTATTTATTTTTTTTTATTATTTATTTATTTTTTTTTTTTTTTTTTTGTAGCTGTAACAAAGTGGACAAAACAAAACTCAGAAAATGTTGGGACATTAATAAACAGTAATTTGTCTTTCTGAAAAATAAATAAATTCTTTAAACAAATTTTCCTGTTAAAATTATTTTTATTTAAAATATTTGATATTTTACATTATTATAAGTTTTAAGCAGTTTCTTTAAAAACCTTTTATCTCTTATTGATTTAGAAATGTGACATTAAGATTTTATGTTTCAAATAATACTTTTTAAAAAATTCATAATTATTCTATATCAAAACAAAAATTACTTCATTATAAAGAACTAAATCAAGAACAAATAAAAAATTATTATTAACAGTTAGTAGTTGTGTGAATTTTATTTTTAAAAAATAACAAAGAATTAGACATGATTTGTACTATTTTTGTTGGAATGACCCAAATCACTCTCGCTAAAAGAATGTCAATTAGCTGTGAAACTGCAACAGTGAAATATTTTAAACATTAAAAAGTAAAAAATGTAAATTAAAATGCAAATAATGTAATATAGGTTTAAAAAAATTAGGAATTCTGAATATATAGTTTAAAATTTTTTTGTTCTTTACTGTTATTATCTTAAAAAAGAAACTAAGCAAAAATTATAATTTTTTTTTTTTTTTTAATAATTTCACTAGTGTTTAATTATTTCAATTTTGCTTTCTACCAAACATAAATCAAAGCAGAGAAATTTTAATACAATAAAAGTTTTTTAATTGGATAAGCTGCAGTCATGAAATTGAATATGACTTTTAAGAAAAATATTGAATGCTTATAAAAAAAGTATTTTACTATTTTTAGTATTTTACTAATGACTATTTTCATTTTAAGTTCTAGATAATAATTTTTATGACAAAAATTTAAATGTTCAGTAATTGGACAACATTTGTTTTATGAAAGCATGATCTAAATATTTAAATAAATTTATTAAATTAAACATACTATTTATATAATCTTAAAAATTATAAGCAATTTTTATCATTTCAGCCTTTAGCAAAAGCATAGATACAAAAAAGACTAAAACTTTCAAAAAGAACGATTCCAAGAAAGAAATCCTTGATGATATACAGATAGTCACTTCTCAAGCAGATGTTATTACTTTAGATTCTGATGCAGGAAGTGAAGATGATGATTCTAGCAGTGGAAGTGTGAGTGAAGTGGAGAGTGTTTGAATATTTCACACCTTTTATAGATTTTTAAAAAGTGTATTTGCACATGTATATATGTGATGACTATTGACTAAAAAAATGTCAATAAATTCAACCTCGGAGTCAAGCTTGGAGCTGCTGTGCACTTTTAATGCAAGTTTCTTTTTTTTAATGCAATTTTTACTTTTGAAATATTAAATTGATTTTTAGATCAATTTTTCTGTAGATATTTACTTTTATTAACAATAACATAACACCTTATACGGCATATTTAAAAATCATATGAAAAATTTATCTCATTATATTTTATTTATCTCATTATATCACATAAAAAACTCATATTTTATTCATAAATTCTCAATAATTTTATAGATATGTAATGTAACAAGCAAAGCTTAACTGACAATAATTGTTAAAATAATTTATAATGCAACCTTTTATTTCTTTATTTTTTAATGCATATCAACTCAACCCAGACTTATGTCAGCAATATAACCAGGCCTAGGACCGCTGAGTCACTCTTAAAAAAGAGAGAAAAGAGACTAAATCGCAAGAAAAGGAGACTAAAAGAGACCAAAATTTAAAAAAAGAGACTAAAAGGAGACCAAATAAAAAATATTTTTTTTCTTTTCACTTAAATATTTTTGGTATACAGACAAGCACTATAAGATTTAACCCTTTCCGGCACGGGCAAAATCGGTAGTAAAATGAGAAATTATCAACTGACACCGGAATTCGGAAACGAATTTAAGATATTTTAAATTCCTTAATTTAAGCTTTTATTGTAAAAGCAAGATTTCACTAAAATTTTATTGGTGCCGTTTGCAAGTTTGGAATTAAAATTAGGTATCCCAGACCAGGCACAGTGTCCCGGAAAGGGTTAACACAATCTGTGGAATACATTTTTAATGCATTTCAGTCGGTTTTGAAATAATTGCAAATATTGTTGATTGGTTGCAGAAAAATATCGCAAATCGCAACAATTCATCATGAAAGAAAATCAGAAATTCACCAAATGACCACGGAGACAAAATCATGAAATTCCAGGAAATATAGTAAAATTCATCAAATTGTCTCAAAAAACAAATCACAAAGTTTGTCATATGATCTCGGAAAAAAATTCTCGAAATTAGTCAAATGTTCTTAGGATTAAAAAAAACACGAAAATTATCAGATGGCCTTGAAAAAAAAATCACGATATTAGTCAAATGGATCTTGTGTTAAACATGGTAAAATTCATCAAATGGGTCTCGAAGAGAGGGATAAATAAAAAATTCATCAAACGATTACGAACGTCAAGAGCGATTGTACAAATACTGGCTAATTTTGTCGAAGGTCACGGAAATAAATGTTGAAATTTATCAACTAGTCGCCAGAAAAATAATAAATTTCGTAGAATAAAGCCATAAAAAAAATCAAGGAAGTCTGTCGATGGGTTACACTTAAATGTGCGAAAATCAGTTACAATATAAAATGAAGTTTGTCAAATAATCTCAGGAAAAGAATGGCGAAATTTATCAAATGGTGTTGGTGAAAAAAGTAAAACCAGGGGTTGTACTGGTGCCAAGTAATATTTCACACAAACTTTTTTGGATATTTTAGGACACATTTAACTGGCATACATTTCCTTCCACGACCATTTGACGAAATTAACGATTTCGCCCCCCCCCCCCCTTACCAATTGCCGCAAATTAATATGAAAACTGTGATTTTTCCACACAATTGCTTACAGAAGTGCACATTTTATCTTCCACGATTGATCGCTGGCATTTGCAATTTTTTTTTTAGAAAAATTTGTGATTTTTTTTTTCTTCTTGCTTTCATTTGCCAAAATTCGCAATTTTTTTGCCATTGTTTGCAGAAATTTACTATTTTTCTGTGTTTATTTAACAAAATTCGTGATTTTTTTTCCTGCGGTCATTTGCAAAATCGCACGGGAAAAAATCGCGATTGCAAAGAAAAAAAAAATCACGAATTTTGAAAAATGATCGATTGTCAAAATTTGCGATTTTTTCTGCGATCATGGAGTGAATTTCGGCAAATAAACGTGAAAGAATTTTGAATTTCGCCAATCGATCGCCGAAAAATCGTGAATTTCGGCAAATGATCGCGGAACATATGACGAATTTTGTCATATAAACACAGAAAAAAGCAAATTTCTAAAACAATGGCCAAAAAAATTATCATTTACGGTATTTTGGTAAAAGACCGCAGAAAAAAATCGCAAATTTTGGCTATCGATTGCATAAAGAAATCGCAAATTTTTTCGGTGATCCTTTCACGAAATTTGCATTTCTCTGCGATTATTTTTTCCGCGCGCAAAATCGTACAATCGTATTGTTCATTAATATAACCGTACACTTCGAACAAAATCCGTACATTGTACTCTTCTGTACATTGTACTACTGGCCATACCGTACAAGTTGGCATCTATGAATATTCTTTTCGATTTTATGATCATTTGACGAAAGCTCGGACGAAAGTTGCAGTTTTTTCACACTCTTTTGACAAAATTTGCATTTTTTTCGCGATCTATTGTCGAAAACTGCCGTTTTCTTGCGATCTCTTGAAGAAATTTGCCGTTTTTTCACGATCTCTTGAAGAAATTTGCAATTTTTTCGTGATTTTTTAACGAAAACTGCCGTTTTTCTCGCTATTTTTTGAAGACGTTTGCCTTTTTTTTTTGCTAACTTTAAGAAGAAATGTTACGTTTTTCCGTGATTTTTTTTGATGAAATTTGCCGTTTTTTCGCGATTTTTCTGAGAAATTCGCTGTTGTTTCGTGATCATTTTACGAAATTGCAGTTTTTTCGCGTTCTTTTGAAGAAATTTGCCTTTTTCCCCGATCTTTTGAAGAAATTTGCTATTTTTTCGTGATTCTTTGACGAAAACTGACGTTTTTTTCGTGATCTTTTGAAGAAATTTGCCATTTTTTTCGTTTTTTTTAACGAAATTTGTTGTTTTTCACAATTTATAGAGAAAATTTGCCATTTTTTTGTGTTTCTTTGACGAAAACTGCCGTTTTTTTGCGATGTTTTGAAGAAACTTGCCGGTTTTTTCACGATGTTTTGAATGATTTTTTTGAGGAAATTTGTCGTTTTTTCGCAATTATTTGACGTAATTCGCGTGTTTTTCGCGATCTATGACGAAATACATTTCTTTTCGAAGACTGTTTGTCGAAATTCGTGATACATTTTATGTCCGAATTTTCGGATTTAGGACAGAAATTTTTTAATTTTTGCTAAATTTTTAACAGTTGAAAAATAGTCTGCGACGTGCGTCGCAGCGTTGCGCCGATTCTGCTCCCGGGAAATTTAGTATACTTTTTTCCGCGACTAAGTTTCACTATAGTTCCACAGAATTTCATGGTTTTATCCCAAGACAGATTAACATAATCCATGATTTTTCGCCGGTTTCCGACTGAAAAATTTTGCGATTTTTACCCGCGAACAGTTAACAAATTTCGAGATTTTCCTGCGACAAACTGACAAGTTTTCCGATATTTCCTCACGACAAATTGTTGAATTTCGCGATGTTTTTTCTGCTATCAAATGAGGAAAGTTACGATCTTTTTCCTGCGAACGGTGGATGGGTGAGGAACATTTAAAAAAAAGTGAAAAAAAAGAGACTAAATCTGAAAAATATAGACTAAAAGAGACAAATTCAAAAAATTAGCGAGAAAAGCGAGTTTAGCGACTCGCTCCGAGGCCTGTATAACTCTGTCAAAATTAACGGAATGTAAATAAAAAAAATCTTTAAAAAGTGCTTAGAAGTTTAGATCATGAAAATAGGATTTCGATCACAGGACTTGTACCCAAAACAGTATCCAGTTCACAACGCTGGTGTTCCAATCTAAATCGCACAATTTAGATGTAGTTTCAATTTTTGATTATAGATGACAGCATCAAATTCCATTAGTTTATTTGAAATTTAACAATTTCTACATGAAAATAAGAAAAATACTCATTCACAAAGCAATTAGGCCTGTTTTTTTTTTCTTTTTAAGTTTATAGCAAAAAAACTTCTATCAAATTAGCGAGAATTTCTGCTAATACTTAATCATGAAAATTTCACATTAAAAAATATTTTTTGGGGTTTAAAAAAAAAAAAAAAATGCATCATTTCATGATTTTTGCATATTATTAATAAAAATATATCTTAAATTTGTATGACTACAACAGATATATTATGTAAGTTACAATTTAAATAAATATTTAAAATATGATAATTGCATTAATATGATTTATTTCTTTTACAAACATTTTATGTAAAAACAGTATTATATACATCTCTAATATTTTTATTACCAATAAGAATTGATTAGAATTACTAATTTTATTTCCCCATGCTTTCAAAGCTGAAAAAAATCCATAAAAAAGTACAATTTCAACAAAACATTTCTTTGTATAGATTGAAGACCATGAGATGGCACTAAAATATTTTTTAATCAATGGAGTTAATCCAGTTCAAAACAATTCACAGAATAATTCTCTAAATTCAGTTTATACTGAATTCAAATTTACTGCTTATAAATGTAAACAAAAGTGAAAAATGCTTTTATAAATATCTTAAAGGCAGAATCGGATGTTAACCATATTACTATTATTTATAATGACTCGCTCAAAGAGTCATTCATTTGTTTCTGGATTTGGAATTTGTCTTTTAAATAGCAGTGGTTTCGTTTGTTTATACCTGTAATTTGTTGATAGCTGGTTATTTTTAATTTAAAACTTAAAATATAATAAATGTATAGATTTCAGAGAAAATGAAGAAACAATGATGTAATACATATGGTATAGAGTATTGTTACAGGCATAAGATTGCAAAAAGTAAAAAAGAGGAAAAGTGTATGAACTGGAAAATGAGAAATCATTTTAAATAGTGCACATATAAGGCAATTAAGAAAGTTATTTTATTTCGAATAAAATTGGCAATATTTTTTGTTTAAATCATGTTTTTTTTTGGGGGGGGGGGGAGGGGTGGCAGAGTGAATCAATTTATGTAAATACTAAATGCAATTCTGAAATGAAAGTTTCTACTATAAGTTCATACTTCTAATGCAATTATTATACAGCAATCTTAGGTAATTGTCTAATTTATATTTTAACATGTTTTCACTTAAAACATCAGTTAACAAAAATGGCAAGCTAATGTTTAATTTGCCACTCAGCTGCTAAAAAGTCGTTGAAAACATTAATATCGCAGTGAATTTTCCACAATTCTATGACAAAAATGTACATTTTTTCGCAATTTTTAGACGATTTTTTTTCCCCAACAATATTTTTTTTTGCAATTTATGACAAATCTCTCTTTTTTTTTATGCAACCTTTCGATGAAAATCTTTTTTTTTTTTTTTTTTTTTTTTTTTTTTTTTTTTTTTTCTCTAAAATAGCATTTTTTCACAACTTTTTAACAAAAAATGTTTTTTTTCCCCTGTAATATTTTGATAGAAATAGCATTTCCCCCCCACGATTTTTAGATAAAAATAATGGGTTGTTTGTAATTCTTTGACAAAAATAGTGGTTTTTTGTCATTTTTAGACAAAAATTGTGGGTCCCCCCCCCCCCCCATCTTTTGACGAAAATTTTAGGGGTTTTTTTTTCTGATCTTTTGACAAAAATCACAGGAAATTTTTTCAATCTTTTGGCGAAAATCGTGGGAGTTTCCTTTGATTTTTGGACAAAATCAGCATTTTCCCCTGTAATCTCTTGTCAATAATTGTATTTTTTCTGCAATCTTTTGATGAAATTAGTGTTTTTTCCATGATTTTTTGAAGCTATAGAAAATTAAGGATCTGCAGAAGAATCTTATGCCTGTTACGTTGCTGTGGATTCATAGACTGAAAACTGGCAATAACTTAATTAAAAACTATTGACTAAAGTTAAATATATTGATATAAACAATTAGTTTTAGCTTTCAAAATATAATATCACAATCACTGTATGGCTGTGATTGTAGAATTTCATTACTTGGCAACTAAAATTTAAGATTTCTGAGTATCATCATCAATAAACAATTTTAAATTTGTAGTTGTAAGCAGTGTATTTTTTTCTATTCTACATAAAAATTCAATTTAAACTTTTGAAAACTTTAAATTGGTATTAAAACTTTTCACTTCAAAAGAATATTATTTCCATAAAATTGTATAAAACATTCTCTAACAGGGAGCAATTTCTTCACTGAGACCCCATGAGATTTTTTTTTCACTAATACTCCCCATCTCTGCACTACTGGCCATGCTTACATATTTAAAATTGTCTCAAACTATAATTAACAGGAAAGTATTTTAATATATACCGGGTCGGCAAAAAGGTTAGAAACTTTAAAAATTCACAAAAGCCAAATAAAAAATGCTTTACAGGATTAGCATCTGTAAATCATAAAATTTTTTTTGAAACAGGAAAAAAGAACCTGAAAAACAGTTGACAGGTGGTGTTGCTACGTATGTCTTCATTGGAAACATGAAATGAGATGGATAAATTTTCCAAGTGGGTGAAAAAAGTCTGGCCCAGGATTCGAACCAGGGATGTATTGGCTGAAACTGCCAATGCTCTTCCAACTGAGCCATCATTATTCTAATATAAAATGAGACAGTTATAAGAACTTGTGCTCCTAATCCACAACTGGTTCACCAATGTAAACCATTTATGTGAAAAAGGATGCTGAGTTCGAATGATAAAGCTTTGTTAGGGAAGTTGGTTTATGTGAATCAATCAGTGACCATTGCTTTGTACAAATTCAGAAAGAAGCGTAAGTTCAGAAGAATGAAAGGACTGGAAAACAGTTTTTAACAGCAACAGTTCACCGATCAGGTCTATCTAATCTGTCTGAATTGAAAAGTGTGCTCTGCTCAGAGGTGTTATTTGTGCTTTAAAATCTGCTGTAATCAGCCGTTACTGGATTTAGAACTTGCCTGCAATGAGTTATCACCTGTAGTGGTGGTCATGTAGAATACATGCTGCTGTAATAAATGATTTGGAGAAACATTCAATTTCTTATTTACAAATCTTTTCTATGACTTGCAGATGTCAGCACCACCTATTGTTTGTTTTTTGAATTATACTTTTCCTGTCTTAAAAAAATCCTGTAACTTATAGATGCTTATCTTGCAAAGTTGCTACAGAGTTTTTGTTCATCCAGTATATGTATATAAGGTTTGAAAAATAGCTCTTCCATGTGTAATTTTATTAATACATACATTAAACACTTATTTCTTAGATGACACAAGAAGAAAAAATCATTCATTTATTTTGCCATCTGTCATTAACAGTAAATTTCACGTTTAAATATCTTTTAAAATGACTAGATTAGAACTGTTTTATAATGTTTTGTTTATGACGTTATACAAAATTATTTTTTACAAATCTCCAGATAATTGGTAGTGATGTAGTTCCTATGAAAATAAATAGGCTGTACAAAAAATAAAAATATTGTATCATTTCTCAATTGGTTAAAATAAAAAAATTTATTTTCATGTTTGAAAACATTTTTCACTTTTCCTGACAAATTTCATTTTTTGAGATGTGTTACTTTAGAAATAAGTGTATAATGATACTGGAAATTTAGATGCACGTCGAAAAAAAAAAAATTTTTTTGATGATTTCTTAATATTTCTTTTTTAATTCATATTTAAAAAATTGGATTTTTGTCAAAGGAAAAAAAAAATAAAAGCAAATTTTTTTTCAACACTTTATTAAAATAATTCAACAAATATATATAATCAATAAATAACTTCAAAGCAAATTTATTTACATAATTTATAAAGCTATAAAAATTGCAAAAAAGCAGATGGAAAGTTTTGTATTAAAATAGTTAAAAAGTAAGGATAGATTTAGATATGATGGAGGTACGGCACATAGGGCAAAGATCCACAGAATTATAACAGTTCTGGCAACAGCATACATGGCCACAAGGGAGAAATACAGCTGTACTCTAAAAAATAATTTTATTTTTCATTGTTTCAAATAATAATAAAAAAAATAACAACATATAAATCCAATATAAAATATTCTGAATAAAAATTCAAATGCATGTGATTTCACAACAACTTTTTCTCTATGCCATTTAATGCAAATAAATGATATGATGGAAAAGTTCAAAAATAAATGTATACTGAATTAAAATCATGCTTAGAATTTGATTTATTTAAATATAATATTCTTTTATATTGTACCTATATATATATATATATATATATATATATATATATATATATATATACACTACAGAATATTATTACTAGTTTTATAAATGCTAAGTAGAGGAGGAGGGGGGGAGGGGGCTCAAGTCAAAGTATTTAAAGCTGATCTTTGAATTACAGTTACAGAATATTTTCAACTTGCATTATTTTCTAATGATTACATACAGTGAAGAGTTATCATGTGCTCTGACCTATCTATAAATGACAACATGGAGAACTTAAAGAAAGAGAAATACACAACAAGATTTTGTCAAGCAACTATGCCAGGCATTAAAATTCCTAAGTATTTATTTGAGGGAAAATAATTTACTAGAAACATTTTATACAATGCTGAGTAATGTTGATGATTTAATTTTGAAAAATTAATAGTTAACTTCCTTTTTTTTTTTTTTTTTTTTTTTTTTTTAATGAAAAATTATATAAATAACACATATAAGTGTGATTTTTTGGAATGGGTGAGGATTTAATACTTTGCTAGGAAAGAGCTTCACAAAATCACTAGCACCTGGATTTGCTTATGCATTATTTGCTTTAATCTGTATTTGAAAACAAAAAAATTTTATTTAATCTATAGATTGATTATCAAATCCATGTTTTCCACTTTGTCAGAAATAGTGTCACCTTAACACGCATCTCATATATTCATCAATGCTGATATAAACTAAATTCTATAATTTTTGAAAATTTAAGAAAGAAAAGAATTAAATTCAAGATAGTATGAACTAAATTATGAATATTTGATCAAAACTGGGTGGAAAGAAATAATTTTCACTATTAAGACTCATTTATCAGTTAAAATTTGCATTCTAATTGTTGCTAGATGAAGCAAGGTTTAATCAATGAAACTCCAATAGTCTATAAAATATAATAATAATAATAAACACACAACAGAAGGTACTGAGTGTTTAGTTTCTGTTAAAGGAATAATAAATTTATTAAAATCTTACAAATTAAGATTGCCATTCTTGATAATTTCTGGAGACTTTTTAACACAAGTTAGCTTAATAATATAATTTTAAATTTTGATAAATTTATACTAGACAATAAAATTAATCTATTTGCTTAACCAAGAAATTCTCCAGATCTAATTCCATACAAAATTTGTGAAAATTTCTAGAGAAAAATCTTTAAACTGAAATTTTTAAAGATCAAAAAGCAGTGTGTCTAAGTTGCAGTACTGTCAGTTAAACAGCTTTCTTCTCAGAGTATCTGATTGCTACCACTTTTTTTAGTACAATAATGTTTGTTTTGTGTAATGACAGAATAAATAAGGCGGAGCTTACTTTTTTTTTTTTTTTTAGAAAAAGTGGTGTTAACTGGATAAATAGAACCCATCCAACATTAGTAGTTTAACCATTTCTCCTATCAACTCTACAACAACAGCTAAGCAACAATCATGGTTCGTACGCTCTGGAAAAAATAGAAAAAGTGCTGGGAAAAAAAAGTATTCATTTTCAAGGAATGAAAAGTGCTGGAAAGAAAAAGATTCATTTTCAAGGAATGAAAAGTGCTGGAAGAAAAATATGAGTGCTTAAATTTTGAAATTTCCTAAAGAAAACCCTTCATACATTTTATTTTTAAAAAAATTACTACAATCGTATATTTCCTTTCCCAATGGAACATTGAATCACCTGCAGCCACAGACCTCCTTCTCTCCTCTTAACAACCCTTTTGGCATCTTTCCTTGGCTGTAAAAATCGGATGCATGCAGTAGCCAGAAGTGTGATTTTTTGCCAATGTGCTCCTCCTGCCAGATGAGAGGAGAGAGCAGACGCTTACGTCACTTTTTACTACACATTAGCAGCTGGGAAGTGCGACTCAGGACAACAAATCAGAATGCACTAGCTTTGGAATAACTTCGCTTTTTCAACAGGATATGTTTGTTTTTCCGTGGGGCATTGAGTTCTTTTTGCTGAGTCGATGTAATTGGTTGCTCGTTAGTCGTGCTTTCCAGATATTTGACGTCATCAATTTTGCGCCTTTTACAAGTCTCTTTTAGTTTTTGTTTCAAACGTTTCTTTGTTTTAATGTGATCTATTCGAGATTTTACAATATGATTTTTACGATCGATTTTATTTTTTAATTTCTTTTATCAGTCATATAATCAGTAAAGAAATATGGCAGGAAAGTGCATTTTCAATGATTTATGGATTGAAAAACCGGAATATAAACTGTGGCAAAAGACACTAGAAGTTATTAATGCATTAAAAGATTTGCAAAGAATTTAACTCAATTTGAATTTGGACTTATATTTTACTAAGTTTAATAGCCAAGAATAATTTTTTTCCTTTTGATCAGGGGTGATTCTCGTCCGAAATTTCCGAAAATTGAAGGCATCCTCTTCCGAAAATTTGAAATTAGGTTATCAGTTGCGCATAGTTGCCAACTTGTACGATTTTGCTCGCACGGAAAAAACAATCGCTGAGAAATGCAAATTTCGTGAAAGGATAGCACAAAAAGCACACATTTCGTCAATATTTCGTGGAAAAATGAGATTTCGTCGGTGTTTTTGTCAACGAACTTTATCAAAAGATAGCTGAAAAACTCAAATTTCCTGTGTGGATCGCAGAAAAATGGCAATTTCACCCAAATAACGCAGATAAAACGCTGATTTCGTCTGAAGACCGCAAGAAAACGTCGATTTCGTCAAATGATTGCAGATATAACGTCGATTTCGTTAAAAGATCGCTTACAAATATTTTGTCAAAAGATCATAAAAAAAAAAACGATTTTATCAAAAGATCACGGAAAAAATGCCGATTTTGTCAAAAGATCGCGGGGATAAAATGCCGTTTTTAGAAAAGATTGTGTAAAAATGCAAATTTTGTCTAAAGATCGTCTAAAAAACGCCGATTTCATAAAAAAAACCCACGGGGAAATGCCGATTTCTGAAAATGCAATGTGAATATCCGAAAAAAAAATTTCACCCAGAATCACCCTTGCTTTTAATTTTACATTTTAATCTAAATTTACATTTAATCTTCATTTACTTTTTAATTAATATTTTAATCCCTTTTCTCTTTTTATATTACAAATAAAACTTCATTAGATGAAAATTTAGAAAGTATCTTTACTAACGAATAATTAAACACACAGGTAACATGATGACTATTTCCTTTATGATATATTATTCTAGAGCCATTTTTATGCGTGCATTAAAATAGCCCTTGAAAAGTGCTTGAAAAGTCCTTGAAAAGTGCTTGAATTTTATTTGGTCTCAAGTGTACGAACCATGACAATAAATCCATATTTTTAAGAAAGACAAGCTTCCCGTGTCTTTGTCATTGTTCTTTAGAAAGAAATATTCACAATTCATGAAATTGGGGTATTTTCCAGTATAAGGATTTTATTGAAAGAGAAAATGGCCTTGGAAACAGATGAAAAATTTTCAGGCAACCTATACATAGTTTCATGTAATGAGCAATTTTTTCTTTCAATATTTATACAATTTATTTTATATAAGAAAGCCATTTATCTATTTTTATATTCAAACAGAAAGTATATTAAAAACAATAATACAGTGAAACCTCCAAATAAGGGACACTCCGAATAAGAGACACTTCTATTTAAGGGACAAAACTTCCGGTCCCAGTCCCTTGGTATAGGACGTGTAATGTATTTACCTCTGAATAAAGGACACTCGATTTAAGGGACACTAGAAAATGAGATTAAAGGGGTTTGCTTTTGCATTTCAGATAATGAAATAGTCTGTAATGAAAATGAGAATGCAGATTTTTGTGAACTTATCAAACAGTCAGATAGTTATGTTGATAGAGAGGCATAAGACACAATTGAGGAGTACTTATTTACCCATAATTCCTATTCGACTTCAGTGTGTTTATTCCCATTGAAAGTAATGCTGAAAATTGTGAGGATGATTCTGAAAATGCAGAATAAAAGAAAACTGTGAAATAAAGAACTTTACAGATGCTTTAAGGCTGTTCTCAATTCCAAAAGGGAAATTTTTATTTCAGACATAAGTTTACTTAAGTAGCCATAACAAGTTAAGTTGACATACCAGGTTGTTCAATAAGTTTTGTCGTTCGATAAGAAAAACACAATATTATGGTTCAAAATACACTTTATTATTCAGTATAATCTCCCTGAACATTAATGCACTTGCTCCAACGATCCTCCAATCTGTGGATCCCATCCCTGAAGTGAGATTCCGGAAGGTCTGCAAAATACGCTTCAACAGCCGTTATGACCTCTTCATTTGACGAAAAACGCTTGCCACGCATAAATTTTTTGAGTTCTGGAAACAAATGGAAGTCGCTGTGGGCCAAATCTGGTGAATACGGCGGATGCTCCAACAATTCGAACTTTAATTCATGGATTTTAGCCATTGTCAAAATGCTCTTGTGACACGGTGCGTTGTCCTGATGAAAAAGGATTTTTTTTCTTCTGCAAACCGGGCCTTTTTCACGAATTTTTTCCTTCAACTGGTCCAAAAGGTTGCAATAATATTCAGAATTAATTGTTTTATCAGTTTGCAAGTATTCACAAATAAAATTCCTTTCGCATCCCAAAAAACTGATGCCAGAACCTTCTTGGCCGATTTCTGGATACGAACTCGTTTCGAAGCCGAACAACCAGGTTCACACCACTCTTTAGCCTCTTGTTTTGATTCAGGATCATGTTGATAGACCCAAGTCTCATCCATAGTGATGAATCGACGCATAAAATCCACTTTATCCTTTTTAAAACGCTCCAAATGTTGTTGAGAAAGTCGCATTCGAATGTGTTTTTGTTCCATTGTTAGCAAATGCGGCACCCATTGTGCACACAGCTTTTTAAAACTCAAAATTTCATTTAAAATATGACTCACACTGCCTAATGAGATGTGTAGAGCCTCTACTAAATCCCTCTCAGTCAATCGACGATCTTCCAAAACCATATCCTGTACTTTGGCTACGATTTCTGGTGTTGATGCGGTTTTTGGACGTCCTTCACGTGGATCGTCTTCAAGGCTTGTACGACCACGTTTAAATTCAGCAACCCATTTTTCTACTGTTCTAATTGAAGGTGAACGTTCATTATACACTCTTAACATTCGTTCGTGAATTTCTTTTGGTGCTACACCTTCCAAAAATAAGAATTTTATCACTGCACGATATTCAATTTTTTTCCATTGTCGAAAATACTGTGACACGGCGACACTAAATGGCTTGCAAACAAAGAATGAATAGACTGATTGAAATGAACCTTCACCTACGTTGATAAGAAGAGTGAACCAACAAAACAAAAACAAATTTGGACTAGTAGCAACGCCCTCTCTTATCGACCGACAAAACTTATTGAACAACCTGGTAAGTTTTAATTTATTTTTATTTAAAAAAGCTTGAAACTGACAGCCCTTGTTGTTCAAAAACTATGTAATCATTTTTTTTCAAACGCAATAGATTTTTCAGAAAATATTGTCAGCATTATCATTTTGAACCGAAATTTTACGTGAAGAAGAACTACTTAAGAAAGGGTGAAAAACATCTTTGTCATGGGATCAAAATTGCTTATAACTCAATAGATAATTTATTAAAAACTTGAAAACACAATTTGATCCCGAATCGCTTCAATAATCAGACGTTCCAATTTTATACCTTTCCATTAAAAGATGAATTTGTAAATGTGTCAAAATGCTTTCTGCTTGCTGAACAGAGCAGTTGAAAAATTTGTTGCCTTAAAATATGCAAAACAGTTGACTACTTTTTTAGGTGCGTTCGTAATTATGTAAATATGTAGCACCTATTGTTGTCGCTCAGTCCGTCCGTCTGTCTGCCTGTCTGTCTGTCCGTCCGCATATAACAACGCAAAAACTACCCAACCGAATCGTTTGAAATTTAAAATACATAATTATAACATAATTTTGTTGAGTCATTTCAAATTTTATGAAAATCGGATGGATAGATCAATTACAAGGACAATCAAAAGGATTCCGTTACATTATGGTCAATGGGGAAAAAAATTTTCAAATGCATTTTAATCGTTTGAAATTTAAAACATATAATTATTGCGTAATTTTGTCGAGTCATTTCAAATGTTATGAAAATCGGATGCATAGATCAATTACAGGGAAAATCAAAAGGATTCCATTACATTACGGTCAATTGGAAAAAAAATTTCAAATGCATTTTAATCGTTTGAAATTTAAAACATATAATTATTATGTAATTTTATCGAGTCATTTGAAATGTTATGAAAGTCGGATGCATAGATCATTTACAGGGACAATCAAAGGTATTCCATTACATTACGGTTAATGGGAAAAAAGTTTCAAATGCATTTTTATGACGTTACACTCATTCGAACATAATAGAATTGGCATGAATCTATGAAGTATATACTAAAATGTGCATTCTGTACAATCTGTGGTGCAAAGAATTTTTATTATTAAATTATAGGGCCACACAAAAGTATTCCACTACATAATCAGGGTTGCCCTTGCCACTCTAATGTTGAAAAAAATTCCCTGTATTTTCCCTGTACTGCAATGCATTTATTCCATGTTGAGTGCGAAAAAATATATGCGTGTAATGAAGGCTAATTAGAAATGTTATAATTTGCCATTATCAAATTCCCTGTGTTTTCCAGATTTTTTAAAAAATTCCCTGGATTTTCCCTGTTTTGGGAGGAGATTTAAAATTCCCTGTGTTTTCCCGGTTTTCCAGGTTCTCCAGGTGGCGTGGCAACCCTGATAATGCTATACGGGGAAACATTGTTTGGGGCGTGTTTTAATTATATTCAACTATTTCACATTTTATTAATAATATAATAAAATATACGTTTCTGAGGTGTAATAAAAATTACTTTCTGTATACTGTACAGGAACACAAAAAAGATTTCGACTACTATACTGTATCTGAAGTACGCTCTACTATATCAGCAAGATTTGAATATTTTTAAAACTTCGTCATCGTACAAACGCACCTCATTTGCTACGTTGACATGCAATTTCCAACTTGTTTGTAAATAATGCTGATAATGAAGAACTGAAATTTATAAGCATGGTAAATGAACACTTGGAAAGTTTATAGTGAAAAATTTGAATTTGCAAAATAATCACTTTTAATTAATTGTTTAAAGTAAAATTCTTTTAAATGTTTTTAGACTTTTTGCATGTACACAGTTTGCATAAAAAATACAAATTAATAATTCTACAAATTGTATAATGATTTAATAATCAATTGAAAATTTTAATTAATTCTCTATTCCTTTTATGTTTGCTTAACATAATTTATACACATTGAATACATTTTTACTTCACCTTTAATGTTTTGTTATTTTTATATATTTCTGCATGATTAATTAAAAATATTAATAAAAAACTCCGAATAAGGGACACCTCTATTTAAGGGACAAAAGTTCCAGTCCCATAGGTGTACCTTATTTGAAGGTTTCACTGTAATAACATACATGAGGATCCATACAGATTTGAGAGGGGAAAAAAATCCAAAGACTCAAGAAAATTCTAAGGAGTACAAGAATTTTAAAGAGCTTAACCAAATCTTTACATGTATGTTTTTTTCCTCACACACACAAATTTTTAATGCCTCATTTTGAGAGAAAACAGGTTTTATTCTACTACAGTTAACAGTTAGAGCTAAAATTTCATAGTATTCACAACATACTGCTCACTAGTTTTGCATAAATTTTAGTACAAAACTGGCAGTGAACAGTTATGTAATGACAATACAAACAAACAGATCATGTGTACTTAGATATTTAAAAAACAGCATATGAAAAGTTTTTATTTCCTTTAATGTTTAATGCTCATCTCAAATGCAAAGGGACAGCAAACTTAAAAAATAAAATAAAATTACTTACTTGCATGTCTAAACAAATCACACATTCAGTTTGACACCATAAACGTATTTCTTCAGCTGGTGACATTGGAGGTGCAGAAGGATTGAGCATTTCAAGTGGAGAATGTGGTTCTTCTTCCTCAACTGGTGCAGATGGAATAGGTGATGATGATGATGCTTCTTCTGAATCGAATAACCTACAAAAGATTTGCAATCATATTAAAAATATTAGTTAAGTTCATTTGAAAAAGTAGAAGTACTTTGAGATAATGATAGTATTAATTTTTTTTTTTTTTTTTTTTAATATAAAGACAGCTTTGAAAAATTGCTTGTAAACATATTTCAAAATTATCAAAAAACATGTAATGAAAATCTATATTTTTATACTTTTCTTCTCTCCCCCCCCCCCCCCCCTCAGAGGGAAATAAACTAATAAAATTGCCTGAACTAGTTATTACTGAAGCTGCTAACTTTTTGTTTTTAGTATTTTATTTTTAATATTTTATGATTTCCCTCTACTGCTTCAGTTAAGAGGAATCTGTGGGCATATTTAATTATTAAAAATTTTTTGAATTCATGTATTCATACGAAATCTGTATTATTTCAAAAAGATCTGTATTCTTATCATATTTTGAATTCACTCTTGACGAAAATGTTCAGAAAAAATTTTAAACATGCAAATGTTATAAGATAGTAAAATGTTAATATAAATGTTATAAGATAATTTTTTATTTATGTGGCTGATAAAAATGTTCATGTATCTTAAATTCTTTTTGTGTGTAATAGAAATGGTTAAAAAGAAAAAATGAGAAAATTATTAAATTGTCTAACATTTATTCTTATTGCATAAATATGTAAAGATAAAAAGGTCAGTATGTAGATAAAGTAGCTAATGAAAAATCTCAAGCTTTTCTGTTTTGGAAACTTGGGTCTGATTCGTGTGATAATTACTTCATTAAAAATCTTAAAACACAATTAAATAAAATCAGTGAATATTTCAAACATATCTATTTTATTATATATTTTTAAAACAATTTTTATATTATGGTAAAAAAATACAAAAAAAAAAAAAAAAAAAATGTTAAATGCTAAAAAAAAATTGTCTTGCACAATTTTTCAATTTAATGACAAATTTAAAGGACATGAATAACAATTTAGAATACTGAATCTTATTCTTATTTATTTAGATGGCTTTATAAAATCCATTGGTATGTCAATCATACATTCAATTTAAATTGGAAGAATCGAACTGAAATTTTAACTATCAATGTCAAATGATAAATTATTTTTATTTGTTTATTATTTCTTGTTTTAAATGTATCATTTTATCATAAAGATACAAAAATGTAGTAAATTCAGTTGGTAGCATTAACATATAATAAAATATGGATTTTCATAAAATACAGTAGACTCCCTCAAATCCACACTCCTAAAACCTGCAATTCTTTAAAATCTGCACATAATTTACGGATGTAAACAATGAAACATCGAGTTCAAATGTAGGTGCAAAATTTGACTTTTTTAGTTTTATATAAATTTCATACATTTTTTATTTTTGTTAAGGTTATTGAATTCATGTTTTTTCATGAAGAAATAATTATTTATTTCTGAAAAAATCAAGATATTGCTGATATCATTGGAAATCACAATCTTACCAAATATATTTATGCATTAATCAAGCTTTTTTAGTTAAGTCTGGCTAAACCTGAAATAAAGCTTCGTTATTTTATGATCGTGATGTGAATTTGTAATGTACTTTTACGAGGCAAGTTTCATTGAATAATTTAGGAAAAACACATTTAATCTTTATAATGAATATTTGATTGTACATTATTGATTATTAACTTGACCTTTGCTTTTAATATTTTAATCATTTAAAAAATTATCTAAATTTTTATTATTTTAGTTTATTACTAATATTAATAGTTTAGTATACTGTACGCATTCATTATATTTTTGATTTCATTATTAATTACATTCAAATTACTTTTTAAAAAATATGTACAAAGCAATGACTAGAAATCTGCAAAATTCTAAAATCCACACAACCTCTGGTCCAAAGCTGTGCGGTTTTGAGGGAGTCTACTGTAGTTTCGGTTAATCTCTTATGGCAAATAAATGGCTTCCCCCTTTTTAAAGTAATAATACAATTATTTTGATTACTTTTGTTTTTTATTTCAATATAGACTACTATTTTCAATATCATTAGGCACTAGCAGCCTTGTTTCTAAAAAAAAAAATATCATGAAAAACAGTTTTTGAAATAACAATGAAACATTAGATTTTATTTATTAAATTATTTTATATTTTTTTAATTTTTAAATAAATTTTTAAAAATGTAACAAATTTTTATAAAATTTTGATCTATTATACCAATTTTTTGAAGAAATTTCAGCCCATCTTCACATTCTGGTAAAACAATTTCAAGTAGGTCTTATTCAAAAACACTAAAGATGTCAAAGTTCATATGTCTCAGATTATTTTATTTATCATCTGCTTTTTACTAATTAACAAAATACTCAAGCCGAATAAACATTGTAAAAAAATAATTTTCATCTAAAAATATTTAAGTTTTTTATAATAATGTAAATTACTATACTATTTCATGCCATATAAATGGCATGAAAACTTTTACCTTGTTTTATTTTCCATTTTAAAGTGTTCCCATACTTTATTAAGGATTTTTTCACAAGTGTAATCATCCAGAACTCCAAGCTGAAAATAAAAGTAATAATATATCAGCTGCTTTTAACAAAATTAGACTGAATATAAGAATGTTGGAGAATAAAATACATAAACTTACCTTTTTAACATCACTGACAGTGAAGCCTATAAGATCACTCATTGTAACATGCTTTGCTGCAAAGATAGGCAAAAAATCTAGGGCATTACAATCTTCCAGTATAGCTTTAACATCAGGATCCAATTCAGATTCCTAATTATATATATATAATCTTAACTTGCTTTAAACACAAATATATATATGTGCACACATATGTAAAATAATTCCAAATCATACTCCAAAAATATTTTGATCTAATCAAATATTATTTAGCTGTTTTATGATAAAATAGTTTTTAATGCTGATCAATGTAAAATAACTAAAAAATATATTCTCTTAATATTCAAAATACTGGATTACAAATATATAAGTTTTTTACTGGTGTTATTCTCTTAATTTGTTCAATTAATTTGTTATAACAGTGCTAATGCTATAAACAATTTATAAAAAAAGTTCTATAATTATCTTAAATAGACTAAATACTTACTGCTTCTATTATAGACTTTGGTTTCTTGTCTAAAAGCTTTTGATATTGAATAAGCCAGAAATCTTCCATCTCATTAATTCTTTGATTTTCCATCTGATTCTGGATCAAATATAAATGTTAAAATTTTCTGATATACAAGATTAATTTTGATATACATTAATACTTGAAAAATACTTCAGTAAATGCATGTCAATTTCATTATGTTTGAAATGCTGTAACACCATTAAAATGCACTTTGGAAAACTTTTGACCACCCTGTAATTAAACTATGCATACAATTTTCACAAAATTTGAAATGACTTGACAAAATTTTGCAATAATTATACATTTAAAATTTCAAAGTATTTGGTTGGGTAGTTTTTGCGTTGTTATGTGTGGATGGACAGACAGATTGAACAATGACTATAGGTGCTTTGTATTTTTATAATTACAAACACACCTAAAAAGAAAAAGTTTCTACACTTGTTTTGTTGATAAGAAGCTCTGCTTTTCCCCTTTTCTTTCAAGGGGCAACTACAAGAAGATGATGTTATTGTTGAATGCATTATGTAGCAAAAATTTATTATTAAATACTTTCAAACAATAATTCTCTCTTTTAGGTGAAAAACTGAAATGAAATTATTCCATGTATAATAGTGATATTTTACTAACTTCTCTTCATTTGAATACATAAAATATGCAAATAATAAATGAATAATCAAATTAATAAAAAGAAAAATATATACATAAACATAACCAATTTTTAGACATCAATAATGTTATCATTAAAAAGAGAGGGGGTCTAAAATTATCAAAAAGTTGATCATGTTATGTATGCACAGCCCCTTATATTCATTTTTTAATTCCAAATAATTAATCTATAATGTTATTTCAATCAGTGCCTACTTAAGATAGTATAACATTATGAGGAAAAACAAATATATTTAATTACCAATCTATCCTTGAGTTCCTCTTCTCGTTTTTCTTTAGCAGCAAGTAAATCAGTTAAAAGATAAGCTAAAGCAGTTCTATGTTCTGCCAAAGTATTCTAAAATATGAAAAATAAAATTTTAAAAGCTAAAAGGAAAATGAAACTTTCATTTAACTTTCTTTTCGAAACTCATTTCTATATAATGTACAACTTCTCAGACATAAATAATGAATTTTGCAGTTAAGAAGTATTGCAATTGGGAAATAACAAACACAAACTGAAAAATTATCTACAAAATGTGATGAAAAGTTTTTGAGAGAAGAAAATTGTTAAAAGTCACCCTTCTTTTAATGACTGAATCAGCTTAGTGGAATGGTTTGACATCAATCATTACAACCATTGTTATTTTAGGACTTTTCTCAAAGAAAATGCTGTTGAATTTATTTAAAAGAATGGCATTAACAATTTTTTGCATCTAATGGATGGATTGATCATTTTAAAAAAACTGTATGACATTGTACAAAAGAAAGTATGTGGAGAAAAGTCAGATATAGATGAAAAAGTGGTAAACAAAGGGAATGAAAAAATGTTAAGCATGATCAAACACTTACAACACAGATAAAACTATATACATATATATATATATATATATTTTTTTTTTTAATGGAAAATGCTATTGCAGAAAGAAAAGCAAAATAAGGCTGACAATATTGTTTGAAGTTAATTTGTATGTAGTGAATAAGATGAAACTTTTTGTGATGAAAATGTTAGAAGAGCCATAATGTTTTCCTATGAAACTACAGTTGGCAAATATGTAGCGAATAAGAAATCTTGGATGACTTCATTTTTTTAGTCTTTTTTTAAAGTCTCTAACTAAATGTATGAAAATACAAACAAGAAAAATACTTTTGATTATTGATCAGTGTCCTGTTTACTTCCCATCTTTCAGTTTAACAAATATCAGAGCCAACTACCTGTCTGCAAATTGCACAAATGTACTTCAACCACTAAGACCTTTACATCACAAAAAAGTTACTTCTGAGAAAAAATACACCATCATTAGACAACAAGAAGGTAAGTGTGATCGCAGATTGTACAGAGGCTTTCGTTTAATATTTCTTTTAAAACAACTTATCCTTTAATTAATAAATCCAAATTGTTAATTTATAATTATATGATAATTGATAAAACGTCAATGGTAGCATAAAAAAATATAATTTTAAAATAATTGTAAAAGGAAGTTAGTTATTTAATTGAATTAAAAATGTTTAAACCAAAATATTTAAATAAAATCCAAAATTCTAAAATTAAAAGAAATTGATGGAGATATAAATAAAATTTTTAATTAAAAAAAAAAAATTAACGAAATTTAAAATACTGGCTTTTTAATAAATCGAAATAATTTTTAGAACAGAAAAAAAATATTATGAATGTCAGTGATTATTTATCCCAGCATAATAAACCATTAAATATTATATATATATTTATACATATATATATACATACAAAGTTTAATTTAATTAAATCCATCGGAATACAAAAATTTCAACTTCCACAACCAGGGTTTAAACTAAGAAATTCTTGTTCACTAACGAAATGCTTTACCTCCAAACTATGATGTCTACATGCAGAACACTTAAATTAAGGTTCGAAAATTTAAGTCACAAGAAAGAACGGATGGCACTGAAAAAATTAATTCAACTAAAATAATAGACTTTTTCAAAATATTATGATTAGTCAAGTAACATGAGGTATTCAGCTGTATATACACAAAATTTGAAGTCTCTGACTGAATTTTCGCATACAGACTATGATGAACAGACAGACAAAGGACAGAGCCGAGTGAGGTTTTGTCAGATGAACCAAACCCTAAAAATGCAGAGAAAGAACATAAAGTGAACTTTTTAGATTTTCTAGATTTTGTTTGGCAACCTTGGGATTAAGTTTCTAAAAAATGAAAAAGCAGAATTTTCTGGTACTCACATAGGTAGCGATGAAATACAAATCAAACTCTGCTAAAAATAATGTTGACATCAAGAAACAACCATCCATAAAGTATCAAAAGTAAGTCAATCTTTCTCAGACAGGAAATTCTAATGATTTTAAAGAGGACTTATAATTGGAACTTTTGTAAAAAAAAAAGATTAGGAATATTTGGAGAATGGGGGGGGGGGGGTTACATTTTTGAATTTATAAAGTTTCACAGTTTTTATATAATTTTCAAAAAGTCAGATAAATTTTGTTATTAATTGTATTTAAATTAAAATACTTGTTTTGATTAAAAAAATTTGTAAATTAATTAAATTCTATAGAATTCTATCAATTCTATTTGATAGAAGCTAAGTGGTATCCATTAATAAAAATAGCAAATTAATGAAACAAAATTAAGTAAAATAATTAATTTAGGTATGAAAGAAATCAGAACATAAATACTAAAATTTAAGCTCAATATAAATATCTACTAATTTTTTATACATAAAAATCAAGGAAAACAATAGTATAATATAGTTATAATTATGTGTATAATAATCAATTACTTCTTTTCCACAAGCAAAGCTCATGCAATCTTCAATTCTTAACATTTTGTACTCAACCTTGATTTAAGAAACAAACTTGCCAATACCAACAGATTCCTTAATTCACGATCTGGCTGAATTTTAAAATCTTAAAAGTACTTAGTGATAATATTTAATTAATAATTTTGGGAAATTACGATGGAGAAAGTGAACAAAAAGCTTCCCCTTTCCTCAAAAAAAAAAAAAAAAAAAAAAAAAAAAAAAAAAACGTAAATTAACAAGAGACTATTGTTCAGACATAATTAATCATTTGACATACAATTCATTGTAAAAAGGTTTTTTTTTTTTTTTTTTTTTTTTTTTTTTTTTTTTTTTTGCAGAAAAAAGAAATTAGAAATCTCTACCCAGATTTTTTAATTTTACTTGGAAATTTCCAGTTTTGTTTTTATCAATTTATTATTTATAGGTATTTGACAAAAAATAAATTTATGGATAATTCTCATTTCACTTGAGGAAAAAAAAAGCTATTATTAGGTTAATTTTACTCCTAGAAGTATACAATATTTATAATTAATATGTTAATGTATGAAAAGATTTTTTAAAACTAAAGCTTATAAAACTCAAGATTCTGATTTTTTTTTTTTTAAAGAAAAGTAATGCATTTATTGATTCAAATATATTCTGAAATAACCTTTTGTTTTTCTTTTCTAATTTTCTTCCATTTTTACAAAAAAAAAAAAAAAAAAAAAAGTATTGGTTGTATGAAAAATTTTGGCAAATTTTTCTACAGATTTATAAATTTTAAAAAGATCCTGGACACGGTTTGACTGTTTTTAGAAAATGTCTGTCTATGAGTCTGTATGTGACACAAATTTTTTGGACATTTTATCTCAAGTTCATGGAATTTAATCACATTTCAGATGTAGTTAGATAATGACAAATAGGGGTTGATTAAGTTTTGGCTTAAATGGTCCAACAAATAGTGCTGCTATACTGCATCTTTCATAGTTTTAACCATAGTTAAATTTCAAGAACTGATGCATGGAATTTCAACAAACTTTATATCCCATTAGATCTTCACATAAATAGGTTCATATTAAGTTTGAGTGTATACTGCCCAACAACTTAGTTTTTCTCAATTTCCGCGATAGCTATATCACTAGAACAAATATACTATCACTTAATTTTAGTTGCAGACCTTTTGATACATATAGAGGAAAATTTTGTGATGGTTACAACATACTAATTGAACAATTGAAGGAATACATCCATCAATAATTGTTTAGGCATTAGAAACTGAATAATAATAAATAAGGACATCTAGTATATTTAAATATGCAGTAATACTTGCAAAAAACATAGCTTGTCTGTAACAGAATCTTGCTTTAAGAAGAAAAGGGGAAAGGCCTGAAGAAAAGAATATGATACAATTCTAAGAAACAATACAAAAAATAGAAATCTTTATCAAATAGACTTTTTCTCTAATTCCCTGAGATTTTGTCTTAGGAGGTTAACTATATTTGATTATGGGATTGAAAAACATATTTTTAAATTGAACAACAACATATTCATATTTATTTTATACAAGTACTTTAAATTATATTCTTTGTTAATTTAGTGTTAATACATTAAAACCTCTAAATAACGGACAGCTCGGGAGCGCTGAAATTGTCCGCTATTCGGAGGTGTCCGCTATTGGGAAAACCTCGGCGATTCAAAAATTGATAAGAAATGCATACGTTTTCTTATTTGACTCATATATGTCCTAACTATATGACCGTAAAAATATACCACCGTCTATTACATAATTAATCAGAAATTAAATTTTTTAAGCAATAAAATTGAAATGAAATTGTGCACACCTTTTGTTTTTCTTGCGATTACGAGTAATTTACTTTTCAGTGTCAAGTTCTAGTCACGGTGTGTGAAATCAGTATTCTTAATCCTTTTGAATAATCTTTTTATATTTTTTCCTTATAAATTAATTGTATAACTGCTCACCATACTTTGCTGCTTCTTAAAAGAACAAAATCTCAAATTTTCGGCGAGGGAGGAGGAATTCCAATGTTCCGGAAGGAACATTCTCCCCCAAAACATCCCCTGAATTCAATAAAGGACAGGGAAAGGGGATTTTCCCCAGCCACCACTAAATTTTTCTGTGATCAGAAAATTTGTGACACATTGTCCCGATAAATTTAGAGATTTTCTACTTTTTTTTCACTTTTGTTACACATTAAAAAAAAAAAATTCTCATCCTTCATTGTCAAAATTAGTGTCCGCTATTCGGAATGTCCGTTATTCAGAGGTTAAATATACAAAAAATTAGGTTTTGGGAGTGGGGATTGGAAAATTGTCCGTTAAATAGAGGTGTCCGCTATTCGGGAGTGTCCGTTATGGAGGTTTTGCTGTATTAGAGATCAATTGAAAATTTGTTTTCAGCCCAAAATCAGAGTTTTGGCAAAATTGCAATTGAAAATTTGACTGGACCAAAACTATCTGTATTCCAAAAATCTTGTTTCTTCCTTTGTAAATGTTTAGCATTACTCATTGATTTGAGCTGTATCAGCTCAAGTCAAACATTCTTTATTTATTACTATGAAATTCACTGTCAGCCATAACTGACTCAATATGTGAATACAACGTTAAAGAAAACAATGTATATATTACTAAATTTTGAACATGCTTTTCATGTGCTCATTAAAAACTGGAGACTAAACAGTAATAGAAAATTTTTAGTTTCAAATCACAGAAGTGCTTTAAATGCTCTTTGAGAAAGTGACATATATGTTCAGTTACAAAAATCCTTATAAAAGATAAATTGAGGTATATATACCTAAAACAGGTTTTAATTAGATAAAATTCATATAATTAGAAAATCATTCTGTGTCCCAGAAGAATTAATTATATTTTATTTTACATGAAAATAAAAAGTTTTGGTCAGAGGCACAGACAGGACCACAAATATAATTACTAGTACAATTAATTTTATTATGTACATTTATATATGTAGCAATTACTTGAAAAAATTTTTGTACATTTTTGTTTTCAGCCAAAAATAGGAAAATTACCAAAATTCGGTTTTTAAAACCTGTTTTGGTTGATCCTTAGTTAATGCAATTTAGAAAATAAAAGAAGCATACAATTTCAGAAGAAAGTTTTAGATCTCTTTTCTTAAGTTCTGCAGCAGTTAAACTAGACAATTCCTTTTCAATTAGATGAATCTAAAAGAAAGCATAGGAAAATTATGCACTAGGAATAGATTATGAAACATTTTCCAATACTAACAAAATATTGTTCAGAATTTTCACTTTTTCATACAATAAAATCAAACATTTAAATAAACAATTTAAGAAATGCATAAGATAGTAAAATCCATTTTCAACAAATATTGTCCATAAACATAATTTGTGTTAGCTCTTTTGTGCAGCGGTTCCCAACTATCATTGGTATGAGGCCCACCTTTAAGTAAAAAAAATTTCACAACCCACAAAATATAAGGGTGAATCTAATATTAGTGTGGAAATTTTGTATGACCTCTATAAGTTTATCTTATGAAAAAGACAAATTTTTGTATGAAGTCTACACTATCAACAAAAGCAAGAATTTGTAATTCCAATGTGTGTAAGTTGAACAATTAAAAGAGAAAATATAATGAAAAATACATTTAATTATTATCAAAGCACAACTTTACAATCAGTGAGATTTCTGACACTGGTGTTTACCTATGAGGACATCTCTAACAGAGTTAAAACTGGTTAATATTAACCTTAAGTCACTTTTAACACAGTTTGTTTCTGCTCTTGCTTTTCAAAAACAGCAAAGTAGTAAAAAAAAACATCCACACATATATGTCGAGTTTACCTCTTAATGAGCCAACTGACTGTTCAATAAGACACATTGTTTTCTTGCAAAGTTTTAGTTTAAGTTAATATAGGTTTCATGATTAATGTTATTTAAAATATTGTATTTGCTAATTGTTACACTTTTTTAAGGAGATGAAATAAAAAATATATTTTTGTGGCAAACCTGGAATGTTCTATGACCCTTAAGTTAGAAACCGCTAGTCTGAGTTCATATTCATTTATGTATCTCTGTAAATGATGAAAAATTCTACACACTTCATAATATACAGAAAATATGTTATAGTACATCTTCAGTGATGCATATCAATTTTTTAATGTTTGAAGTATCACCCCATCAATAAAATGCACCACAAATGATTTTTTCACATGGAGCATACTATGCACAAATCATCCAATGTGCATTCTGTAAATGAATTACAAATGCCATGTCCTTCATTTTCAATAGCTCTTCCATTTTATAGTATTCAATAACACACAAAAATTACAAGACAATTTGAGTATGTTTACAAAAGCAACAACATGGACAGACAGAAAAACTGAAATCATAAACACTTTTAACTATGTTGGAAATTGTTGAAAAAATATTTATATGCAGAGTTTCTCCCAGACAATTTCAGGAGGATGCTGTATTCTATCTGCCCTTTGATTTATAAAATAACATCTTTCTTGTCCCTCACTTAAAAAATTTGCATCCTTTTTGGCTCTCAGTAAACAAAAGGTATTCTTTCTCCTTTTTACATTAAAAAAAAAAAAAAAAAAAAAAAAAAAAAAATGTTGATAATAAAAACTGACTAAATCTTATCTTGAAAAAGGGGCTCTGAGGTTTAAATATTAAAAGTGAGTTTAAAAATTAAAAGAATGCCTATTTATAATAAAAAAAAAAAAAAAAAAGAAAAAGAAAATGAAAAAATATGAAAAATGACTTTAAAAATCCAAAATATAACCTTTTTTAAAACAGAGGAAACTGTATACAGTAGTGTCTCTAAAATCCACAATTTTCTGAAATCTGCATGTATTTCAAAATGTAAACAATGAAAATAGCAGTTAAAAAGTTTTCTTTGGTATTAGGTAGATTTCGTAAGAAATACCATTTACTGCAGGCATTACTATGGTACAAGTTTTGAAAAATTTCTTCATAACTTTTTCTTATCTGACCAGGTTGGCATGATTTAAATCAGTTGATTAAAAAAAATCATTTGATTTAAATCAATTTTTTTTATGTTAAAAATTAGTTAGCAGAGAAATAAGATGTAGGTGTAAATAAGTAGCAGGTATTTTTCTGGTATTTCCCAAGATTGCTATCAGAAAGAATGTGGCAGGTACAGGTTAACTCCAGGTGTCCCCTTCCTAGTCGTTTAATTCATTGTTCTTTTGTAATAAACTTTAGACAATGAGGTGAAACACAGAAAAACTTTATAAATCATATTTCGTTTGCCAATCTTGGCAACTAAATGATTTGAATCTTTTTTGTTTCACAAGTTAATAATTAAATAAATTCATTAATGTTCACCAAAAAATTGGATACTACATGCAAGGAACAAGTTTTAAAACTTGCCATATCTATATATATAAAAGAAAGTCTGGATTTCGTATTAATCACAGCACAAAAAAATCTGCCGAACCTAAAATCTTGAAAATTGGGGTAAAAATACTTCTGATAACATCGAGTGCCGCTAAGAAGGGATTTTCGAAAATTCCACCCCTAAAAGAATTAAAAAAGGAACGAACTATTAAAAAATTCCTTAAAAATCGGCTTTTGTAGTTATTTTTCAACTGATAACATATTTTAGTGTATTTTTTCATTCTGAATCGAATGGTACCAAGAAAATTCTTTTAAGTTCAGTAGTTTGCGAGATACTTCACATTTTCCTGATTTGGCGGTGTCTTCGGCGCAAAAACCTGAAATTTTCAATCTTTATCTATATATATAAAAGAAAGTCTGGATTTCGTATTTATCACAGCACAAAAGAATCTATTGAACCTAAATTTTGAAAGAGATTTCTATAATTAGGTTAACAAGATTATATAAGCTATATTTAATTATCTCAATATATATAAAACGCAAAGTGAAATTTCATTGCGCCGCTTATAACTTAAGTTCTACAAGATAGATTTTAATGGATTTTACATTGTTAGTTGGATAATTTTTCAGAAATTTTGTAACAAATGAAATATAGCATTCTACGTTGTTTACTTGAATACTTAGGAAATGTTTTTTATCAGATGAACCCAATTACAAAAGTTTGGTTTTATTTTAAAAGTTCCGCTGAATGAATTTTTATGTGATTAAAATTGTTAACATGTTGAGCGCTACGTCATTCATTGGTGACTAACATTGAACTTTTCGTTTAGATGACTGATTTTTCACCGATGACAGACAGTCTAAAGTACGATATAAAACTAAAAATTACTATGATATAAAAATTTCGTTTGATTCAAAGTTTCTTTTTTTTAAAAATTACCAGCGTAGCGGGCGAAGGCTGCTAGTATTGTTTCTAATTTACATTCAGATAAATATATATTCTGAGATAACTTCAACTGAAATTAGGTTGCTAACTTAGTATTTTATTACATAAAATAAACATAAACAAACACAAGAGATTCCTTCATAGTGAATGGTTAGAAATATAACACCATGAAGATAATCATTCGTAAATCAAATTCATCAACAACGATTGCACAATATTCTTATGCTATCATTGTAGATAAATAGGCTATGATAAGGTTTACGGTTTGCATTTACCAGGATTTTATTTTGCCATTTATCTTAATTGAGTTACTTTATTGTGATATTTATAAACTCAGAAATTAAATCAGCTAAATAAAAAACGTAAGCATTCATTATTTAATTATTAAATACTAGCTGAGGTGCCCGGCGTTGCCCTGGTCTGTGATAAAAATATTAAACGAACATGAAATTTCTATGATTTTATCTCTATATCGAAAGACGTGAAAATACGTTGTCTAAAATAGGTGGCCATTGACTGTGCAAAAAACCTGTTTAAAAAAACACATAACTAATATTTAGTGGAAAAAATATTCGAAATGATGGCAATGGTAAATGCGGGAAGGAATATGTGACCATTACTTGATTTTCGTGTTAAAATGTTCATATTTATATGTTATAATCACTGTAATAAATCACGTAATTATTTATTTTTTACGCATCAAAATCCTAAGTGAAATATTTTGATTTTCAAATTAAAGATGTAACTCAAACTAATTATATCACTCTTATATCCGGCTATACCGTGAATTAAATCTATACTCAATGATTAGCCTAAAGGTTAGTACATAATATTAAAATTTGAGAGCCATTGTACAAAATTAAATGTATATTTTAATCAAAACATGAATAATGCTTATCCTGTACTTATAACCCTAACCATAACCTAATTATAACGTAACCATAACCTGATTGTAATCTAACTACAACTTACTCATAACCTAACCGTAACATAAATATAACATAAATTAACACAGCCACCACGTTATCGTAACCTATCATTAATCTAACCTTAACCTCACTGCAACTTAAACTTAACCTAACTGCAACTTAATCATAACCAATTGTAACATAACCGGAATTTAAATACAATCTAAGACCAACAATAACGTACCGTATTTACTCGTGTATAAGGCGCAATTTTTTTCATAAGGCGCAATTTATGTTAGGCCCTTCAGTAACACAAAAATCACATTTTTAGAACATTTTTACTTTTGCATCCCCTTATAGGTTAGTGGCACTGACATAAGATATAGCTTATGTTTGAACCAGAGTGGATATCATCATTTTGGTACTATTACTTTTCAAATTGGTTCGGTAGTTTCAAAGATCAGCCCCGATACTCGCCAAAGGTGACGCCAACTTGGCACTATTTCTGGTATTTCGCGTAATTCCCATAAACTCTCATTGTAATCCAATAATTTATTTTTTAACCAACTTTTAATGTTTAATGTGGTGATTTCTGATTTTTCCCTACTTATAAATCCAATAACCTACCTCTTCACCAAATTTCAACTTCCTAAGTCACCTGGAAGTAATCAAACATTTTGATGAGTGAGTCAGTGTTAAAAATAGTGATTTTCAGGCGTCAAATTCTCGTGAACGGTAAGAGATTTTTTTTTTAAATTTATAGGATTTGGTAATTAGAAGATAGTCTTACATGATACAAAGAATTGCAAGTATCTAGGTCAAATAGAATTTATTGGGTTAAACGTGGCCCGAAATGGTTCGTGTAATATAACCCACGGCCGGTGTTACGCCTTTTTACTTTGTGAACTTGGGTGATACACTGCGTGTGTCTATATATATATATATATATATATATATATATATATATATATATATATATATATATATATTCTAAAATTTTAAATATTCTCCAAATATTTTTTTTTCTATTTTAGTATGAATGGAGATATAATTTAAATATTCGCAATTTGTTGGAAAACATGTATTGTTCCGAGCAACGCCAAGCGTATCAGCTAGTTACACTATTAAATTTCAATCAAAGTTTGTGAATTTTTAAAAAGCATTTTGAAACCAAAATAACAAGTTTGTTTACTGTAGTCACAGATTGCAGACGAATGGCACAGGCATAGTAATAAATTGTTGTTCTTTTAATTTAAAACCTAAACTTTTAAAACATTTACTTTTTATATAATGTTTTACAAATTAATTTTAACTTTGATCTTATTATTAAAAATATGGTATAATTTTTTAATTAAGACATAGGGTAACACCCCCAGTAATTGGCATGCACCAGTGATTGGCACATTTTACAAACATGTCCTAAAATGAGATTTATATCCAGTCATTTAAAAATTCAAGACCATATATCAGTTATATGCTTAGTTACGTTAAAGATTACAACTTTGATTTATTTTACAAGATGACAATAGAGCCTAGGAAAGAGAAACAATTACGGCATGTATCAAATTAGCCATTTTTGTAGCAAATTCTTCTTCTCTCGCTTAAGGAAGGCATGCTTTTCAATTCGTTATTATCTGATTTATAATATATTTTAAATTTTAATTGACAACAATTTTGTTTAGTTAAAAAGGGTTACTTCAATTGTGTAAAAGTATTTTCAACACAAATATTTGGATTTCTGAATTAATGGTAGATGCCAATTAATGGTGCTTCAATTTTGCTAGTTCCAAGCAATTGGCACCTATTGCATTTACAATGAATTCGCAAGGAATTTGAGATTAAACCATTTATTTTGGAAGTACGTTTAAAATTATAGACTAATTTTGTTTATCATTTGTCTTTATTTGAAAATATAAATTTTATCAGTAATTAGAATCCATTAAAGCTTCATATGACAATTACTGGGGACAGCATGACAATTACTGGGTATTAATGTAAGTATATTGTATTGTTTTAAAGTGTTCACATTTCAGACTAATATGCTGATTTCTTACTCTCAAAAACCTGAAATATGGCATCTTCATCTACATTAAATTCATTTAAAGCGATTAAACCCAATGCAAAATGTAAAGTTTTTTTTTAATATAAACATATGCCATTTACTGGATCGCAAGGTGTCATACATTGGTGCTCTAGGTGCCAATTACTGGTGATTTCAGCAACTTTTTATAAATATATTTTTATAAAAATACTTTTTCAATTTTTTTTTTGCTTTTAGTGGGCGAAATAGATGCACAGATATACATCCTTTGATTTAAAAATATTTCCAAGTAAATAGCTTATTTCTTTGTAATGAAAATTTAAGTAAGTTTAACGACAAATTCTTAATGTGCCAATTACTAGGGGTGTTACCCTAGTTTTTTTTTTTTTTTTTTTTTTTTTTGAAAATTATAATTTACACATTGAGTGCCACCTACAGGCAGAATCTGAGCCTGTGAGGTAATTTGATAAACATAATATAATTCCAACTTTTTTTTTTTTTTTTTTTTTTTTTTTTTTTTTTTTTTTTTTTTAAACAAATGTACAGGTTACTTTGGTTTTACCTATGTTTGTTTGTTTTTTAATTTAATTAAATGGCAAATTCTGGAAGGAAAATAGATCCCATTTGGGAAAATTTTATTGAATTACCTACCTTGCTGGAGTTTTATTAAGTCCCTCTGTTTTAAATCGAAATGAAATTTCACTTAGTGTAGAGAAAAAAATAATGAAGGTTTGGCATTCATTAAAGAAAATTGTCCAAATCTTCTTACCACTGCAGCACATTTTCAAGCAAAAAATGGCCCATTCCAAAAATTACCATTGCTTGAGAAAAAAGTTTCAGATATTATGACAGATTATGATTGGTGGAAGTCCTTTTATGCAATGGGGGGTAAAGAGAGAATCAGTGAAATTACAATTGAATTTGTTCAAACAATTAAATCCCTGATTTATTTCTATTTGCTTAAAAATATTGAATTAATTGTGATTTTTATCCCTTAATAAAAAGCTTGCATTAAATGAATATTTAATTTGTTTTTTAGATTTGACTATTTTCTATTTATTTACAACATATTTAAGTTTATTTCATATTTAGTGTGCACAATTCAATTACAAAATGATAGAATGGCTTTAGATTAAAGCCAAGATGTTTTGCTTTTAGTACCAATCAGTAATTAGAATATAGTATTTTCTTAACTAAATAATTATTTCTTATATTATTAATTTTTATAAATTATAAATATTATTTATTCTTTTTTAGTTATTTATCATGAAAAACTACTCCATATATAGTAAAAACATAAAAATACAACAATTAAAAATAGAATTCTAAAAAAACCAAATAAATCAGATTTAAATTTAAAAAAAAAATCCGATTTTTTTTTTCACCCCTGTATCTGACCCCAGGAACCCAAAATCCCCCCCCCCCCAACCTAAAAATTTTACATATCTATCTATGTATGTATGTGTGTATTTATGTACTAAATTTTGTCCGCAGGATAAAAGTTGCAATTATGCACAAATCGTCTTCAAATTCACCAAATACATTAAGATGGTTAATATCTCGGTGGGAATTGAAAATGGGCAAAATCGGCTCAAGGAGATGGAAATGGAGAGGATTCAAAAACTTGAATACCGCCTTAACATGGCTTTGGCAAAATCAATTCTTGCAAAACAGTGGCAGGAAAAAAATAAATATTTTCATCATAGCAGTTGCCAATAATTAAAAAAAAAAAACGCACACAATAAAATTCTTACTACAACAATTGCTTTACTATTGCAAGATTTTCTCATGAAAAATAAAAAAGTTTGACGAATTTAAGAAAATATGAATATTATGTCATAGCTTTTCTAAAGCAAGATTTATACATGAAAATGAAACATAAAATAAAAAACTTGAAGGATATATATATTTTTTAAAGCGAATATTATGTTACATTGGAAATATAATGGAAGAAAATCATGTGAATATTTAATGCCATGTAAATTTGTAAAAATGTGTTGAAACATGATAAAAACCAGACTATGGAAACGTTGGCATATTTTAACACTTTGAGGGTCTCTGATTTTTTTTTCATCATTTTAAAATATTTTCCATATATATACGCTTCTATATGCGTGTATATTAGCATTTTAACAAAAGATTTAGGTCCTTAGAGCTTATTCTTAGTAATGAAACTGGATTTATCTCCAATCTTGATTTGGTTTTTGTTGGTGGAATTTGTAACTAACTTCGAAATCTACTCTTGCTTGTAGGCCCAGCCAGCAGGGATTTTCTTTATTCTGGATATCAGTAAATAAAAACAAAGTTAGTTTTAATGTAAATTTAAGAAAAAATAGTAATGACACAGGCTATTTTAAAAATTAAAAGCTTTCATGTATCAGGATAATCCATAGCATAAAATGTCAGTACAATTTTTTTTTTTTTTAACAACATATTAATGATGATTTGTCATTTGAAACAATAGAAAAGGTAAAAAAAAAAAAAAAAAAAAAAAAAATATTAAACATTAAAGACTGTATTTATTGAATCAGGGTTCATACAGAGTTGGGAAGAAAAAATCCAAGGAGTACATAAAAAATCCAAGGAGTCCAAAAAAAATTTAAAGACATCCACTTTTGTTGTTATTTATGTGGCATGCACTTGCACAGCCTCAATTCCGCAGGGATTCTGCGAGTTACCGCCCTGCAAGAAGAAGGGGGGGGGGTATTCGCGATCTTCAGACGAAATCGATGCTTTCCCATGATCTTCAGATAAAATCAGCGATTCATCTGTGATATTTTAGCAAAATTGGCGATTGTTTGCGATCTTTAGTCGAAATCGGTGGTTTTTCTGCGATCTTTCGATAAAATCTGTGTTTTCCTGTTTCTCTTATTTATGAAATCGATGTTTTTTCGAGGATTTTTAGTCAAAATTTGCCTTTTTTATACGATTTTTTCTCGAAAACGCCGTTTTATTCCCGCAATCTTTTGACGAAATTGTCATTTTTTCCCGCGATTTTTTAACGAAATCGGCATTATATCCGCAATCTTCAGACGAAATTAGCTTTTTATCTGCGATATTTCGTGACACTTTGGTGGCTATTAGTATGATCCCAACTAATCCAAGAATGCCGCTGGACTTGAAAAATCCTGGGTCTCTTTTTAACAAAAGCGGGTCCCCACTACTGAGTCATATTTTTAGATGCAAAAATTGAACTTGTTCATTTGCATTAGAAAAATGAAATTCAATAATTATTGTTTTAATAATAAATAAAAATATAAAACCGATATTAGTTGTTTTTAAAATTATGAGAAATTTTCTTTACTTGTTTAAAAATAAATTTGCAAGATACAAATTTAACTATAAAATATTGAACATTTGTAAGTAGAAGATAACAAGTATCACTATTGTTTGCATTTCTTTTAAAACAAGTTGGAAATTGCACGTGAACGTAGCAAATGAGGTGCGTTCATACGATAACGAAGTTTTAAAAATATTAAGATCTTGCTGATATAGTAGAGCGTACTTCGGATAGAGTATAGTAGTCGAAATCTTTTTTTGTGTTCCTGTAAAAATACAGAAAGTAATTTTTATTACACCTCAGAAACGTATATCTTATTCATAAAATGTGAAATAGTTGAATATAATTAAAACACGCCCCAAACAATGTTTCCCCGTATAGCATTATGTAGTGGAATACCTTTGTGTGGCCCTGTAATTTAATAATAAAAATTCTTTGCATCACAAATTGTACAGAATGCATATTTTAGTATATACTTCATAGATTCATGCCAATTCTATTATGTTCGAATGAGTGTAACATCATAAAAATGCATTTGAAACTTTTTTCCCATTGAACGTAATGTAATGGAATACCTTTGATTGTCCCTGTAATTGATCTATGCATCCGATTTTCATAACATTTGAAATGACTCGACAAAATTACGCAATAATTATATGTTTTAAATTTCAAACGATTAAAATGCATTTGAAACTTTTTTCCCCATTGACCGTAATGTAACGGAATCCTTTTGATTCTCCCTGTAATTGATCTATGCATCCGATTTTCATAACATTTGAAATGACTCGACAAAATTACGCAATAATAATATGTTTTAAATTTCAAACGATTAAAATACATTTGAAACTTTTTTCCCCATTGACCGTAAGGTAACGGAATCCTTTTGATTCTCTCTGTAATTGATCTATCCATCCGATTTTCATAAAATTTGAAATGACTCGATAAAATTATGTTATAATTATGCATTTTAAATTTCAAACGATTCGGTTGGGTAGTTTTTGCGTTGTTATATGCGGACGGACAGACGGACGGACTGAGCGACAACAAAAGGTGCTATGTATTTACATAATTACGAACGCACCTAAAAAGGGGTAAGACTGATTTATAGAAAAAGACATTTTTGCTGAAAAAAAAAGAATACTTTTGTTGAGTAAAGTGATGAGACTTTTTGTTTAATGAATGGGTGTTTTCCTGAGTCACATTTACTCAGAAAGACTTGGAGCAGTCAAAAATGGATAGTGAATCATGAAAATCCGTTTTTAGAGCAGCAAAAAAAATAATTTTGAAGCAAGAAAATTAGCTTTTGGAACAGGAAAATTCACTTCAGGCATTAACGGCTTTTTTTCCGTGCCCTTTTTACAAAATTTGAGTCTTTTCACGATCTTTTGACGAAATCTGCCGTTTAATCGGGATTTTTTTCACAAAATTTACGTTTTTCGAGAATTGTTTAACGAAATTTGCCGATATTTCACAAATATTTTGACGAAATTTGCCGTTTTTTCGCGATTTTAAGACGAAATTTGCCGTTTTTCGCAATATTTCGAGAAAATTAGCCATTTTTCGAGATTTTGTGACGGAATTAGCCATTTTTTCGCTAATCTTTTGAACAAATCTGTCGTTTTTTGCGATTTTTTGACGAAATCTGTTGTTTTAACGCGAATTTTCGACAAAATTTGTTGTTTATTCGCACTTTTTTGAGGAAATTTGCCGTTTTTTTCGAGATTTGTGACAAAGTTAGCCATTTTTTCGCGAATCTTTTAAAGAAATTTGCCTTTTTTCGCAATTTGTGACAAAATTAGCCATTTTTCGCGTATCTTGACGAAATTTGCCGTTTTATCAAAAATTTCTTACAAAATTTGCTGCTTTTCCCAAATTTTTTGACAATATTTGCCGGTTTATCACGATTTTTTGACGAAATCCGTCGTTTTTTGCAAATTCTTTGACAAAATTTGCCGTTTTATCGCGATTTTTAGACGAAATTTGTCGTTTTTTTCGCGCTTTTTTGAGGAAATCTCTGCATTTTTCCGAAATTTTTTGAGAAAATTAGCCATTTTCTCGTGAATCTTTGACGAAATTTGCCGAAAAATAGTTCTTATTTCGCAATTTTTTAACCAAAGTCGCCATTTTTATGCGTTTTTTAACGAAATTGCGTGTCTCACGGGACGCGTAAGAGCTATTTTACAGCGTCCCATCGCCTATTTTTTGCGTATCTTTTACGCGCTATAGCGAGTCCGCGGCATCCCTGCAATCACTGCTGTGCTTCTGATGGATGACGTGCATAAAGGGTTTACCGTGCGTTTTACAATCGCGATTTTTTTTTCTTTTTTGGGAGCACTATCGCTTGCGTGCAAAACCACAATACAATTTAAGGAGTTTATAAGGAGTATTTTGTTTATCTAAGTAGTTCTAAGTACTACTTGGGAACGTTTTCATTTCTAAGTAGTTTCTAAGGAGTCCAAGGAGTCTGTGCGAGCCCTGTGAATTGATAAAGTATGAACTTCTATTACAAAAGATCCTTTAATTGATACGTGGCATAAAATATGGTCTGGCTCTTTATTTATCAAAAATCAGGATGAAGATACAGACTTTTTTAGGATTTCAGTTAATCTTACTTCAAGCTAAAACATCTGAATTATTGAATTGTGGAAAAAAATTTCAAAACAAATCCACAAGAGTTTTTAAAAGAAGAAATAGCTGAATTAGAGAACAATAAAGATGAAATTTTGGTAAATCATGTTGAAGGTGAAGAAATTATTTCTTGAATAATGAATTTAGCTGAAGATAGTAAAACTGTGTCTGACAGTGACTGTGACAAAAGAAAAAAGTTTGAAGGTTTTATTTTAAGTGAAATTTCTTCAAAGTTTTAAAGCAGCAGAATTTTATAAAAAATAGGAAAATAATGTTTGTTTACAAAATTCAAAAGAAACTTCATCAAGATAAAATGAAAGTTCTCAAAACAAAGAGCAGTTCAAAAAATATTTAACAGTAATAAAAATAATTTGGGGTATTAAAATGATAATGTATGGGTAAATAAAATAAATTTAAGTTTAATTTGCTGAAATAGAATTATTACATGCTTTTTTGTAAATGGATACAGGTAGTTTGAAAAAATAAATCTTTTAAACTAGAATCTGCAAAATTCTAAAATCCACACAGGCTGTGGTCCCAAGCTATACAGAATTTTTGAGACTCTACTGTATGAGTTTTTAATTAAAATAAAGAAGCATTTGTATATTTTCCTGGATCACTAAGTATGCACAAGATCTGCTGATAAATTGACTCTGATATTGCAAATTCAGTGAAGAAGAGTTATCATAAAACCAATGTTATAAGAAATTATGTGTATTAAGAAATTATTGAGTTTTAAAAACATTGAAAATCTATATTACAAAGCAGAGATGTGTGTATACAATTACACTATTAATACAATGTTAAGTACAAAAATTAAACTGGACAACATAACATACACCTTTACTTTGATTGTGTGTATTTTTGATCTAACAGAGAATGTTCACATATTTTTGTAATGATTTTGACATTCAATATTATTTAAATTTAATTGCACTATGATTTAATTTCACAACACATGTTTCCTAAAGAAATATATCTATTAAAAAATTGTTAATAATCATAAATAATTTTAATAATTTCAAAATACCAATAACAAATTTTCGTACCTGATGAGCAATTGCTTTATGTTGTTGATCCTTTTTAAGCTGGAGGGCTTCAAACGCTTGCTTTTGATATTGTTCCTAAATGAATACGAAAGTCAATCCCCCAGCATGAATAATAATAATAATTAAAAAAAACCCACAGCAATATAATAACAACAATAATACATGCACTTACTTCTTCCATTAATTTGTTAATTAATAACTGTTGGTCTAATTCTCTGTCCTGATATAAATTCAGGAGCTTCATATTGCTTTCATTTTCTCTAAAACAAAGGGGAAAAAATTGCATATCTAATTTAAACTTTTGTTCAACAAACTTAAGTATAAAAAAACATCACAGAAAGATTTATAAAAGAGATAAAAATATTAAAAAAACACCAAAATAGAAATAAAAGCAAAAATTGTTTTTTTTTAAGAATACTCTTTTATAAGCATTCAAAACTTATTTTTTTAAATCATGCCTAAATTATATGATTGCAATATATATAGTTCCATAAATATCTTCCATGTTGGCACTTTGAACCCAATTTTCTGAAGCGGGAGATTTGGGAACGAAAAAAATTGTCATACTGAGAGAATAATTGTTTATAAATTCAATTCTGAAAACATGAGCGAAAAATGAAATCATACGGCTTCTGATACAACTCTTCAAAAACCACCTCAGCAAGTTTCATGTTTTTACTTTAGAAATGACTGCAAAAATGTATCAGAAAATTTTAAGCTTTTGAAGCTTGAAGGCGGAAAAATACTTTTTCAAATACACCTTTAAGGGTGTATTCGAAAAAATGCTTTTCCATCTTTAACAGCTCAAAATTTTCTGATACAATTTCAGAGACATTTTTAAAAGCAGAAACATGAAACTTGTTGAGGGGATTTTTGAAGAGAAGTACAAGGCACCGTGTGATGTCATTTTACACTCCATCATTAGAATTTGATTTATGAACAATTATTTTCTCAGTATGACACTTTTTTTTGTTCCCAAATCTCCCGCTTCAGAAAAATCTGTTCAAAATGCCGTTTTTGATTGCTTTTTTTGCAATGTTTTCTGCATTTATCAAAGAATTGACAATCACGGCACCTTGTGTACTTTCTAAATAAGACAATTTGCCAGTTTGATGCATGTGAGAGCAAAAATGATTTTTAAAAAAAATCGGAAAATAAGCAGTTTGAATCGAAGTACACCCTTAATGACAGATATTTTCTTTATTGCAAAAAATCATTGCGAACTGCTAGTGAATGATGAGAGTTGACAGAAAAAGAACTTAATCCAAACTGGACTTAGGAGAGCATAAAAACAACCTTTATCTACAGAAAGTGGGTTGTTCACATTCCTCAGGGGTACAGCTTTTGCTCGATTCGACAAGTTCACATGTTTTTTCTAAGACTGGACAATTGGTAGGTGGGAATCTGAGGCTGAAATGCACATTTTTTTATTTCTTGAAATGGAGAAAAATATGTATAAATAAAATTGGCAATTAAAAAAAAAAAAAAAGATGGGGGAATTATTTAACGCTAATATTCATTGAATTTTGTTGGGACATCGAAAAAACATAACTGATAAAATAAATGTTGATACAATGTATTTAAATTTTTTAAATTATTTTCTCAACATGTAATAAGAATTTAATTAAACTATAAATTGATAAAAGAAAATTTCCTTTTAAAATTTTTAGACTTTTTTTTGTTTTTTCTACTTTTTGGTGTTTATTTCCTTGTTGCAGTTTCACAGTCAGGTGCTACGTTTTGAAAATGTAGTTTGGTGCATAATTAACTTCAACTATTGTAACTGATATAACCATAAAGAATATTTACTGATTTATCACATATACACTTCACTAATAGAAAAATACCTTAAAATTAATTTATTAATTTATAAAAATTCTAAAAAATAAATACTGAATTGTCATTAGAAACACACTTGTGTACATAATTTGTATAAATCTTGAATATCAGGAAATTAATAAAAAAATTATTACAAAATTCCATCATTACCAATATAAATCAAGTTAAATAAAAAAGTTTAATAAAGTTAAAAAAAAAAAAAAAAAAAAAAAAAAATTCTTTTTTTATAAAACAAAGTTTATTCTTTCTATGTGTGTGAAAGAGTGTGAGTGATGACTAATGAAATCCACTGCACATGTGAGGCTCAAAATTTGTGTGAAACTAGTTTAAAGGTCTCATGATGCACTTGATGTTCAGAATTTTTAAATTCTAATAATTACTTGAGAAATTAACTAAAATCCCCAAATTAAAAGAATGGAAAAGTATTTATAATTCAATAAAAGCATAGATTTTTATCAAATTTCAGAATATTTCTTCGAAAACTAAAAAGAAGGAGAGGGGTTAATATAACTACAGCGCAGCCAGGGCGATAAATGTACCTGGCTTTTTTATAAAGTGCTGTATCTTAAATTCGATTGGACCCAAAAGCTTGAAAATTGCCCATCCAAACGTAGAAAAAGTTCCCATTTCAGAAATTTTAGTAATCATGTTGATACTGACGTAAATAATTAAAAAATTCATCAAAAATTCATTTATAAGACCTCTCTTTATTTTGATTCAAAGAAGCACCGATTTTTGAGAAATCTGTCATAACGAGAGCAGGTGCCTTGAAACACAATCAACTGGCACTGGCAGGTAGTGGTATTTATAGATGTTCTGTAAAAAATTTCAAATATTGAATTTATAGTTTTAGTTTTTATGCATCCAGATGTAGATTTTTTTCTGATTTCAGATATTAAATTTCTTCACAACTGCTCAATTACAACCTTAGATATATAACTGGATGATTTCTTTCAAACCCTCAAATTAAATACAAGTTTTTCAAAACCACAAATGATTTTTATATTAGGATTCTGTGGAATGCTGTGAAATTTTTAAAATTATGCCATTTAGAAATTTTAAAGTTATGTATAATGAGGGACAATAAATATATATTTAATAGAATAAATATATTTTTATTTTTGACCCCAGACTATGACGGGGGGAGGGGGGATAGTCCTCTTTTCTCCTCACTCTTCTCTTCTTAACTCATTTATTTCATCAGTAGAGGACATTTTAAAGTTTTAATTTGTTCATTACTATCCTATATAATTTTCAGAAAATTATGAAAAAAAAATTACTTAACAAATCTCAACAATTAGTGGTTTTTCCCCCAATTTTTCCACAGTGAAAAGGTACATATTTCAGACAAAATTGAGTAAAAGATATAAAACCATACAAATTTAAGGTTCATTTTAAAATATTACCATAAACCTGGACAACACTAGGCAGGTCAACTAGTAATAATGAAAATTCTTATGACAATTCCATAATTAGTAGAATAGAAAAATATTATGTTTTGGGTAATCACTACACAGATATACATAAAATTTCCAGCAGATTAAGGATAAACAAATTTACAAACCTCCTAACATATGAATATTTTTTTCTTTTTTGAATTAATATAAAATATAACAAAGAAAATTAAAGTGTCAAATTCATCTACTGAGAAAAACTTAAAAGATTTTGATGTGAAATCAGAATGAATTTCTAAATAGTTACTCATTCTGCAGTTTGGCTGTCATATTTTCCTTTTCCATTCCATATTGCCTCTGTTTTTCTTCGCATCTTAACATTTCTGTCATAGCCTCTATAAAATAATAATAACAATATTAAATCATAAATGTAATATTTAAAATTAATTGTTCATGTTTTAAAGTTATTCAGGATTCAAGAAATATCAATTTAAAAAAATACCTAAAATTTCTTTTTTCCTGAGTTGATCCATTTCTTCTTGTTGTACAATAAACACTTCTTCATTGTCTAATCTGAAAATTTTTAAGTTGCATTTTCTTTTAATTTTATATTAATATGAGAGGTAACACTGATATAAGAAGAAAACATTCAAAAGCCTTATTTACTAGGACTTGCACAATATACATGGAAATAAGATTTTAAATTCAAAACTTGAAAAAAACTTATATGAACTAGAATTTAACTAGAAGAAGCAAACATAAGATCATAGATACAAGTAAATTACTTCTGCAACCTTGAAAATTCTAAATATTTTTATTTTCATACAAACATTTCTTTATTTGTGAGTCTCACTATGTCAGTATATGAGCCAGCAACTATTTAAAATTGTATCTATGCACTTAGCCCAGTGGTAGGGAAGGAACAAAAAAGCTGAATTTATAATTAATTAGGAGAAAGCTGGAAATTGTTTTAATCCATTTAGTTTAGGTTTAGAATGAATATACTAAGTTTTCCCCCTTGTAGTAAGTGAGCATTAGGAAATTTGTACGTATTTATAGTCAAAAAACAGGTTTTTTAAAAATACTATAACAATATCTCAAAACTACCAACTCTATCAAAAACATAATCAGTACAAATGTTGTAGAGATTAAAATTCTGAATAAAATGAGTACCCACACTTAATATTTTTGTTGAAAATTAAGCTCGAAATTCCACTACAAAGTTTAGCCAAAATTGCCAATGAAGAGCCTGAAGCCAGAACAGACTTGGGTATCATTCCACCCTGCTTTTAATTGTTATATATACATATACATATATTATTATTTATTGAGGCATTTACAATGTTATTCTAATTATTTTAGGTTTTTATTCTGGTTATTTAGAAAATTTAATCTCTTGATTAGGAGATTTAGGAGGGGATGAAAAAAAGGCCAGAATTAATTAGAGGAAAGTAAGAAATTATTATAATCTTTTCAACATATGTCAGAAATGAACATAAAGTTTTCCACTTCAACTGGGTAAATATTTGCCACTAAAAACAATAACTTAAAAAATTCAACTTTTCATGATTTTTCAAAATGATTCGTAAATGATGAAAAATTATTTATTACTTCTGAAATGGTGTTTGAAATGTAAATAATTTTTCATGTAATGTATATAAGGTGGATCTCAGTAAGTATGCATTAAAATTAAACAGATTGAAAAAAAAGTGCAAGGATTGGAGAGGGCAAACTCTGCAGAGCGCAAAAGCCTTGCTGCTAGGTGAATTTAATGAATAACATGATTTTAAACTTCGATATTTTACAAAAGGACTAAGATGGTTTTAATAAAAATTATTTTTGAATAATATACCAGTATTTTAAGTAAAATTTATAAAAGTTGAAAAGCTTTGGAATATTGGAAAAAAATATTATAATCTTTACGTAAAAAAAATCTTTCTTTTCAAACTATGGTTTGAGATTGGTGTCAACAATATTGAAATGACATGTAAAACAGCTTTCATTCATACATCTTTTTTCTTGATAACTACTAAAGTGATTTTAATTTAAATTTTGACAAAAAAAATCAACATTTTTTTTTCTATTTTATTTATTTATTTTTTCTTCTTCTTCAGTGAAATTGCATAATTATTGAATTTTTTCTTTTCTTTCAGAAGTGACCGATTTATAGTTTAATCACTAGGAAAATAAAATCAGAAAATATATTTTTATGCCATTATGTTTGGAGCGCTTATGGAGATTTTAACTCAGGATGTCTTATCCAATGAAGCATACACACTTATGAAACCATTTTCTACAAAATGTTCGAATGACTGGACAGATTCCTGCAAACTTTTAACAAAGTAAGTAAAATATTACACTTTTTAACTTCAAATTTTTAAATTTAAAATTTTATAAAATATATATATATATATATGTTTGACATTTCAATATGCATTTTTCCACTGAAAGATTTTCTTATCAGTTAAGTTAAAGTGAAAATAAGTTTCTTTAATTAATCATAAAAGGAAATGCATAATGCTGCTTATTAATAAAAGAAAACCAGGTATTTGGCATTACTCCAATAACATAGAAAATATTTGTGAAATTTTTTTGCCCCTTCATCCTAAACGCAATAGAATTGTGATTTTAATGTTGAATAAAAATATTAATGTGTATACTCATTTTATTCAGAATTTTAAGCTTTACAAAATCTATACTGGCAATTTTTTGATAGAGCTAGCTGTTTCGAGATATATCTAAGGTAACTTTGTCTCTCCTAGCTTCAAGCTCTTATTCAGTGATTAAGGCACAAATTTTTGAAATAGAAATGCAACCTTAATTTTGAACAAAAATACCAATGTGGCAATGTGGGTACTCATTGCAATTCAGAATTTTAAGCTCTACAACATTTGTACTGACTATGCTTTTGATGGAGTTAACAGTTTTGAAATATTGTTAATTTAAAAAAAAAATGTTTTTTGCAATCAAATATGTACATATTTCTTAACATTCACCTAGTACAAGGGGAAAAACATAATATATTCATTTTAAAGCTAAACTGAAGGGATTAAAACAATTTCTAGTTTCCTCCTAATTAATTCTGAGTTCTACCCTCTGATCACAAGAAAGTAGAATTGTGACCTTAATATTCAATAAAAATATTTTCTCCTAATAAGTACTCATTTTATTCAGAATTTTAAGCTCTACAAAATTTAATTGAGAATGTTTTTGATAAACTTAGTAATTTTGAGATAGTGTTATGATATTTAAAAAAGAAAAAGTACAAGGGGGATGGGGGAACATAGCACATTCATTCCAGAACTAAACTGAAGGGATTAAAACAATTTAAAGCTTTTTTCTAACTAATTCTGAATTCAAGCCCCTAACCACTGGGCTATTTAAGGTAAAATTAAGAATATAACTTGCAAAAAAAGTTATTTACATGCAATTTCTAGACACTTATTTAACATAAGACCATGAAATTTTACATCAATAAAACTTCCTTTTGTTCATTCAATATATCAATAATTCTATTTGATGCTGATATGACAATTTTTGTTTATTTTTCTACTGGTCATAAGTGACAGTGATAATGTCAACAATGAAGTAACTAAGCAATGATAAGTTCAATGGATATAGTATTTATAGACGATTCTTTGATTTATCACTATTTTTCAATAAGTCCATTCTTTTTTTCCTTATATATTTTACATATTAAATTATTTTCTAACTTCTGCATTAATCTTTTAGAAGATTAGTACAGGCACTAAATAAAATTCCATGACACAGATTTTTTCAATTTCAGAACATGAAATACTAATTTAAATACAATAATATCATTAAGTAATTAAAACGAATTTCAGCTTGAAAAAGTGAAATATCAATAAACCTATAGACTCATAAATTCAAAGTAAATAAATAATCTGTAGGGATTATTTCAAAGATTCAATATAAAATCATATAATATAAATAACTATCTAATAAAGTCTCATGAATACAGCAAAAAACTGTGTATGTCAATCAACTAACATCTCTCAAATTTATGATTAACTGACTGGTAAACATGACTTTTTTTAGATTTCAACTGGTGAGATCTGTGATCTTTTACACAGACCTCTTAACAAAATTTGCAATTTCTTCTTCCTTCATGCAATTGACAAAAATCATGATTTTGCCTCACAGAATTTAGGAAATTCACAAGATTTTTTAGCAAATATGATAATTTTTAACAACCAACTAACGAAAAAGTTTTGATTCCCCTCCCCCAATCTGATTGACAAAATTAGCAATTTTATCCCACTTGGTTAACAAAATTCACAATGTTCTACGAGCAATTCATAAAAAAAAAAAAAAAAAAAACTATATACATGTGGAACAGTATATTTCCTTAACAATGCAACATTAACAAATACAAGGGTATCATGTATCTATTAATAGATACACAATATCAAGTTTGGGGGGGGGGGGGAACCTTTAAACGGAGGAGTGTGGAAAAATCACAGCATGATTACAGAGTGATAAACTCATGAAGAGTGAATTTAAAAAAGAAAGTAATAGAAATGCCCTGTTCTATAGTTTTAATCTTAACATGAATGTTGAAGATCTGTTAAATGACAAATAAAAGATTTGAGCCAGAATTCTAGCTCAATTCCAGTAATTATGTTTATGAAAATATTATATTATTGATGTTGTTCAGCTGCTATGAACTACTATAACTCTGAACTAAACACCTCTCAGTTAGCTATGCAAGTTTATCAAATAACCACACAACAAAAAAGGATTTTTGCTAAGTAGATATAAAAATCTAGATTCCAATTATCTTTAAAAAATATTTCCAGCAATGAATTTATAAAAGCAAAAAAGCTACATAACAGCAAGAAAAAATAAAAAATAAAATAAAATAAAAATAAAAAACCAAATAAATAAATAAAATAAAAAGTAAAAACTTATAGGGAAAATATATACTTTAAATGTTTCAAAGTTCAAAGCAAGTACCTAACTACTTTTTCCACATTGTTTTAATGACAATTTTTGCAATTTTTTAAATGCAAAAATACGAAATGATACACAAATAACTGGCATAAAAATGGTTCTGTTGTGTAGCACACGGTTTTATTTTATTTTTAATTCTAAAAAAATTCTACTTACCTGTCTTTTTCTAAAACTGCAAGCATTTCATTTAATTTTTGTGTTCTGTCATTAAGATGTGTTAAATGCTTGATTAAACTTGCTGAATGAGATTCAACTAAAAATTAAAAATATAGAAACAATTATGAAAAACATTATTTAGAAAAAAAAAATTATTTTAATGTTCTAGGGGGGAAAAAACTTGAACTTTCAAATTTTGATGAATATATATATATATATATATATATATATTTCTTTTCACTTTTAGAAAATTTCAAGTCAATGTTAACTATTGTAAATTAGCATGATTTTTTTTTCTACAACTAATTTCCTTAGTTTCAAGAAGGAAAAATAGGTTTCTTCCCCAGAATTTGTTTATTTTCCTCTAAGATCCGCCTCTTAAGGCTTTCATGTTAATATGGCAGATTCATTTATTTCACTCATCAAGAATAGTGAAATGTTTGCAAATTCTGTCTTGTTTTTATTAGCACAATTTAAGTTTTTCCACCAATTTCCATGCAAAACAAGGAATTGTGTTCAATGTTTTTCCATTTTTATTTAAAACTAAAGATTCATTTTATATACTACCATACTAAAGAAGTTGCTTGGATAGTTTTCAAACAATAGAATTTTTATAAACTTAAAAAAAAAAAAAAAAAAAAAAAAAAAAAAAAAAAAAAAAAAAAAAAACACTATGACAGAATTTTATTTTTACAGTAGTAAAAATGTAATTAGTATACATTATTATTTGCTGTTTGACTATTTATTTTTTATTTAAAACTGCTTTTTTACAGAACTATTAAATAGAAAAATATAGAAGTAGTTTTTTTTTTTTTTGGGGGGGGGGGGGATAGTATTATGCCTATTAAAATACTGAAAAACAGAAACAAAATGTCTAGATTAAGTAATCATCTCTCGATTGCTGAAAGGTAGAATAAGTAATATTGTTAATCTAAAACTAGAAAATGTCAAAGTTAGACTGTAAGCAGAAAAATACTTCAAAATATGTATTTAAAAAATGTATATTTTTGGAAATACTTAAAAAATAATAATGACTAATTTTAAAAATAAAAACTACTTGCAGTATTTTCATTCCCTGATTAAATAAAGAAATATTTTAATTGAAACTTTCCTCATTATTAGCATTAAATCACACTGTTTTGCAAAAGTTTTGTTTGTCAAACATGGTCGATGGAAAAAAAGACAAGCATTGAAATACAATTTACATTCTTAATCTTGTAAGATGCTTCTGATTATCTTATACTCATCTGACTGCAGTTTTATCAATTAATTAATATTGTTCAATAAATGGGATGACAAATTAACATGTTGAGTGCAGCTGTTGACAATCCACCCATGTTCCCTGATGTGGCTGTCAATAATGTATCAATACCTTCCATTTTAACAAAACAGGCTTCACAATAAAAATAAATTATGTGGAAAAGATAATTAATGAAAAAGAAAATACAATTCAGCACAGTGCATTATGGTTTAAAGAAACCAAAGTCTAAGTGTTGACAGTAGTATTTTATAAATATGCAAACATTGAGAGCTGTAAAAATAACAACTATGGCAAAATTTAAAACAAAAAAATAAATAATAAAAACAAAATAAATTTAATAAACAAAATCTACCTTTTACATTTTTTGACAAGCTAAAAAAATAAAAATGTGTAATGATTCCACTTGGCTTTCAGAACTTTTCACACAATGCTATGCATTCAAATAAATAACAATATGAAAATAAATAAAATGTTATATTCCGATTTTACATCGGTAAAATGTTTCTGCTAGTAAAAACGATCTTATTAAAAAAAATAATAATAATAATCATGCACTGTTATTTAAAAAGATTAAACTTTTTTTTTTTTTCTTACTATGACATAATTTTCAATGAGTCTTCTTCATGCTACTTTCCTGTAATTAAACTTAATTGGGGAGTTTAAAAACAATTAAAACTCATTCAAAATTTACCTTTACACTGTTATGCTATTTCAAGTGTCCATTTTCGGTTCAAATTTTGATAACTTTCAGAGGTGGCTGGGCACACCCTAGTTGCATCTTCAATAGAAATGTTATGAGGACTGACACTATCAGCTAAGAATTGCAATCATATGATTGGTAGGAGAAAGAAAAACAGGGTATGGAGAAGGAGCTGAGATTTTGTGCATAGAGGTGATGCCATGAAAATGGGCTTTCAAATTTAAAAAGTATAGTGTTGATTACTAAGATGGAAGTTGCAGGACAACTGTAAACTCGTAAGCTATAATAGAATTCTTCTTAAGATTGTTTTTAAATCTAAAGGAGCTGGTTCTTGACACATTTCAAAGTTTTTTTTTTTTTTTCTTTTTCTTTGGGGAGGGGGGATGCACATGAAATTGACAGGTGTTCTTATTCAGAAGCTATGCAATGAAACTTGTTGTCACATGAAAAGAATTGCTTATAACTCATTAAGCAATTTATTTATTTAAAAAATAGAAAATGCTATTTTATTCTAAATTGCAGAAATAGTCAGGCTACCAATTTTATGCCTTTACATTTTACACTGTGTCAGAAAATTTATCAAAAAGTTTCATGCTTTTGAGGAAGGAATTTCAGAAGTAACTTAAGAGGTTAAAAAAACAACTAAGTGGAAACTTAGTAATTATGCATTTTCTTTCCTTTCTTTCTTTTTATTCCTTCCTGTTTTTAGATTCTTTTTTTTAGCAAAAGACCATGGCATTACATATAAGAGTTGTCACTCTTAATTCTAACTTCACATTGCTTCTCTTAATAATTAATTCAATAATAAAAGTCCTAGTGTAGTAAATTATTTAAAATTAGACAAAAAGAAGGTTAAAAAAAATCATGGCAATTTAGTTAGAATTTTGTAATGTGTATGATGGGATTTTTTTCCATTCAAAATTACAAATAGTGTGATTGTATGTTAATTTTTTTTTAAGTATTGCTTCTTAATGATAATGATTGCTAAATATACATACATTTTGATTATAGATTTAATGGTGCTATTGTAAGTACTGTAGATAATGCCATAATTAATGCTTTGTACAAATTTGATATATCTTCAAATACATATGTAATGTATTTCAGGTTTCTTTTTTATTTACAAATGTGTGTTTATTTGAGGAAAAATTTCTAATAGTAGCTTTTAATACTGCAGATAGATTAATCATATTAACTATATTTACAATGGCTACAAAGAACTTAATATCGGTTAGTTTTTTATGAAAACAAAACACATTTAAATTAATTTTCAGGACTAGTGAGTTTTTTTATTTCTCTTTTTTAATTATTATATTTCTGGAATATAATTGTTTGATTGTTTTGTCACACACAATAGTCAATTTTGTCACACACAATAGTCAATTTTGTCACTGAACAATAATACAATCTTTATTAAAAAAAAAGTAACAGTTCTTGTGACAGTAGTTTATAACATATCACGACCACTATTGTATTCATTCACACATACACATATACAATTATAATACTTTCCTTATATTATATGCGTAAATTATAATACTAAACAAAAACTTAATTTGCAGAACAAATTAAAAAAAAAAAAATTTATACACTGCTTAAGTCCGTGGAGGAACATATATTAAGACATTTCATTCAATTAGTTCTACATTTAATATTAAATTTTTATAACAAATAAGTTAAACCAACTGACCAAAAATAAAATTCAAACAATATGATACTTTAAATACATCTTAAAAACTTAGATTTCATTTAAATGAAGTCAAAATAAATCTTAGGCTTTTTTCCATTTCTAAGTTGCAAATACAGTGGCGGTCAAAAGTTTCCGGCCAGCAAAAATTTTTCAGTTAATTTGTAAATATACCCATATGAAGAGGAACCTCAAAGCGATACTTATAATATTTATTGACATATTAGTTAGGAACTTACTTATAGAAGAACGTGTAAATACCAATAAATTTAATTGACAAAATTAAGTATAAAAGAAAAAGCATGTTCTCAAAAGTTTCTGGTCGCTTATAATTCTTTAGTTTTTTTCTATCCGTGAAGTGTTTTTTAGTTGTGTTTATGAATGAATCAATGTGTATAGCATAGTTTGAATTCAAATTTGAAAAGTTCAACAATTATTGTCCATAAATGAGTGATTAGTTTGTCGCTAAAAGGCCAATCTTCTGTTAGGTCTGCTCTAGGTATTAATCATGTCTAAGTCCACATTTCTGATGTATGAAGTCATAATTGAAGAAGCCAAGTTGTAGAACTTAAACAAATTTATTAATTCAAAAACAAAGTAGTTAATTCAGTAACAAATGGTTAATAAAAATAATTAAAATAATCCTTTAACTGCATGCGATGGCTGGCATCATGGCTAAAATGGTGACTAAAAAGTAAAAATATGACTGTGCCTGACAGCATAACAATATCATTAAACATCAGCCAACAAGGAGCTATAAACAAGTGCATTCTCTATTGCACTCACTTCCCATGCTGCTTATATGCAAAGTATTACAACAAAAGACTGCTGCTCAGAAGACAAACTCCTGGCTTAAATACAAAAGAAAAGAGGTTAAAATATACAGTTAAAGATTTATATGCAAATTTAATTAGTAAAGGAGAAGCTGCAAAGCCAATTAACTGCAGGTTAACTGACTTGAAAAGATTTTCATACTACTCACCTATTCAACCATGCATCCAACCAATCATTTACACAATGTCAACACAGCAAACTGTGATATTGCATGACAGGCTTAGTTAAAGTACACACTTTGTACTACACCAATTAAAGTCCAGCTTTCTTTTAGTAAGTAATTAACATTCAAAAACAATATATTGAAACTTTAAATACATATTTAAATAAACTTTAAAACATTTTGACAACTTTAAACTCATTGAAACTTTACAGTTTCTTTGAAAAATATTAAGTGTTATTGGCTGAACATAGAAACTGGGAAAACTAACGGGGAACAATATTTAAATACTTTTTATACTAAAAAACTTAATTGAAAACTTTAAATATTTTTAACTTAAGTCAACATCTTCCTGAGCTATTGCGGCTAAGTTATTGATCTGTAAAATCGACTGTAAACGATATTTAAAAATTATATAAGGATGGCCATGGCTTTCAGAAGTCCGGGAGACTCCGGAAAATTACTATTCCTGTGGACAGAATTATCAGGAGAAAAAACCATTCATAATCCACATGAAAATTCCGTTGCAATATACTGCGATTTACGGAATGAAAATATTGCTGGAATAAGTTTGTCCACCGTGTTATGATGCTGACGTGATGCAGAATTTTATGGAAGAGTCGGTGTTAAAAAATTTTCAGAGGTAAAAAAAATACTGATATACCCTACTGGCATTTTTCAAAGAACATAAAGTCTGGTCAAGTGAAAACTGGACAAAATTTCTATTTTTCCATTAATCGAATTCAAAACATTTTTAGAAGTGATGGCAGACACAACGCCCGATGACCTAACAACAAAAGATATCATTCGACTTATGTTATTCCTACAATTAAGCATGGCAGAGGACACGTTATGCTGTGGGGAGTATTTTCTTTAAAAAATGTCGGTTCGTTATTTGAAATCCACAACCAAGTGAATGATACAATGTATAAGGATATCTAGCAAGACCATTTTCTGCTTTATTAGAGAAAAGAATTTGGTGGCAACTATTTTTCTTAACATGATAACGACATAAATAATGTATGCAAGCCTCGATAAGCAATGGTTTTCACACAAAAAATTCCTTTTTTGAAATGATCAACCCAAACGCCCAACATGAATCCAATGGAAAATCTTTGGAAAGAAGTTGGCAAAAGTCTGCGGAACTATAAATATTCCAATTCAGCTGAAATCTCTCCAAAATTGCAAGAAATGTGGAAAAAATGTACCATAGACGATCTTTAACCATTGATTGTATGAATGTCACGTTGCTGCACCATAGTACTTATTTTTAAAGCTAATAAAATAGTAATATGATAAAATACTAACTGTAAATGTCGTTTATCACTGTAATTTTCTATTACAATACCACTTTTTTACAAACTTGTGAAGGTGGCTGGAAACTATTGAGAACATGCATTTTCCTTTATACTTAATTTTTTCAATTAAATTTATTGATATTTACACATTCTTTTATAAGTAAGTTCCTAACTATTTTGTCAATAAAATATATAAGTATAACTTTGATATTCCACTTCATATGGGTATACTTACAAATAAATTGAAAAATTTTTGCTGGCCGGAAACTTTTGACCGCCACTGTATGTATACTGCAGATTTTGTTTTATGTTTATGTGATCGTATATAAATGATAAGGTACATACCACATACGAATTTTTAAGAAAATCTAAGATTCATTTTGATTTCATTTGAATGGGATCTAAGCTTTTAGGATGTCCAAAGTGTCATACTGTTTGAATTTCAATTTTATTTTTTAATACTGAGTTGGTTTAACTTATTTGTTACAAAAAATTAGCATTAAATGTAGAACTTATTGAATGAAACATCTTAATATTTGTCCCTTTTGGGGTGTAAGCAATGTATGATATAAGTTTTATTTATTTATTTATTTATTTGTTCTGCAAATTAGATTTTTGATTAGCATGTAAAATTTTTTGTATGTAACTTGTACTACATTCAGATGAATACATTTAAAAATTAATGGAGGGTATCATCACCAGGCTTTGATTTACTTGGTATCACATCACAATTTGTGATACAATTTTCTAATGTGTAATTCAAAATGTTCACCACTGCATTAATGCAGATTGCTGTAGTTTGGACAAAAATTTCCAACCTGAACAAATAATATCTATAATAAAAACATATAAAATTAATTTCACTCCAAATGAGTTACTCTATTTACCACTCAGGAACACTATGAATGTAAAAATAATTTATGTTGAACCTTTACTGCTAATATTTAACAATATAATTGCTATTATACAGTAAAGTATAAAATAAAAATAGTTTTACTTAAATTTTGTTATTTTATTCTCTCCCAGAGCAGGGATAGGTGTTAACACAAAAGAAAATTATTAACTAACTTTAATCTGAGATGTAGTTCCCATCTTGTGAAAATTATTTCAATTGTGTCAGGTAACTAAGAACTTACAACATAATAAAACACAATTCTTAGTTATATCACTTACTTTTAAAAATTAGATCTAGTAAAGTCTGTTTTTCTTTTTCTTTGCGGCTTTGTAATACTATTATTTCATTTTCCATTCTTTCTTGCTCCTAATAATGAAAATGGTACATTTATAAAAATAAATAAACAGACAGAAATCGTGAAACAATTTTTCTTAGAACAATGTTTAAATAAGTATGACACAAGGTTGAATTATATGACATGTTCTTTAACCCTTCAGGGGTATCTTTAGGAAAATTTTAGGTCCTTTAAAGGACCCTTCACAAAATAATTTATCTTAAAATAGGACCCTTCGCAGAATTTTTCCACCTTGAAATTGGACTTTTCACAAATTTAATCATTTAAGAATAAAATCTGGTTTATAAATAAACAGCAGAACTCACCAAAGAACATATTACTTAGCTACTTTATATGTAAAGGATAGAATCTGAAAGCATAGTTAGTTGATAATGTTACTTGATAATTTAAAATTCACAAAATTATGATTAGAATTTTCACAAACAAAAGCAAAATTTCACAAAAACAGGACCCTGTGAGTAAAGTCTGAACAGATCCCTGCCCTCTGATCTCAACTATCAGTAGGTCCTTTAGGGATCCTACTATAGCTCTTTCAAAAATGATCTGATTCACTAGAATTTTCTTCGGAAAATTTTCAAGGTCCTCCAGCTACTATATGAACTATGAAAATTATTCTCAAGTCTTAATTATCATCATTTTTTAAAATTAATCTATTTCTTGTTTCCCTTAGTGTGTCTTCTTTAATAATGATCAGATTTTCTTCAGTCCTTCTAATATTTTAGAAGCTATTATACATTTCTGTAGATCGTAACTACCATTTTTTTCCCAAATGCCTTCTAAACTTCTTTTATATCTATCTATATTCATATAATTCACAACAAATATTATGCAAGTATCTTGAAGATATAAATATATAAGATATAAAGATCTAATAATTTATGATTATCTGAGCTTTTAAAAAAATTAAGATATTTTTAACATTCAATTTAAAATTAATTTTAACATTAGTGATAAAGCAGGACATGAGCAGTGCTTCATAATTATCTAGTAGAAATTTCACTGATCATTTTTTTTCTCCAAATGAATCCGGGATTACAGACATTAGTGCTTTTAGCAATGTATAAATGTACAGGCTGGGCCCATTTCAGTCTCGAATCAAACAATTCTTAAATTAGAGAGTTTTGTGTGTGTGTGTGTGCGTTAAGTTTACCCAGAATAAAATTTTCCAGCACCAGTGTCCACATTGCTATAAGAAACATTTTGGCATTCTTTCAGTTCGAATTTAATTATAGCAGTAGCAAAATTTATCAGAGTTCTTTCTGCTTAAAGGGGAAAAAAATGCTAAAAAGCAGATAAAAATTGGAATAATTAAAAAACAGTAAATTACAAAATTTAATATTGTTGTAAAATGTGAAGCCTAATTCTTTTTGCAAATGTAAAAAAAGTCATGAAACATGCTTTAAAGCAAAAAAAAAAAAAAAAAAAAAAAAAAAAAAAAAAAAAAGCTATTAAAAAGAATAATCTAAAATAGCATAATGTTGAAATTTACTATGTTAGGCTAAAAGATTGTTTCAGAATTCCTTTTACAAATGACAAAAAAAAAAAAAAAAAAAAAAAAAAAAAAAAAAAAAAAAAAAATCACAATAGAATGCAAAAAACTTTGAAAACTCAAAAGCACTGTGCAAAATCTGAATAAACTTTACTGAAAATAAAATAAATTTATTAATATAAGCTAAATAACTGATACAGAAACTGTTAAACCTTAAAAAGCACTAAAAATCGCATATAAATCATTAAAAAATTGACAATACGAGAAAACAAAGTTTACTATGTTGCACTTAACAATCGAAACTGAATTCCTTTTATGAATGTCAAATATCACTGTGGATTGAAAAAAATCTAAAAATTCACAATTTGAAAAGCACAAATTTTATTACAATGACCTAAAAGACTAAAACCATATTATTTTACAAATGTCCAGAAATCACAGTGAAACTTGAAAAAACTCTAAAAATCACATAAAAGAATTCGTAAAATAAAAAAATTGCTGTATAAATTTTGAATAAACTTTACTGAAGAAAGAGGACAGAATTTACTATATTGAACTAAAAGACTAAAACCTGATTATTTTCACTAATGCAATAAATATCACCAAAAAATAAAGAAAACTGCATTAAAAAATAAATAAATAAATAAAAATTCTAAGAACTATCTTTGAGGTGCATAGCTTCAGAATACAGTTATCTTTCTACCAAATGTTATAGTTCTTAACTCTTACATCTCTTCTAAACACAACACATAGAGGCAGACAAACATCCATTTTTATTATTATATTTTCAAAAAAGAAAAAAAAAAAAAAAGAATTATGCAAGTACATTGCACAACAAAGATTTTATAACCACAAGAATACTAAATATTTCTCAAAAAACATTAAAGATCAGTGATAATAATAAAAGTGTATTAAAATGTTGGCTAAAATTTAAGCTTTAAAATAAGAAAATATATCTAAAAGTTTAAAATTTTTGATAATTTAAAAACTTAATTTAACACTGACTAGAAACAAACTTTAATGTATGTTAAAAACTAATTTATAAAATTATGACAGAAACATTATTAAGAAGCTTAAGAAGTAAATCTAAAATAGCAAACCTGGGCAATATCGTCAAGCAATTTCTGTTTCCTAAGGTTTGCTTTTGCAACAGTATGTGACTGAATCTCATAGTTCTGTTTCAAAGCTTCTTCCATCAGTATTAAATCTTTTTGTCTTTTTTCCTAGGGGAGGATTTTAATATAAATAACTTAATAGAAACAAAATAAAAAAAAAAAAATCTTAAAAAAAAAATTGTTTATTGAAAAGAAAGATATTTATATAATAAAAGTTATTCAATATAAAAAATGGAGGGAAAGAAAAAACCTTAACATTCCAATATAATTATCATGCTGACAAAATACAAATAAGAAATAAACTGAATCAAGTACAAATGAATATTAAAAAAAGTATAGACAGAGTGCACTTGTCATAAGATAATTTTTAAAGAAATGATAGAGCATGAGAAAAAAAAAAAAAAAAAAAAAAAAAAAAAAAAAAAAAATCACTGAATATATATTTATGTTTTGGGAAGAAAAGAGAAGAAAGTAAGGGGTTGAATGGAAGCTTTGTAGATTCATGACTTCTATTAAGAATTTCAAATAGAAACATAGATTAAATTATATGGCTTAAAAATACCTCTAAATAAAATTGTCAAATATATTAGAGATTAAGGAATTGGAAAAAATAGTTATTTCTCAGCTCAAATAAGAAAATTTGTAGGATGTTGTAGGCAACACCTATTCTGATAATAAAAGTCCACCATCTTCATCAATGCATGTGTATTGCTACCAATAGTGGAGACACTGATCATACTTAACTTGATTTTCTTATTAAAATAAATTGTACCTTACATACACATGTTAATTTTATTAGTAAATAAGCACCTGTCTTCCTATAAGCAATTAGTAACACATTTAAGCCAGTGATTACTTATCAGAAAATTCACATTTCAGGCCTTCTAACTTCTAATTATGTTATTTTTATATGCAAGATATTATTTCTACTTGAATTGAAGACACTGTTCTTGTCCTTTTTTTTAATCAGTATGTCCCAATAATTCTAGAAATAGGGTCAATAACTTAAAAATTTTGCACCGGTGAGTGCTGATATCCCTCTCTTATCATAGTTCTAAGTCCTTCTATTATGTGTAGATACTTGTTCCACAGTTCTAGTTTTATCCGTTTAAGAGTTATTGACTGTAACTGAACTTTACTTACTTGCCCCTGTACATTTATATTCATAATTTAGGCTTACTTATAGTAACTATTTTAGCTACTAGTATATTTAGATGTGTTTAGATGTGATACATCAATATTTTATTACATATTTAATTTAATTACTTATTGACACCTGTCAAAAGACAAGATTATGAATCAAAAATTTTGTCTAATGCAACTTTATTCCAAAAAAATTTAAACAGTATATAATAAACACATTACATATTTTAATAAATAATTATTATACAATTATCTCATAAAATCTAAAAGCAATTCTTCATAATTACAAATCAGAATTTTTAACCTTAATTTTCAACCTCAATGAATTGTTTCTTAAATATTAATAACTGTAAAAGGGATTTAACAGTTAAATGTTTTCAGATTAAACACATTGCATTCAAAACATATATTTCTGTAAGTAAATATGTAGGGGAGAGTGGGGATACTTAAGCATAGGGGATACTTGAGCCAGCCCTATTATCTCTACAGTTGGTTAATTTGTCTTTCTAAAATTGACAATATGGTAACATATTTATAGTTCTGAACATGTAAAAAAGAAATCACACACCTTGGTACTATTTTGAAAGTATAGTGATTAATGGTTGTTTTTTCCCTATCTGAAGTAAATATTTAGGTGCATGTTTTTTTCTTTTTTTTTTTTGGGGGGGGGGGGGGTAATCAAAATTTTGTTTAAAGTTGCAACTATATACATAAATTTAATAAGTATAATTTCAATTGTATTTTGAATCTAAAATAGTTCTAATAGCTGCATGCTTTATTTAGTAAGACTCTGATAAACAAAAATAGTGGTAGTGGGGCTATTTGAGCCAGTGAGATTGGGGATACTTGAGCCATTGCTTAACCATCCCCAATAGGAAATTAGACATGGGTGAAACAAACAAAAAATAAAATTACATCATTATATTCACTAATAGATTTTTTTTCAATATAGAAAGGAGAATATTTTTTCATTTTTTTTTCTTAAAAAAAAAAGACCTAAAAAAATGTTTAAAAATGTATATTTTTTTAATGAAAATATCCATTTTATTTTTCATTTTGACAAACAAAATAGCCTGTCCAGATAATGTAAACATAGTTTCAATTTAACTTTTATTAAATTAAAATAACTTTTTAAAACTGTCTTGCAGGTTATAACCACTAATACTTTAATTAGTTAGGTCCAACATATTAAAATATTTATTTTTTAATATAATGTATTAAGATTAATATTGAAATTGTAACCTCTGTTGCTGTAACTTTTTTTTTTTTTTTTTTTTTTTTTTTTAACTAACGAAATTGATGAAGAATTGGTAAAGAGCTCACAAAAAACAAGAAAAGCAACAAAAATTACAGTTCAAACATACGTGCATGGAGCCAAAAGAAAAGACAAAATCTTTTCCTGTGAAATCAAAATAGTAGAATGATACATCTGGCTGAGATTCAGACAGCTACTTAACTAAACGCATGAGTTCGACAATATCATTAGAGGAAAATTCTGTCAATGATGGTGATGATATGAAAAGAAAACCTTGTATTGATGATTGATTACTAATAAAATATGCCGGAAACAAAACTGTAAAAAGATTTGTTGGACAAGTGCTTAATATTTTGAAAATGAAATTTGCCCAAAGAATTGCAGATTCCAAATTTAAATGGCTCTGAACTGAGGATGTTTCTACCATCGACATAACTCAAGTTGAAATGATCCTTCGACTACCAGTTCTAACGACAAAAAATGTTTGTATTACTAGTTTTGTTTTCTCAATTGGTTTTGAAGGACTTTATGTATCGCAATTTATCATTCTGTAAAATGTTTGTGCAAAAATAAAGTGAAAAAAATTACTTTTGTAGGTATTTTTCCGTACTGGTTCAAGTATCCCCCTCATGGGGATACTTGAGCCACGATGTAAAACAAAAAGTAAAAATTTATTAGACATAGAAAAATACCGTATTTTTGGGTGTATAGCCCACACCCTGTGTATAACCCGCACCCCTAAATCGAGCAGTGCAGTAAAAAAAGTTTGTGTATAACCAGCGGAGATGCATCGGTGTATAGTCCGCGGGCTATACACCATTTACGAACGTATATTTCGACCAGGGTTCGAAATTAGAAGCCATTAGTCATAATTTTTAACACAAATTTACCAAATTTTTTCGTGATACATAATATCTACAGTAATTGGGCTAAAAAATTAAGATTATCAGTACCGCAATTTTCAGAAGAAACGCCGCGGCATTTACGTGTTTTAAGATAAAATTTCAAGCGATGCAGCGTTTACGCGCATTTTTTTCAAAAAAACGTGATATTTTTAAAAAATTTTTCAGAAAATTAAAAAAAAATCGGTGATAAATTCAAAATATCGGACATAAAATGTATACGTATCTTAGGTCATTGGTTCCCAAAAGGATCAAATCCTTGGAATCGATTCCGAAATGCACCAATTCCGAAAAGGAACAATTCCTCAGACTATCTGAAATGAAACGACTCCGGAAAAGTTTGATTCCTAGAACTCGTTCCGAAATGAAGCGACTCTGTAAAGGAACGATTCCTCGGAATCATTTCGAAAAAGACTGACTGCTCTGAATCGTTCCGAAATGACATAAATCACGCACTTTTTTATTCTTTGCAACAGAGTAAGGTACCAACTCCGAAAAGGAATGATTACTCAGACTCTATATGAAATGAAACGACTCCGGAAAAGTTCGATTCCTTGAACTCCTTCCGAAATGAAATGACTCTGTAAAGGAACAATTCCTCGGAATCGTTTCGAAAAAGAATTACTGCTCTGAATCGTTCCAAAATTATATAAATCACGCACTTTTTTTTGTTATTTGCAACAGAATCGGTAGATTTTTTTTTTTTTTTAAATAAACTAAAAATGATCTTAAATTCAGAATTGTCGAGATTGGAAGGGTTCCAGATTTTGGATTTTGTACTCTACAAACACAATGGCTATTATACATCTATCAGTGTAATACTTAACGATAGTTGCGACAGTTCTTCCAAATCCAGAAATAACTGTATTTAAGCAGTAAAAAAAAGCCTTTAAAAACATGGGAGAACTCTTTAAATTACAAGGCATAGCGAAAAAAATTTACAAATTTCGATGTTTTTTTTCAAATTTTTTAAGGTTTAAAAATTGTAGAAAAAATATCACGATTTCCAATTTTTAAAAAATATCTTTGTATAACCCGCACCGTGTATAAGTCGCAGCGACTTTTTGGAAGGTTTTTTCCTTGTATAAGCTGCGGACTATACACCCGAAAATACGGTAGTTCAAAATTAATTGAAAGTGGTTTTCAGTTGAAGAAAAAATATCAAATTTTCATTTTCAATATTTTATTCTAAAAAATTATAAAAATTTTTAAAAAAATTAAAATTCAAAAAATGGCTTAGGTATCCCCATCTCCCCCTTCTTTATCGGATTAGGAATTTTATATACAGATATATATGCATAACAATATTCTGTAGGATTATTTAAACATGCATGCATGCATATAACAACAACAACAAAAAAAAATCATTGAAACATGCAGAGAATGAAAAATATATTTTCAAAGACTAATATTAATAAAGCTAAAATGCAACAAAAAATAATGATGTCAAAACTGAAAACTGAAAAAAGCTCCTACATGCCTTTGCCTTTTGATACAGCAGGTATGATGCCTAAAACAGTAAAATAAGCCATTTAGCACAGTAATTCCTAAACATGCAAAAATTATATTGTGCAATTGTTCCAAAAGTGACTTAACTTAAAATTTGAATTTTTCCACACAAATGAAAAGTGTTTTTGAAGCAAAATGCATAATATGACGTTGATATCTAAATAAAAGGGATCAAATTTATAAATTCTACTATGTCAACTAGAACCAACTGTTCGATGGTTTGCTGATAGTATTATTATATTTAAAAAAAAAAGGTTTTAGTGGGATTTAAGTAAAGATAAATAAATACAATTCTAATGGCTGGTAAATACTTTTTGTGACTTGCTTATATACATAATTTATGAATTCATGTTTTTTGATATGCATCACTTTTGAAACAAGTTGATGATATGATTTTAAAACACAATATTGATAAAGGAAATACAAGAATCTTTACAAGCATATTTATTTTAAACACACATACATACACCATATGTGATCTATCGCTGCAAAATACAAATATTTGGATGCAGTAGAGCATGTCCACTGATTTTTATAAGAATAGCACATATATTCTTAAAAATATAGCAATTTTTTTTAAAGTTAAAAAAATTCTTGCATGTTTTTAGCTTTTGTGATGCAGGATTTTCAAATAAATTTAAAACCAGTTTCAGAAAAATTCGCAAAATGTAGTAGAAACAATATAGTGTAATTGAAATATAAATATATTAAATATTTTCTAAAATATGAGTAACTGTATGAAGTAATTTTTATCTGTGCATGTACAAACAATAACAATGATCTTTTTACATAATTTGAAAGTAAATTCTAAGAAGCAACTCATAAAAAATATAAAAAATTATCGTAAAATTCAGAAAGATATCGCCACTTATGTGAATTTTTTTTTAAGTTGTTCTCTATAAATAACTGTGTTTTAGGAAAAAGTTAGTATTTAAAGAATATCAATAAAAAGTTTTGGAACAGATGCTTTGATTTTAATACTTTTTTATTTTTATTTATTTTTATTTATTTATTTTTTTTTTTTTATCATGGAATAGATTCATTCTGGTAATTATCCAAGAAGAGCTAAAACATCAATAAAAAATAAAAATTAAAAAAAAATTACATTTATATTGACAATTTATGAAACATTTCTTATCATTCAGCTGCTTTTAGAAAGAACTGAAAATCAGCTCACTCCTATCGCCAATATCTTTTTGAATTTCCCCAATATTTGACTGAATTTCTTTTATAAGCTGCTCTGTAGAGTTGATTATTAAATTTCATAAAAGGATCATTGTTTTTGTTTCTTCATGCACAGATAAAAATTGTTTCATACAGTTACTCATATTTCATAAAATATTTAAACTATTCATATTCCGACTGCACCACATTTCTACTACATTTTGCCAATTTTTCTGATGCTGGCATTAAATTTGGTTAAAAACTCTTCATGATATAAACTAAAAAACATGCAAAAATTTTTTTAACTTAAAAAAAAAAAAAAAAAAAAAAAAACATTTTCATGAATATGCATGCAATTTTTACAAAAATCAGTGAATATGTCGTACAATGTACACATATTTGCATTCTGCAGCAATAGATCATTTTGTGCAGTTTAATGTACAGTGTGATCCCAAATATTATTATTTTTCTTTGATTTTTCGTTAGCCCCCTAATTGTCCTCCTCATCAAATGGACGCTTATATATATGAAGTCAAACATAATCTTTATAATCCTGAATTTCCAGAAGAATCCAAGAAGTATTTTCTTTTGTATTTGACAAAATGTCTAAAATTGAAAGTGTCTGGTTATTAATGACCATACAGTATACATTATTTTCTGAAAAAATGTAAATTTTAAAATACAGTTTTAATAATGTAAGAAAATTCCAGACAGGGCTGTCTAACAACCTACCTACGGGTCGCAGCGATTCAATAAATGGAGCATGGTAAAAAATCAAAAATTTCCTTAAAATATTCATATTCCAATTTAGTTTTTTAAATGCTTAATTAATAAATTGCTATGGGAATTGATTCTTCTAAAAAGTAAATGCTTCATCGCAAAAAGACATAAATGTACTGCAATTGTTTAAAGAGCATGATACTGATTTTCATTAGGGCAAAATTTTCTTAAATCGATAGATAACAGAATAGCATTTCAACAAATGACCTATCTTTATACAGGGTGTCCCCTCTCAACGGTGGCCAATGGCTAATTTCTAAACCGTTAGTCATAGACATATAGTTCCAGTTGCAAAAATGCTTTAAAAAAGGTAAAGAATTGTTTTTCAAGCGATTTAGCTCAAAATAAAATTTTATTAAAAAATTACGAAAATTAACTTTTTATACGGTCCCCCGGCCCTATAAGTGATATTTAGTAAATTTTTTCCACTACTCTAACAAATAATACAAAAAAGTCCCATTCCTCTGCGATTAAAACTGACCGAGTAATAGCTGTTTAAAGTTGAAGCATCTTTTTTGCTACAAATTAGGGGTCAGTCACAAATTTACTGGAAATAAAAATAAACGCAAGATATAAAATTTCACATTAAACATTGAGAGTAAAATAATATTTACAACATTATTTTTAAATTTATGTTGATGATTATATATTAAAGCAAAATTTGTACTAAAATTATAAGTAAAAAAATAACAGAAAGTTTGTTAATTTAATTTATTAAAAGCAACAATCACAAATCGTTACAAAATGACATATATTTACTATTCTATTAGATTACTTAACCTAACAGAATTTGATGTAATCCTATAAAATAAATAAATGGTACGCACTTAAAATTGTATTAATATTATACTGTCATTGGATATGAATAAGTGTGCAAATTGAACCTCGATCGGATATTTGGAAATGAGTTAAAATTTGAATAGAAATTTTTAGCAAGGGAAAAATAAGTATGAACGTTTTAAGCAAAATAAAGGCTTATCAAAATACCACACCTTTTAAAATATAGTTGCGATTTCCCAAAATTTGATTTTCACGATAAAGAGAATTTTAAAACTCATGTCTTCAACTATTTTAACCAATCTAGAAGTTAAATAATAAAAATTAATATTACCGTAAATTTTATACGGTGGTAGCACCTTCAGTTAAATTGCTTTTAAAATGTCGCTTTATCTCATTTAAAACCTTTTAGAAATTGGAACTATATGTCTGTGGCAAATGGTTTAGGAATTAGATATTAGACAGCGTTGAAAATAGACGCCCTTTATAATACTTTAAGCACTTGGTGAACGTTCCCTTAAAGTTCAGTCCAATTTATCCGTATTTAGCTACAGAAAAGTGGTGTAAGTCATGAAATTTAAAGCTTTATAACTCTGTCAATTTTAATGTTATGTGAATGGGACCTTTTTCTCTTACTTGTTAGAGTAGTGGGAAAAATTTACTAAATATCACTTATAGGACCAGGGGACCGTATAAAAAGTTAATTTTTGTAATTTTTTAATAAAATTTTATTTTGAGCCAAATCACTTGAAAAACAATTCTTTACCTTTTTTAAAGCATTTTTGCAATTGGAACTATATGTCTATGACTAACGGTTTAGAAATTAGCCATTGGCCACCGTTGAGAGGGGACACCCTGTATATTTAGTATAGTCTACATTTGGCTATACATTAAAGTTTTGTAATCTTCCACCCAAAGAAGAATTGCAAATATTTTGGATATTTTTGTTCTATTCACATGATATTATTTGGTTAGTCATCATTTTCTGTCTGATGCACGATTCAATAAAATAAAATACATTCAAAAAAAGAAAGGAGGTCAAACATTTTCTTCAATCTTTTTGCCCCTTTTTTTGTAATGAATATTATACAAATAAGTATTTACTAAACTATTTAGCTTTAGTAAAGTAATTCAATCCAATTTTTTTCTCTATCAAGTGGAGCTCAAGTAAGCCACAATGTTGGACACTTATTTTCTAGACTATTAAGTAGCCAAATTAATACTATTGGCTTATAACTAATGTATTTGAAAACAATTGTTCAGGGTGGTCGTAAATATCTTATGCTAACATTCTCCAATATTTCCAAGTCAGCATTAAAATAATGAAATTCCCATAGGTAATTCCTTTTGCAACCATAACCTGATACAAACAATCATTATTTAGTATAAGCGAATATTGAGAAAATAAAATAAAAATCAGATATTTAAACTGGAATTACGTAAACAATGTTATCAGAAATACATTACATCAAAATTCTATTATATTTCCTGTTAGTGCTAAAATTTTTCTGAAAATCAGTATTTTCTTGGAAACGACATTGCTCCCAAGTATAATCATAATTTAGTAAAATACACATTAATAAAATCCCTTCACAATATATATATATATATATATATACTATATTGCCATTGATTATGGGACACTTGCGATTTTAGACATTTTACTAAATATCTAGAAAAATACATGAGGAATCATCTCGAAACTCTTAGTGTATAAATATAATAGTATACGTCATACATCTCCGTGAAGATTTTTTACCGAAACTCCATAGGAGACCGTCAACAAATTAAAAAAGAATGAATATCTTTTGAATAACCCTGTCAAAACTAATGTAGCAAAAGCGCTCAAACTCTAGATTATGATTGAATGCCTTATTGTAATACACTGTGTTCATTTTTATGCAAATAGCATGCATACTCCCAGAGTAATTAAGGTTTTTATAAAAATGGCCCCAAATTTTTCCAAGTTTTTCCCTTATAATTTTCATATTTCTTAATATAAAATAATATTTTTTTCAGAAAATATGACAAACAACATTGCACACAGTACCCTGTAATCAGAATTAAAAAATAATAAAAATTGTATGAAAAATAAGTAGGTTTACTAAATAATTTTTTACTGCGCATGCGTCAACGATATCAAAATTTCATTTGCATATTATGTTAGCTAAATGTATAGAGCAACTTTTGTAAAAGTCTCAAAATTATAGCTTGAAAATTCTGAAAGTAATCGTCTATAGAAAAAGGACAAAATCCGTTGTTTCCAAAATGAAGCAAAAAAATGAGGGATTTTATCCAAAAGTAGTCGTAACATCCCATATTGTGTATTCTATATTGACACTAATCAATGAATATATGGATACAACCCCTCTTGTTTTTGCTTCAGTTTGAGAGTAACGGATTTTCAACTTATTCAATTGACGGTTATTTTCAGAATTTTCAAGTTATGATTTTGTGACTTTCACAAAAGTTGCTCTATACATTTAGCTAACATAATATGCAAATGAAATTTTGATACCGTTGACGCATGCGCAGTAAAAAATTATTTAGTAAACCAACTCATTTTGTATACAATTTTCGTTATTTTTTAATTCTGATTACAGGGTACTGTGTGCAATGTTGTTTGTCATATTTTCTGAAAAAAATATTATTTTATATTAAGAACTCTGAAAATTATAAAGAAAAAACTTGGAAAAATTTGGGACCATTTTTATAAAAACCTTAATTACTCTGCGAGTATGCATGCTATTTGCATAAAAATGAACACAGTGTATTACAATAAGGTATTCAATCATAATCTAGAGTTTGAGCGCTTTTGCTACATTAGTTTTGACAGGGTTATTCAAAAGATATTCATTCTTTTTTAATTTGTTGACGGTCCCCTATGGAGTTTCGGTAAAAAATCTTCACGGAGATGTATGACGTATACTATTATATTTATACACTAAGAGTTTCGAGATGATTCCTCATGTATTTTTCTAGATATTTAGTAAAATGTCTAAAATCGCAAGTGTCCCATAATCAATGGCAATATAGTGTATATATATATACTCTCTTGTCTGTAACTAGACAAGATAGAAAAAGTTATGTTGACCATTTTCAAGAAATAAAATATTCTGGTCATTTTAAAAAATTATTCAAATTTTAAAGAAATCTGGCACTTTCTCAAATTAGAATACAAAATGAGCCGACAACAGGCCATAATAAAGTTGAAATAAATTTAAAAATTACATACAAAACCTACATGTTACAAAGGAATAAGAAAATTGTTTAGTTATTGAAAATATTTATTAGTATCTTTTTAGTATTTAAATACATTAAAATGAAATAATCTTGTTTTGGCAACAGAATCATTATTATATTATTTATTTATAATCATTGTTCTATTTATTGTGGTACAACATGTTCATTTTGTCAAAATAAGGTGAAGCAAAAGAATTTGCTAAATAAGGATATCAAAATAAATGAATAATTGCACTCTTTTCATTTTAGAAATTAACACTTTTGTTTTTCATATTACTAATGATATATTTCATATGTCAAGCAACATCATCAATGCATACAATCAAGTAGTCTATGACTAATAAATTAGTTTAATCTTTTAATAATTACTACATTCATCTGCTATGTTAAAACAGAAATAATGTTTGAAAATATTAAAAAAATATTAGTCATGCTGTTTTCTATGGCAAATTGCTAAAGTTTAATAAGGAAAAACTAACTAACGATGTACAGTAGCATAATCAAGAAACATTTTTTATAAGTAGCAAGGTCTTCTTAACAGCCACATGTAATAATAATAAATAACTTTCCATATTGTGAATTTGTAAAGTTCTTTTACTATATATATATATATATATATATATATTTTTTTTTTTTAAGAGAGAGAGAGAGAGAGCGAGGACAAATATATGTTCAGTAAATGCAAATTACAAATTTATAAAAATTCACAATATCGAAATTTTATTACTATTACATTATTATTTTCAGTGTTCATTGATATTTTAAGACAGAGTTAGATTTACTGCAATTAAAAATTCACTTCAAAGAAGTTTATTAAACTTAAAGTTAACTAAAATAAAAATGCACAGAAAGGAAATAAACTATTTGTGAAACATTTAAACTTATTTTCAAAGAGTATAACTCTTAAGAAAACTGCATAAATTAAGTGTTTAAGCAAAGAAAAATTTACAGATAAATCAGAGGAACCATCACCATGCCCTACAGATTCATCTATATCATCACTTTGATTGACTGCACATGGACTGACAGCAGAAACATATTCTTTACCAGATTCTAAAGAGTAGATACAGAAATAAATGTGACTAGTAGTCTAATTGAAAGCACATTAAGATAAAACAGATGACAAATAGTATGATCATATGCAACAGAAAGAAAGATACATTGCAGAAATAGCATACTAAACAGTTTATAAAAATACATACCAGAAGATAAAAATTTCATTATTGATTCAGTACCACCTTCACAGATATCTAAAAAAAGTTTTTTAATATTATCTTCTGTATAAATAAAATAAAACTATTGCTCTAAATTAAAATGGAAAAGTAAATTCAAAAGAAATTAATTTTCAGACCTGTCACTCTTTGAAAATGAGAAGTCATAACACACAAAATTAAAATTAGTCTGGAGGTTGGCTGTTTTTTTTTTTTTTTTTTTTTTTTTTTTTTTGGTGTTTTGTGCCCATTTTTAGACATTTGAAATAGGAATAAGGTCTTTCAATTCAAATGTCTAACATCTGTATTTTGTTGCAGATGTAAACAATGAAGTTGTAAGAAAGGGGGGGGGGGAGGGAATTAAAGTCTGCTGATATCAGCAGCAATCACAATTTTTTTTTCTTTACTTTTTCTTAAATAAATAAAGGAAATTTTTTGACTAATAAACATATTTAAGTACAAATTAAATTTTTATTGCTGATAATTCTGGTGTAAATTAGGATACCTAAAATAAAAACTTGATACATCATAGGTTTTGCAGAATATTTGCATGGGCAATTATAATCAAATTGTTTGTTGATTTTTCTTGTGTTTGCAGACCTTTTAATATGTAAGTATTTTTACTTTTATATCAATGATTATATATTCAGGTTAAAGAATGAAACAATTGAACTAAAATTTTTGCAAAAAGAAAGTAAAAATTTATTTCTAAAAAAACTGAAGATGGTGACCTAGATCATGATGATTTTGCAAAGTACAGTGATACCTCAATTTTCATCGATAATCTATCCAAAAACAATTGACGAAATCTGAAACCAATGAAAACAGAGGCAATTATTTCTATATGAATCTATGTAAATCCAATTAATTCAAAATATCTACTAAAACATACCATTTTATATAGTATAACGCTTAATACTAAAAATAAAAAGGAATTAATTTATTGTTCTTGGTGCATTCTATCAAGGTATTAACATCTGGAATCACTCCTTTTTAGGTCTTTAGGTAGTATGACTAGTTTACGAGTGAGGAGAACCTTTGTCAATCAAAAAAGCAATTTTTGATTGACAAGCATTGAGTTTCTGTACCTCTTTAAGATTTGCCTAAAACTGGGCAAAACATTAAATAAATAGTAGATATAGCTTGCAACAGATTTATTTGGGTGTTTTTTAAACTCTACACCTCGCTTCATATAGAAAAGATGTCTTTAACCTCTAAACAAGGAACATTCTGCACTGTCTCTTTCTATGCATCTGTCATTTATTACACATCTCGGTGAAGGTCTTGCAGCTCTTAATTGCTGAGTTTTTTACTGTATTCATCCACCAACTCCATCACATCCTCACCAATCACCTCTAAACCTGTGAATTCCCCTAAATCTATAATCGACCACTTAGAAACTGTTTTCTATCCTATGATGGGCCACTCATCTACTTATAATAATTTGCGTCTTTAGGAAGTGTAAGAACGGTTCCAGGTCATACCACTCGGGAATCCACTGAAGATCAACGCCACGTTAGGCTTAGCTGAAAATTGGTGCTAAAATGATGCTTTTAAAATTTCTTCCACTTGAAATAATGTTTGTTCAGCATATTTTCATATAAAACATGTTTATGATACCCAATTATAATACATAAAGATATCAGCGGAAGTTTGAACTGATAAGTTTTTTATCGTTAGTACGATTTCATTTTATGGAGTGAAGGCTACCGACGTCTTTTCAGTGCTGCCATCTACGAACTAACAAAGGACTCACAAACCTGTTTTTGAAGAGACCTACTTTTCTGCAGAAACGCGAAACTTCGCTTTTTCGGCGACGAATTTTACTGCCCCTGAGATCGATGCAAAGATACATTAAACTATATTGATATTTTAAGGGGGGGGGAGGACATGACGGATGAAATAGAACAAAAAAGCCAATACGAACTGCACCAAATTAAGCAAATTTCTGCAAATGATCACACACAAAAACAAAAAAAAATGTTGCAAAAAATATTATTTTCTTCAGAGAATTGCGGGAGATAATGCGATTTTCATCAAAGGATTGCAGAAAAAAAAAGGAAAAAAATTTCCGTTAAAGGATTGCAGGAAAAGACAGGATTATTGTTAAAGAATCACGAACAAGGCGCGATTTTCGTCAAAAGATTGCAGGGAAAACGTGATTTCCGTGAACAGGCTGTGGAAAAATACTCGAATTTCATCAAAGGATCGTGAAAAATACTTGAATTTTATCGAAAAATCGTGTAAAATACTCAAATTTTGCAGAAAAATCGTCCGAAAATACACGAATTTTGAAGAAAGATCTGGGAAAATGTCAAAATTTTGTAGAAAAATCAGGGAAAATACGCCCATTTTGTCAAAAAATAGCGAAAAATAGGCGAATTTTAACGAAAGATCGTGAGAAATACGAGAATTTTGACGAAAAATCAAGGAAATTATGCGAATTCTGTCAAAAAATCGGGGAAAATACGCGAAATTTGTCGAAAAATCGCAGAAAATACGCAAATTTTTCAAAAATCTAGGAAAATATGCGAACTTTCTCGAAAAATCAAGGGAAACAAAAAAAGTTTCTCGAAAAATCAAGGGAAATAAACGAATTTTCTCGAAAGATAGTCGAAAATACGCGAATTTTCTTGAAAAACTTGCTATTTTCAAAATAAAACTGCTTTTTTTTTTAAAAAGTTGTTTTGTTTATATTAACTGCATATAGATAGCGTCAAATCCAAATTTAAAAAACAAAACACAAAACTTCTTAATTCATGCCTAAAAGCATCGAACTAAAAGTCGATCATATGCCCATGATTAAAGCCACTGCCGAATCATACTTTTAATAAAAATAATGTATTTTAAAATTAAATAACTTCAATATTTAATTTTAATGCTTTGTGAAATCTTCAGAAATTGAGTTTCATTTTGCTAATTATTATTATCGTTATTGTAATAAATACTGCTCTTTGTTTTGAAATTAAAATTTGTTCAAAAACTAAATATCAAGTAAAAAAAAAGAAAAAAAAACTTTATCATTTGTATTTGTAGAAATCTAGTGTTATTTTTAAAATGTGCTTTTCTACAATACAAACTCTTCAATACTAAAATCTTCATTCTGTTTGTATTATTATGAAAATAAAATGAAAATGAAAATTCCGTCATTTTTGACGGGGTTATTATACTAGTAATTAATAAAAACTGTTAAGAAAACCACTGGAAATAAATGAATTGTTGGCCAAGATGTGCAGTGTGATGCACACACAACAAGGAATAACACCACACTCAACAGGAGTAAGCAATGTCATCACCTTTTTTTACAGAAAATACAGCAAGAACACCAAAAGTCCACCAACGAAAACCAAAACAAATTTTTCCTAGAAAAAGTCAACGAATACTGAGATAGTACTGTACATTTTTTAATCATCTAAGCTTTTTCTTTTGTTATTAAATCTTGCTAAACATGAAATAAACTTCATTATTTTAAAATTCTGATGTAAATTGTTAATGTAGCTTTATGAAGTGAATTTCACTAAATAATCTAAGAAAAAATAATCTCATAGTTATTACGCACATTTAGTATTTGCATTAATAATTATTTACCTATCTTTTAACTGTTTAGTCATTTTTAAATTTTTTATGACTTTACTTTATAATTTTAATATTTTTTTATTGTAGGCATTCATTATAATTTTTAGAAAGTTTATTACACTCAAATTACTATTTAAAAATACAAACAAAACAACGACGAGAAATCTACAAAACACTAAAATCTGCACAAGTTCAAGCACTCTCAAGCTGTGCGAATTTGACGAAATCTACTGTATTTAAATGTATCAAAATTTCGAAAGTACAAACAATTGCAACAAGTTTCAAATACTATAGAAATAAATTACCTGAAGGAGGATATGTAATGCGTTCAACATCTAATTCAAGGCATCTAAGTAGCACCAGATTGCATAGTTCTTTAGGGAGTATTTTGATCTTTGGATTATCACAGATGTTCAAGTATTCAAGATTAAGAAGAGAGCAAATGGGTGATGGAAAATGAGTCAATTTGTTACCTGTAAAAAATTAATACCATTAAGATCTTAGGATGCAAAGTTGAATTAGCAAAAGTATTGCTGACTTCAAAATAAGATAAAAAAAATTTGGCCAATTACGCAAGATTTTAATTATCGAGAGTCAAAATTTTTGCTAAATTAATGCATTGATTTTTATGTAAATCCTGTGTGAACAAAACCACAAATAACAGAGAGATAAGTATTAAAATTAAATTTTTATCTACCTTTTTTTTTGAATAACATCTTTAACACTTTCCCTGTTGAATTTCAAGGCTGAAAATTTTACTTACAGATCACTAGTTACAGTGATTTTTTTTTTCTAAATAATTGTTTTAAAAAACTCTCAGTTTGACAAAAAAAAAAAAAAAAAAAAAAAAAAAAAAAATCATTTTAAAAGTTTGAAAAAAAAATCATTATTCTATTGATTTGTCTCTGAGCAGTTTTAGTCTAGTATAGTTGCACTATATATTTGTATTTGCTTATACTGAAACAGTTATAGATTATAATAAGCTCATAATAACTCAACAATTTAAAAAAAAGGCTTTTTTTTTATTTATTTATTAAATAAAGAACACTTATAGCAAGTTTATTTATAAACATCTTTGTTACTGAAAACCTAAACATAATACTCAACATATAGCATAAATGTCCACAGTATCTTCAACTCTGCAGTGCACACGTGGCATATTGTTACAAAAAGGTCATGAGGCGTCTGACCTAGCTATATTTTTGCTGTACTAATTTATATTTAGGTTATTCATTTCAAATTTATAAATAAAAAGAAATTATTGAAGATTGAAGGAAAATATAAACAGAGTTTTCTGCAGAGGGTTTCAGAGGGGTGCTCTACCCCTCCTGCCCTTTAGTTTTAAAAATAGCGCCCCTCTTGTCGCTCATTCAAAAAACTAGCACCCTTCTTGCCCCACATTTGAAAAAACACAGCCCTCTAACGATGATGTGGACATGCTACAGTGTGTAAATTACACAAGAAATCGGATACAAAATGCAAAAAAATAGCTAATTTTGTCCAAAAATTGCGAAAAAAAAAAAGTTTTGCTATAAAGTCACGAAATAACGACTAAATTTCAGGCAAGGTTCGCGAAAAAAAGCTAATTTCATCACAAAATCCGGAAAAAAATGGCAGATTTCCTCAAAAGATTGCGAAAAAACGACTAACTTCGTCCAAAAATCGTGATAAAATGTAAAATTTTGTTAAATGATTAATGAAAAATGGCAAATTTCGCCAAAAGATCACAAAAAACGGCAACTTTCGTCAAAAATTCATTAAAACGGCAGATTTTGTCAAAAGATTTGCGAAGAAAGACAAATCGCAATAAAACGCAAAATTCTGTCAAACAATTCGTGTAAAACAACAAAATTTGCCAAAAATTCGCGAAAAAACGCAAAATTCATCAAAATATCCTGAAAAAACGGCAGATTTCATCAAAAGGGCACAAAAAAAGGTTAATGCCAGTAGTGAATTTTTCTGTTCTAAAAAAATTATTTTCCTGCTTTATAATTGTGTTTTTATTGCTCCAAAAGTAGATTTTCCTGCTGCAAAATCAGGGGCGTGCAAAGAGAAAATTGTAGCCAGGGCATAATTAGAATTTGATGCCCCCCCCCCTCTCCCAACTTTTTCTTGTGACATCCCAAAAATGACGTTTGTAGTATAGATTTGGCGCCCCTTAAATTTCTGGCCCGTGGCGACCGATCCCTTTCTCACAGTTCTGTTCACAATCCGTTTTTGACTGTATAAATCTTCCTAAATGTGACTCATGAAAACACCCGTTCATTTAAAAAAACTTTTTTCAACAAAAGAATTCTTTTATTTATTTATTTTTTAATGTTTTTTTTTTTTTCAATAAATCCGCCTTGCTTCTTTTAAAAAGAAATTCGAACAATAATGATACTTGTTATCTTTTATACTCAAATAAGCATTATTTCATAATTAAATTTGTATCTTGCACATTTATTTTTTAAAAAGTAAAGAAAATTTATCAAAATCTGCCGTCTTTTCGCGATCTTTTAACAAAATCGGCAGTTTTGTTGTGATCTTTTAACAAAATCGGTCTTTTTGCGATCTTTTAACAATATTTGCCGTTTTTCCTGATTTTTTAACAAAATTTACCTTTTTTTCAATTTTTCGACAAAATTTTTGGATTTTTTCTTGATTCTTTTGATGAAATTTCCATTTTTCCAAGATTTTTCGAACCATTAGATTCTAGATTCAACTCTATAAATGTGCCCTTAAAAATCAAAAAAGTGCCCTGAAGAATGTAAAATGTGCCCTTTCTAGAACAGTAGCGCCCTGCCCCTTTTTAAACCTGGGGGAAACTCTGTATATAGATTAAAATATAAATATTCTGGCATCTGTGAGATGTTGCACAAGCTCTGCAAGTTAGTTTAGTTAAAGTTAGTTTAGTAATTTACAAAATTTTAAACTTTTATTTCTTTTTGTTAAATTGAGAAAATGTTTAGAGGTAACCTGATTATTTTAGACATACAACACTAAATAAAATGTTAAAACAAATGGGTAAGTATGATCACAGATCGCACAGAGGGTCTCATTTAATATCTCCTTCAAAGCACTTTATCATTAAATTAACAAACGAAAAACAGTTTTTCAGTGCTATCTGGGGATTTCTTTGCCAATTGCACCAACTGCAACAGAATATTGAATTTTTCATCTAAATGTTTCCTTCATCGCATAAATTTCTTGATTTCACTATCAAAATCTGCAGAGTCAATGAAGCTATACAAGTATATAAAATTATGAATAAAAGTAAAATATTGCAAAGCTTAGCATAAATTTAAGGGAAACCAAACTGGTCACCAGAGGCAGCTAGTAATTAAAATGAATAAGAATTTAATAAATAAATAAAATATTTCACTTCGCGTCAAAATAGAGGATAAATAAGATGAAATAAAAACAAATAAGCATATTTTTCACATGATTTTTTTAATTCCTTAATTTATGTTACATATATAATAATGTTATTTAACCTTGCTCGCAATAATTAAAAGAAATGAAATTTCAATTTTGAAATTTACGTTACTGAAAATGTTTAAACTTTAAAATATCGCACATTTTCAATTTTTACACCATTGTACAGGAAAAAAAATGTACTTTTAAATGCAGTTTGTTTAAAAGCTGTATCTCAATTTATTTTTGAGATATTAATTTTTTTGTAGTTTTTTATGCCAATTTTGTAATTGTGGCAACAGAAGTACTCAATTTCTTTTAAATGTAAAAGAAATGGAGTAATTAGAAGAGAAAAACAACAAAATATGAACTGATGATATTAAAAATAATATTTTAAATAAAATGATAGTATTTTTCAAAATTTTATGATTTGTTGTGTGTCAAGAGGTATTACGCTATAAGTACACAAAATTTGAACTCTCTGACTTATATACACTGCTCAAAAGAATTAAAGGATATTGCAGTTTTAGGTGGATTTTGTATCTGGGAAACTTTTTAGCTGATTGATACATGGTTGACAGACATAGTAGGTTACATGAGAATAAATTACACATGTTTGGCAGAAAAAAATGCATTTTATTGCGCATTTGTGTACAAAAGGAAAAAAACACAATTTGTGCATATGAGAAAAAAATAAGAAGAAAAGGTGTTTTCTTCAAAGAAAATAATTTTCAGTAGGGGGTATGGTTTCCACGGGCGGCCAGCAACGTTGAACACCTTTGAAGCATGGACTCAATGAGGCTATTAATGACGTGTTGGGGTATTCTGCCCCACTCTTCCAGAAGAGCTCTTTCCAGTTCTTGGAGAGTTTGTGGGGGTTGTTGGCGGCCAGAAACTCGTCTTCCTAGAGCGTCCCAAATGTGCTCGATTGGATTCATGTCTGGAGAACACGCTGGCCATTCCATTCGAACGATTCCTTCCTCGAAAAGGAAATCCTCCACCAGGTTTTCACGATGTGGCCTGCAGTTATCATCCATTAAAATGAAGTTATCTCCGATTGCTGCAGCGTAAGGGACTACAATAGGTTTGAGGATCTCATCCCTATATTAGCGACCAGTCAGAGCTCCATCTCGAATGATGTAGAGGTCAGTGCACCCGCCAATGGAGATGCCACCATACACCAACACTCCTCCACTGCCAAATCTGACACTTTCGTGCACAAAGGCAGGATTATTCCTACTGCCACGATCCCTCCAGATGAAAATACGCCTATTATCCGGATGCACAGAAAAACGGGACTCGTCAGAAAACAGAATATTGCTCCATTCATTTCTCCTCCAGTTGACATGCTCGGTTGCCCACTCCCTGCGGTCGCGACGATGCCTTGATATTAATCTAACACATACCATCGATCGGTGAGCATACAGAACTACAGCATGGAGCCGATTTCGGACAGTCTGAGTTGAAATCGTGGTGCCTGTAGCCGAGTGAAGGTGTTGTTGGAGAAGAGTAGCATTCATGTTTCAGTGTCTCCGAGCTGTTAACGCTAAATACCGATCTTCATTGGGCGTTGTTGCCCGTCTACGACCTTGCCCTGGTCTTCAGCCTGCACATCCACTCTCCAAAAAACAGTTCCAGATCCTGGAAATGACACTTTGTGACACTCCAATGGCTTGCGCTACTTCGGCTTGAGTTTGGCCCCATTCTAACCTACCAACAATTCTCCAAGCTTCTGAATCTGTCAAATGACTTCGCTGAGACATCGTACTCATCGAAATAAAGCAATCACTGAATGCGGATCATCCTTGTTTTCATTCTCTTTTATCCAGTTGAAAGTCAAATTTCATTCGCTGCCGCTGAAGCGACGTTTTTGACGTCGAACTCAAAATTTGCATACTCCACAGTTTGAAAACCAGAAAAATTTGCATTTGTGATTCTCTTCTTCTATTTTCGGCAAAAAAAAATTTTGTTTATATCTTTATTTTATATAAAACTTCAAATATCCTTTAATTGTTTTGAGCAGTGTAGTTTTTTTGCGTACGAACTCTGTGACAGACAGACAAAGACAAATAGAGTTTTTGTGAAATGAACGAAAACCTAAAAAGAAATATAAATTAAATAAAAATACTGTAAAATCCTGACTGTAAGTCCCCCCCCCCCCTCCCTCCCAATTGTTAAGTAATTTTAATTTTCTTTTCCACTTGCAAATAATCAAATCATAAAAATTAAATGGTTAAAAAAAAATCGAAAGGAGAGAATTTTCGATCTTTTCACTTTTAAAAGGATTTACCTTTCTTTTTAAATAATTTCATTGAAATCATGTAAAACATTTGGCTCCTTTCCCTGACTTCTATGCCTCCCTCACAACATACACAGCAAACACACAAAATAAATAAATAAAAAATCAGATAATAAGAATCTTAAAAAATTGTTCTGTCCCATTTGTTGCCTTCTAGTAACAATAGGTAAAAAATCAATCCTTTAAATTACAACACCCTTCCCCTTCTATCTGAAATTATCCCTTCCGAATTTTCCTCAGCACGCAAAGTTATCCCTTTAGTTAAAAAGTTATATTTGTTACAGTCTAGTAACAATAAATAAACAGCTATTTCAATTATCTCTATAAGTAGAGGACCTATTATCCGGAATCGTCGGGACCGAGGGCTTTCCAGATTTTGGAATTTTCCGGATTTCGGGTCCGTTCGAAACTCGACACTCCCCTCCCCCCCACCCATAAAAAACATGGAAAATTTTAAAATAATAACAAAATTATAGCACTGCCATTTAGAATATGAATGAAAAGTGTGTTGTATGAGAAGTCTGTGAAATAAACACTAAGCTACAACTTTGACTCTTGTACTACAGTATAAAAGTCTCAAATCCAGACATCCAAAATTCAGAACTCTTCAAAATCCGGACGTTTTGCTAACTGACTTTATATATTACGGTAATATATATATATATTACCATAAAATACCGTTAATCCGCCCTCCCCAACGTGACGAAAAATCGTAAAATAATTAGAGGGGGCGCTTACACGGGATTTTTCCGCGATCGTTTCACAAAATTTGCATTTTTTGCGAGATATCTGCAGGAATTTTTCGCGATTTTTGACGTGATTTGCAGGGTTTTATCGCGAGTTTTGACGTGATTTGCAGGGTTTTATTGCGATATTTGACGATTTTGCAGAGTTTTTTCGCGATACTTGAAAAAAATTGCGTTTTTTTTCTGGGGATGAATGATGATGAAAATAATAAATCATAAATTCTTGAATGAATCATGAATTTTGATACTCGAAGCAATTCTTGAAAAAATTTGCGCTTTAAAAAAAACATAAATTCTGTCGGAAAAACGCAGAAAAAAGTGAATTTTGTAAAAAAAAAGCCAAAAAAGTATGAAATCTATTAAAAAATCCGGAAAAAACACACATTTCATCAAAGAATCGTGATTCATTCATTTCATAATGATTCTTATCGTTCTCAATCGCCTTCATTTCCGGATTTCGGGTCCTTCCGGATTTCGGAATTCCGGATAATAGGTCCTCTACTGTACTACCAAAATGTCTGTTACCCTCTTTTCTCACCCCCCCCCCCCTAGTAAAAAAAATAAGGTAGACGTATATTAATCTTTGAAACTCTGTCATTTCTCTGCTTTTCAGAAACAAATGGAGGGAATGAGTTTTTAATTTAGACGATTAATTAATATTAAAGTACTACAAAAAAGTTAGAAATAGAGAGCAAAAATTATGTTTTTTTTTTTTTTTTTTTTTTTTTTTTTTTTTTTTTTTTTTTTAAGATTTAAAACTGGTGTGAAAGTGGGGGCAAAAGTAAAGAGGTTATTTTTTGAGGGGTTTATTTCAGATTTTTAATTGTTGTTGCAATCCACTCACAATTAGAGCAGAGAAAATTAAATAAACTTTATGAGATGTAAGGATGAAATGTTGCAGGAGGCACAGAGAGAGAAGCAGAAATTTTAGGAGGAGAGGATAGTTTAGCTAGATGATAAAATATTTTATAGTTATTTATTATGGAGTATTAAATAGGACAGAAATAGAATTAAATTAAAGAATTATAAATGTTAAGCTATGCATGTTTGGCACCAGCAGGAGATCAAAATGGGTGAACAATAGTTTTGGTTGTGGGAAGGGGTGTGAGCAGAGCCATCCTTAGGGGTGTGCAACAGGTGTGCCGCACAGGGCCTTGTGCTTAGAGAGGCCTTGCACCTGGGCAAAATATTTTTTATTTAATAAAAAAGATGGTACAATAAAAAAATCTTTAATACAGTATAACATCTTTAATTCGGACATCTATAATACAGAAACTTCTGTAATCTGGACACTTCGGTACATTTATTCATTTTTGTTTAGGAATAGAGATAATAGATGGCGCCATAGGTCTTATGTAAAGGAATTTCAGAAAATGGTTAAGAAAATGAAAAATTACATAGTAACACAACGCTTTTTTTTAAAATATTAAAACTGTAAGAACTCTCTAAATTACGTTTGTAATTAATATAGGTGTCTTTATAGTTAGAAAGTTGTAAAAATTCATGATTGATCATGAATTGAATCATTATTTCAGTTATTTTTCTTTTTCGAAAGATAAGATGTCGCTAAAATATCACACAATCTGATTTTTTTTTATTATTTCTTTTAAGTACTTAACTTATGACTTACTTTGATATTTATAGTTGCTATATATTTAATTTTTTATATTATACATAACATTTTTAAATATGGCACTGTAATTATAAGATTGTTTTTTTAATTAGAATTGTAAGACGGCTATAACTGCATAGAATTAACGTAACACTGCATAAAATATACATAATTAAAAAAAAAAAAAAAAAAAAAAAAAAAAAAAAAAAAAAAAAACATTCGTTTTTAAGCATTTTGAATTGTTTTTCTTAGTGTTTTCAATTATCCAGTTCCCTGCTATTTTGTGTTGCCATATTGATAAGAGATATTACTATTATCATTAATCTACATGCATCTTAGTTACACAATTTCTGTAATCTGGAATTTTCTATAATTCGGACTCGCTATAATCGCGATGATTCCGGATTAAAGAAGTTATACTGTATATCTTTATGATTTTAATTAAAAAAACATAACGGTTTTGATGTAAAATATGGCTTATGTTGAAAGAGGGACTTTCACCATTAATTTGCTATCATTACTTTTGAAATTGATTCTGCAGCAGGGTTAGAAATTGGGAATTTTAAGTAAGGCGTCAAATGACGCCTACAATTTATTTTCTAGGCGCCAAACTGCATTTCATGGTTGCAATTTTACGTTGTATCGTATTTTCTCATTTCTTTTCACAACCGTGTTAACATTAATATTGTTCCTATTTTTATGTGTTAAGGGTAAGGGGGTATATATTAAAAACACTATCATTGTTAATCACTAAAACAAAGTAAAAACTGGTTTTCTATAAAACAGTAAAATTTGATTAAACTACAACATATGGATACTAGAAAAATGTTTAACTAATTATTTTTATATAGCTTATATGAATACAAAAGTTGAAAATACAAAAATCACAAACAAAGAATACAAAAATTAAAAGAATATCTTGAATTAAAATCAGGCCTCCTAACTCGTTAAATTTTTAAAATCAGGCCTCCTAACTCGACCGAGTGTTACATCAGAGTACCATAAATTAATGGCTTTTTGTGGATTGAAATTATCTAATGTTGGTCCATACAGTTTTATTAAAAGAATGTCATTGATCAAATTCAGTGACAAACGATTCCTTGTGTTTGTCTTAATAAGATTAAGTTGGCTGAAACCCCTTTCACATTCAGCAATGCTCAAGGGAAGAACCATAACAAATTCCAAAATTTTCCTGATGTTATAAAAACTCGTATTAGATTTGGATTCTGCGATTAATCGCTGCCAAGCAGCTTTGCATGGAATATTTAACTTATCTTTAGTCCACATTTTATAGTCAGAGAATTCCTCGATTAATGCATCTTTATTAATGTTTTTTCTTACATTGTGTGGAAGATTATTTATGAGTTCTTCTAATTGATTATTAACTTTGTTCTCATCATCTTCTTTCAATTCATAAAGGGAGCATGGGTCAAATATTTTTAAATTTGCAAAGATGGTTTTATTTTTCATATTATAGAACCTTTTATTTAAAGATTCTATTATTTCAGTTATGGGTTATTCTCTGCAATAGTGCAAAAAGTGGTTCCCAGCCATATAAATGCTCTAAATTTCATTTTATTTTTATTTATTTATACTTTTATTAGAAGGTCTAAAGTTTGTTTATTAGGGGCAGGGCGTAAAATTTAAAAATAAACAAATTTAATATTTAAAAATGTAAGATATATCATGCAAATATCATTCCTTCACCTCTCCCCTACCCATACTACCATACTTTACTGCCTGATTTTTTCCATTCAGAAACAAAAATAATTAAAAACACCCTAAGCAAAATAAAGTTCTTAAATGGTACCTTACAAAAAATAATAAAAATATTTTTTTTTACTGTAATTATGTAGTCTACTCAATCAATTATAAGTCTCCCCATGTTAGACCATCATTCCCTCACACCTTGCTATTATCCCAAATATCCTATAACTAAAGATGAGCAGCAGTCTAGCATTCTTTACAGAGAGGAAGCTAATTTGAGTACTTGTCAGTCCAGCAACATAAATTGGTGGTATAAGTTTTTGTTAATTTTCTAGAAATTTTTTTCAATCAGAAAATCGGGGAGTATTTTTATTAGCAGTCATTCCCTCACACAGAATGCTAAATTTTTAGAAATTTTCAAAATTTTTAATTTTATCATACATTATATATTATGTGTTCTTCTTTAAGGAATCAGTTCGGTTTTTTCCACAATTTTGCATTTTTCATGACAATTAGTAAAAACATCTTAATTTCATCATTCCCTCACTCGTCATTCCCTCACATTTATTGTTATCAGTTAATGATAAAGTGAATGGGGAATATGCACTTTTGTTTAAAATTTTATAACGATTTCTGCTGCTATTAAAATCTTCAACAATTGACCAATTACTAACAATTTATCCAATTTTTATGAAAATTTACCTATGTAAGATTCAAGTCAGACTGCTTGGTCAAATTTGCAGTATTGTAGAGAATAACCCTTATAAGCTTTCTCCGGTCTTCTTCAAACAAACGTAAATTCGAATCATTCCGAGACAGTGTTATATCTTTATACTTTTCTTTTCAGTACCTTGAAAACTCTGGGCATTTTTAAACTCCTGAAGGCTTTTTGCATCTTCAGAAATCATTTTTGAAAGTCTTTCTTTACTAGATTCAAACTTTACAAAAAAATTGCTCAGAAGCAAGAACTTTTGCTGAAAAGTTTTAGAAAGTCTTGCAAGAATGTGAGAAATATCTTCATATAAATGAAGGAAATTCAAAAATCTTTCACATTTCAAGGTTTTTAAATATCCTCTTAATTTTACACATTCTGTCTTTTCTTTTTCAGCAGCAACAACCTGTTCCATATGAATTATAACTGCATGCCAGTTCTTAATAAGAACCTGAACAGCTCGATGCCATGATTGCAAGCATCGAATGCCATGCAAACCAACAGGCCGCAAAACTTTTTCATCAAGGATTTCGGAGAGCGATTTAAGTTCCCTTGTACGTTTGGCACTGTTGTGGTAAAAGGAATAAATCCCTTTAATTGTGTCTTCAACATTAGTAACATACCTCACACATTTTAGTGCATCAGCTAAAGCTAGCTCTAATCTGTGTGCTACACAGTGAACTGTTGCTAAATCTCCACAGTCGTCCTCTATTAATTTGACAATACCAGAAACAGGTCCCATGTTTACGCTAGCACCATCAAAACTGGCTGCAACCAGTTTTTCCTTCCAATCTGGTATAAATTCTTGTACAGCAGTTTCTATTGTGGATTTTATTCCAGAAGCACATTCATTTTCGCATTCTTTCAAACCAATAAATGTACATCTTACATCTCCTTCATACAAATAATAAACATATATTATTTCTGATGATATTGTTGCCCTGTCAGTGGATTCATCAGCCATCATAGAAAAAAAATCAATTGAAAAAAACTGTTCTTTAATTTCTGATCTCATGCTTTCTGCAATATATTTAACGAATTGTTTAGCTGCTTTATCATTCACATATGTGTTGCCAAACTTTATTCCATTTTTTTGTTGGAGTGCACATAAACTGGGAAAGTCATCAAAAGCATAATCCTCTTTAGCAATTAGATATGCTGTATTGGAGAGCTTTTCCATATTGGAAAGTAATTGGGAATCCATTTTCTTAACTGCAGACATCAGTGGTGCTTTAGATGGATTATCTTTGGCTAATTTTGCTTTGCAAGAATTATAATGCGTAGCAGACATACTATGCTTTTTTACCTGAAAAAAAATAATATTTTAATACAAACTCAAAATAAAATTCATTAATTTTTTAAAAAAGGCCAGAACTTTTTAATTAAATATTTTTTATGTGCTGTAAAAATGATGAAAAATTTAAAAATGACTTAATTTTTCTTATTAATTTTAAGTTATTTATTCATTTACATAGAGATGTTGCAAAACAAAATAAAATTACAGTATGCTACTTATCCCTCTCTCCCCCCTAAAAAAGTAAATATTTTATTAAATTATACATTAAAATATATATATATATATATTCTGTATTCGTTGATAAATTAATTACGTTTTATTTTATATGGAATTATAATTTTTTTTTTATATATCCCAAAATAAAAAATTTTGGGACTAAGGCACTCAGAGCCAATTTTGGCCACACTTATAATTAATAGTTATAAATATTTAATAAGCATGTATAATTAATAATTATATAAATTTAATAAAAACATATAATTAATAATTATGTATGTATTGATTACTGATTACTTTAAAAAAGTTCCAATGTTTTTGTTTTCGGCCGAAAAGAGAAAGAACGCCGAAATTCCGTTTCCATCAATTCAATCCTTAATAATTACGGCTATTGCCAATTATCCTGCATGCTTACCAGATAACGGATGTTTTTAAAATAGAATACGAAAAAAAAAAAAAAAATCTCCACACAGTTTCTTTCTGCATAACAAAATGTTATCCATCCAAAGCAGATCATCTTATTTTGATAACGTTTCCAACCTCACGGTGTTTAAGTAAACAAAACAAACCGCATTGGTTCTTCTTTAGAATTGTTCTATAGTGAGTGATTTTTGTAGAGGCTCTAATTTTCTAATCACTTATTACATTATAATAAAAATTTGTTTCACTGCGTAATTTACTATGTTTGCAACTTGCTGAAAATTTCAAGAAAATCCCTCCATTAACAACGAAGATATCTTTTTTTTTTTAATAGTAAGGAAAAGCACAAGCAGAGCTGGCTTTTCATTTATTTTTCTTTTGTATACTTATTCTGTTTGCTTGCAGCGCAATAATTTCTTTTTTCCGCTGAAACATTTGCAGAGTTCTTTTTATATGTGAGGTTGAATATGAATAGAATTTGAATAGTTGCTCTCGCTTTAAAGAGGGATAAAGAAATTATAATGAAGCTACTTGTGCACGGCTGTTCTAAGATCCAAAGTTACTTTCTAAATTAAATTAGTTTTTGTTTAAGAATGCATGAAATTGGGAGTTGATTTCTTACCAAGAAACTAATGTAATCGAATAGCATTTTCCATATTTGGTAAATACATCTTTTAGAAATTATTTTCAAATTTAATTATTATTTTTATTTATTTTAAAATATTTAAAATTTTCTTAGGGCATTTTATTTTAAATATTTACAAACATATCGCGTAAAGTAACAATTTATTTCTGATAGGTGGTTCTGATGAGTTTTTCGTTTTTGGGAAATAAATTATTTATCGTGATTCGTGTCACATGACGACACTTTTTGACTTTCCTGAATTGCGACGTCGGAAATTAGGTTCAAAATGCCACATTTTGATAGTATTTCTGAATAATCAACTTAGGAAAAAAAATATGCAAAGTAGATAATATTGTGAGTGAAATTTGAAATTAATTTCAATTCGCATTATCGGCGATAAAGCTAAGTAATAGGTTCAAGTAATTGATAGTTCCCGATTTTGCAATTTACTCAGTGGAGAGATGAGTGACAGTGAATATTATTTTATAAAAGAAAAATAATAACAGAACAAATTATTCTTAGAATGAAATTACTTACCGTTTCATATCTCAATGCTGGACATCCATTAACAAAGTTTGTCTCTTCCGGTTTAGCATATTCTTTACATAGGGTACATAGCATCAAATTTTCTTCTTGAATGAGCCATGGGTGCTCTTTTTTCCATTTTAGGAATGTTGAATTGCTGACTTCTTTGCGAATTAATTTAGAATTCTCATTGTTAGAATCTAGCGGTTCTTTATTTTCGATTTTTAAACGTTTATTTGGAAATGGTAAGGAAAAAAACAAAGTTATATCGCGTTTCGCCATTTTTAAACATTCGTGTCATCTAGAAGCTATACTGAACTCAAATATCAATGTTAAACCATGCTTTCAAACAAGTAGTGCAATAATTTTAAGGGTGTGGTTTTTAAGGTAAGTTTTATTAGTTATTGGTTAAAATCAAGTTAGCTTAGAGGTGATTGACAGGTGCATAGCAGTTTTAAACCAGGCTTTTGAACTAAGTGCGCAAGCTTTTTAGAGACAGGTGCCTCTCTGGTCAGTTTTATCAGTTATTGGTTAAAAAGAAGTCAGCTAGGAGGTGATTGACAAATCCTATTGAACCCCCCCCCCCCACACTGCACGCACGTGAAGAACACCTGTTTTCCATAAAAGAATGGACAGTAGCATGTGTTTGAAAAAGAAGGAAAAAAAGAATAACAAAGAAAGAAACAGGCTATTTCAGACGTGACAAAACGACTATGTTAAAAAAAAAAAAAAAAAAAAAAAAAAAACACCCTGCGCTAAAGAATGAGAGCGTTTTTTAAACAAAAATTAAAGTGGGAAAAAGCCAGTCGTCAAATTTGACGACTAGGTATAATTGTCTAGTCGTCAAATGCAATAATTTAGTTGCATTTGGCGACTAACGACCGCTAATTTCTAACCCTGTTCTGCAGTTCCAGAAATTATCCATACAAAAACACAAACAAATGCTACTCCTTTATAATAGTTAGGGGGTTGAACCCTGGCTCCCCAGGTTATAGTATATAGGAGAAAACCTTTTTTTTAAATTGAAATATAGTAGATAAGATTATGTTAAGACTCTAAAAGGAAAAGGGCCGCGCAAAATCCTTGCACCAGGCCTCCTTTAAACCATCCTCCATAAGCACTCTGGCTGTAAGAGAAAGATTGAAATGACTATGATAATTTATTGATAGAAAATCAAAAAAGAAGAAAATTTGAAAAAAGAAAAAAAAAAAGATTTCTAAAGGTATAAATTTTTGTATGCTGGTGGAAAGGGATAAGACTGTAGAAGAGCTTAATAATAGTTTTTCTTTTTTTAAATCGGATGAAATGTGGAAAATTCTAATCCTTGTATTTTCATCTTTTACTTCTAAATTAATCATAAAAATAGTTTTTTAATAAATTTAAAAATAAAAATTTTAATTATAAGCCCCCTCCTAAATTTAACTCTTTTGCTTTTGAAAAGAGAGTTCTTACTGGGGTATTTATTTTAATTACAGGACAGTTTATAAGCAAGAATTAAAAGAAAAAAAAAATGTGACAAACCTTTTAGATTTAGTCTTTTCAAGTTTAAAAGTTTACCAAAAGTTGCAGGCAATTTCTTCAAGTTATTATTTTCAAGATTTAAATCCTAAAATATTTTTTTCAGATATGAGTTAAATTGCAATATAATAAATTATGAAATCTAAAACAATTTAATGCAAAGATAATTATATATAATAATAATAATAATAACAATAATAATAAACAATAAGACAGTTTTACCTGAAGACTGGAGAGGCAATCTATATCATCAGGTAAAGAAGAAAATCTATTGTTTTTCAGATTAAGAACCTACAGAAAAATATTTTTAAAATCAAAATTCTATAAATGCTCGAGTTTTACCTTATCATAATGTGTAAAACATAAAAAAGAACCTTTTATAATACATATACATAAATAAAAAATGAAAAAAAAGTAAACAAAATAATATAATTACTGCATTTTTCATAAATATATTAGCTTATAACAGGAATGGCCAATTTATGGCAAACATGCCAAAACTGGCAAGCGATAGAATATTTTCAGCACAGTACTGATTGAGATCTTAAAGCAAAATACAATCAAGTTAAACAAAACTAATTTATACAAACTGGATTTTTGTTTCTCTCTCTCTTTCTTTCTTTTTTTATTGGAAAGCAGCAAATTGAATTCCTAAAATATTTCAATTTGGGCTCAAAAAGTTATTAAATTAAGAGAAGGTTGAGGAAATGTAAAAAAAAAACAGGCATGGTAAGTAAATTTCCTAGGGATGAACTATAGCTACTTGCTTTAAAATATGTAGTTTTCATATTTGTTCACTCTGTTTATTCCTGTGGGTCTTGATTATCGGAAATGATATAAAAATCTTAAATATTAAAAATCCAAATCACTTGTTAGATAATTCAAATTGCTTCTTGTTAAAATTTAACTAAGTTGAATATTATAATTTGAATCCCATTCCCCATTTTAATACTTTATAAAATATGTTAGTCCAATTATTAGATATATGTATCATATTTTTAAATCCCACTAAACAAAAATTCAAAAATTTTGATTTGGTAAATTACTTTGGCACATCGTGGTCACAAAAACCTTTTTTTTGGGGAAAAAAAAAAAAGGCCTACGAAGACAAACTTGGCTTATAGTATCAATCTGTAGATATGTGATTTAAAACGAAAACTGCGGTTTAGTTCATGTTTTTGACTCATCATTATAAAATATACTACAGTTTAAACTGCTTTGAGATTTTGTCTCTTAATAGATAGAGCAAAAAGTTAGACCTAGCTATTTGCCAAATAAAGAAAGAAAACATTAGCCAGATAAAAAAAAAATGTTAGCAAAATTAAATAGATTTGCCATGACACACAGAAAAATTTATCTTTAGCCCTTTATTGTATCAGTTTTCTTTCAATATGTTATAAATTAACCTAATTTTTTCTAATTGCTTATAAAATAGAAATTCAATCATCTCTATAGAAACTATTTATAAAATAAGTACATTCGAAATGTCTCTTAAATATGTAAAAATTTCAGGCAATCTTTTAACATTTTAAATAAAAATTAAAAACAGCTATCTTTGATTCACTATTGTGCAAAAATACTGCACTAAAAATTGGTGTGACATTTCGACTCTTAATAGATAGAAAAATATTATGCTATTTTGCATAAAACTAATAAATAATATGGCAAATAGCTAAATTCACCTTCGCATTCCAGCAAAAATTTTCTCTACTTGGTGCTTGATGCGTGTAATTCTTTTTCTGTTTTAATAGCGGGACTCTGATTCATAAGATAGTGATTAACTGACAATAGAGAAATATTTATCGTATAACCCTTTCTGTGTTAAACTGTGACTGTTGCTAAATAGAATTGGCGTTGTCAGTATCTTTATAAATAGAGTAATGTAAATGGCACAATGTGATTAAACATGCAAAGCGACATCAATCATTTAATAACATCAATGAGAATCTTAACTTTATTGGTACATCAGTACCAACACCACACACACACACAAACAGATAAAAAGAACAGAAATTGAGCACTCCCAATTTGGCAAATTTGATTGTTCGTTTACTCGCCAAATGAAGCATTTTGCCACAATTTGGTGCAACAATGAGCAGTAGCAAGAACCTTGTGGCTAACATTGAATAGTTTCTTTAGAGGTTATGAGGACACTGAAAAAAATCTTGACCAATTAATCATGGTTAACAAAGCTTCTTTTGAACATTTTCTTCTTAGATCAATCTATTAAGAACAAATTATCCAGGGCAAATAATAAATTATTAATACATGAAATTCCATCCAATTAATAGCTGTATCTATAAAATCAATTACTTCAATGTGTGAATTTCAAATAAATAGGTTAAAAATTTTGATACAACATTCAAATGCACAAATACATACAACACTATGACACAAAAGTCACATATGACCGTTTCAAGAATTCCCTTTTTCGGTTTTTGAAGAAAAAAAGAAAAGATGAAAATAGATTCAAAGAACCCCTCAGTTACAGCCATAAGTACTGGCTAGTAAACCGGCTGAAGTGGCAAAAGCAGGAGTTTATATAACTGAAAGAAATGATATAATTTACAGGAAAACATTGAAAAATAGGATTCACTACACAAGATCTCTACACTAATGAGAGAAAAAGCGTTTATACAATACGCTTCGTAAAAGTCTAGATTAAAAACTGAATTACTTTCTTGAATAATTTTAGTCTCTGAAAAATTAAGCTTGTGGTTGGAATTCCATTTAGTAGCAAAAAGTTCAATGCAAGAGATCTGTGTTGGAGATTTTTTTTTTCTCTTTAGCAAATTCTTTTACCATAGAATATTTGTTTAGTTCTTTATTACTTAATACAAAAACTTAAGATTATTATAAATAGAAATAAACAAAATGCATAAAGATGTACGTGATTTTGATTTTTTAATTAAATGTATATTAAATAACACTTCTATTGTAAAATATTTCATCTGTAGATTATTTTATACCCCTAAGAAATTTTTTACAGATACTTGGAGAATTTTATGCTATTTGGAATTCCAAGAATGTTTAACTATTGCAGATATGTCACATTCATGCCTTCAAACATGATTCTGATGTTCTGCCAGCCTAGATCTAAGTGCATGCTTCGTCTGCCCAATGTAGAAGAAGTTGCACTCTAAAAAAAATCTATTAGTGGATCTGATATTTTGTGTCATGGTATTGTAGGTATTTGTGCATTTGAACATTATAAAAAAGTTTTATCTTGTATATATACAAATAGCTGTTTTTCCATACATAGCCAAAGATAAAACGATGAAAGAAATTTACCAAAAGGCGACTTAAGTCTGTTAAAGAGCCTCCATGACGAAGAGATGTAAGATGATTATTTTCTAAAAGTAATGACTGAAAATAAATAAACAGATTTTATTATTATCTTTTTTTTTATAAAAATATTTCTCTAAAAAAAAATTGCAAAAGAGAAAAAATATAGAAAGATGAAACTTGCTATGAAATTCAGCCTTAAAAATATATGGAATAAATAACTCAAAAAATTTAAAAAAATATGTTAAAGAAGAATATACCTCTTTTAAAAATACACGACACATAGAAAATACCCCTGATGGCACCTGAAATAATAAATGATTCAGATAAAGCTGTACTATGAAATCAATAACTTAAAATGCAATAAAAGGAACTTACTTCAGATAAATTACAGTCAGCTAAGTCAAACAAGGGTTCAGGAATTTCTTTAGCCTTAAGATTAAAAAAAAAAAAATTGCTTTAAACATTATTTTTAAATGATAATGGATAGCAAGCTTATAAAAAGAGAAAAAACTTCAGCAATATTTCACTAATACCTTCTGGCACGTTTTCTTGTTTAATAAATAAATAATAAAATAATTATTCAAAAACTTATACATTCAACTGCTAAAATATATTTATTATAATCTGCTAAGTTAAAAAAAAAAAAGAGTAGCAAATTACTAAAAACTGACTTTGATAATGAGTCAAGAACAAATACATGTACATTTGTTCAAAAAGGCAATTAAAAAAGTGAGAGAGAGGGGAGGGGGGGGACATCTCATTGTGAAAATGTTGCAGCAAAAAACAAAAACAGACATTTGATTGAAATTACATTTCTGTTCAATTAAAAAAATATAATAATAAGATAGCGATCATTGCTATATTGAAATTGTAAAAACTTTGAGATTTCCACTACAAATAGTATCTATTACTGTTTAATCCCAATTATAAGCCCTCACATTAAAGAAATTAAAAAAAAATCTATGGGGAGAGGGGCTTGTGATCAAGAATTTTTTTTTAATCTTTTAAATTTTGTTTTTATTATTAACTTTCAGTTTTTTAGGTAAATAAAACATAAAATTATCACTATATATTTATTATATGCAGGGCTTGAAATTCAATTTCCCAGAGGAGGGGAGTCTCCCTCCCAACTTTTATACATGGAGGGGAGTTTAGCTGTTTGGGAGGGAGAAAAAAAATCTTTAAAACCTACTGTTATTTTATGTGCTATTTAAAGTATTACACAAATACAGATATAACAAAATACACTGAAGCAATTTTTATCAACAACTCAGAATAATTATGCAAAATGTGTTTTTTTATTTAAAAAAAGAGTAAGTCAAGATTTTACATAATCTATTTTGTTTTCAAAGGAATAAAATCCCCTCTGTGCTAATTACTCTTGTTTCAAGTCTACTAAACTCTGTTTTTGGTTCTGGTTGATTTTAGGTTGAGTGTAGATTGTTGCAAGTTGAGTTCGGGTTAATCTAATTTTTCAAAAGTTAGCTCAGTATATATTATTTCCGATTATAAATTACACCTACAACAATAAACAGATGTTTGCGTACGATCCTTTGACGAATTTTGCATTCACTAAGTGATCCAAAGGCGATTCTGTTCTGTATTTCCCAAAAATCAAAAAGTTTTCAGTTCCAAAAATTAAAAAAAAAAAAAAAAAAAAAAAAAATTGTCACTAACTGAAATTTAGATGAAAAATGGATTTCGACAAATCGTCGCACAAAAAAATCAATTTCTTAAATCGTTCACAGAAAAATCGTAAATATCGTCAGAGGTTCACGGGAAAAACGCAAATTTCATCAGATAATCGTGAAAAAACTAAAATTTCGTCTGAAGATCGTGAAAAAAGAAGTGAATTTTATCAAACAATAGTCAAGGAAAAACACAAATTTTATCAAAGATTCGCAAAAAGATGCAAATTTTGAGTAAGGATTACAGAAAAAACGAAAATATCGTGAAAAAAAAAAAAACCTGCGGAAAAACACAAATTGCGAAAAAAATCGCAAATTTCGTCAAAGGATCGCGAAAAAACTACGAATTTTGTCAAAGAACTGTGAAAAATCTGCAAATTTTGTCAAAGAACCGTGAAAAATCTGCACATTTTGCCAAAAGACCGTAAAAAATTCGTAAACTTTTATCAAAATATCTAAAAAGTCCGCAAATTTCATCAAAGGGCCGCGGAAAAACACAGTGTCAAAAGTAAATTCCCCCCCTCTTACACAATTTGCTGTAACTTTTCAGAAAGTTTGCTGCGAATTTCAAAAAGAGTTTTTACTTAGAATCACCCCTTAAGAACCCTTTGACAAATCTTGCATTTTCCCACGATTCTGTAAAAGAAATTAGCGTTTTTTTCCTTGATTATCGACAAAATGTGTGCTTTTTCACGCTCGTTCAACAAAATTAGCGTTTTTTTACTATCTTTTAACAGGGGCGTGCCAACTTTGTACAGCGCCTGTGTGCAGAACTACAGTTGGCGCCCTATATCCCTCCCCCCCCCCAAAAAAAAAGAAAAAATTTCCAAGTTCGTTTGGAAAAATATAAAAAGGTACAATATTTCATTTGTGGCATATTTAAAGTTATTTTTATCGGCATGGGCAAAACATTTTTTCATAAATCTACATTTTTCTGTTTATATTACAGCCATTATTGTAGTTCCTAACTTATTTATGTCTAAATTGAACTTTTTTTTACCACTCTGTAGCGTCGAAGGTTATTGTTATGCCCATCTAATGATAATATGTGCTCAGATTTCGATATTTTCAATTTTATGTTTTGAATTGAGGTGAATAAATCTTATAATCATCACAATTATTTATGCAGTATGTGATTAGACAGGAGCAAAAGCAATGAGTGCATAACCGCTACTCTTAAATTTAAAAAAAATAAGAATATTTGAACATTTATGACTAAATTTAGCTTATTTTTGCCATTCTCTCCCCCTTTTCAATCATAACGTCAGATTACAAGATAGTATAGATAAAAAGCATTTGTTCTGGTCGGAGGTTTATGTCCCGAAAAATATAATTTTTCTCAAAAACATATTTAGAAGCACTGAAAATCGATATTACTTCGGCCGCCAAATATAGACTTTACTCTATGAGTGCAAAAATCACAGTGTTAAACCAACACATGGGCATTGCAAAATCTTCACAAACAGCTGATGTTTGATTTAACCAGTTAAAATGTGTCCCATAACTTACGCCAGTCTCTCAAATCTAAATTATCTACATTGAACAGTATTTTGAAACAAGTTCTGACTTTATAAGGTTTTTTTAATTCAGGACTAGGACTGTCCAATGCATATTCCACAGACGTCATAGGGTGGTTCCTTTTGAATGTTTTCTTGGCACCCATTCGAATGTTCCCTCTAATTGTTTAAAAAAATCATATTAACCTTTAAATACATGATTTTTACTTTTTTTCTATCCTCAATCGAAGAAAGTATTTAAATCTAAATTGTTTTCGACGGATTTACACGTTTTAGGGGCCAGAGATCCCCAAAAACATGCTTTTACAAAATGTATGTCTCTCCGTGTACGTATGTCGCCATTGCACCATCGAAAAGTGTATGAAGATATACATAGAATTGAACCATTTTTTTGTGAAAGTGTTTAGATATGGCTACTTGATCCTCCCTGAATTTGAAAAAAATCCGATTTTTGTGCCATTTTTAATATTGTATCATCAAAAAATGTTTGAAATTATGCATAGAATTGAACCCAATTGTTTATCTAAGTGTGTGGCTATAGTTAGCAGGCCCTCCCTGAATTTGAAACATATTTGCTGGAAGGGGGCGATATCATCGCGATGTCTGTATCCTTTCCATTATTATACCACCAAAAAGTGTATGAAGTTATGCATAGAACTGAACTAGATTTTTTGTACATGATTATTTTTGAATATGGCAAGCAGATCCTCGCTGAATTAAAAAAACATCTGTCTATTGTTCTATTGTCCATCGGCTCATGCACAAACGGGATTTCCCGTCCTTTTAATCCGGCTATTTGTAAACAGATTGGTGATAACAGAATAAGGGAAAATTATTGATTTAAATAAATATCATGATCCACATTAACTTTTTTTACTCCGATTAGTTGACTGAAGCAACAATTTAAGGTGAAAATCAAAGTTGCTATAGTATTGAATTAATATTATCGATGTATTAACATGTGTAACTAATTTTTGAAATATTAAAATGTACGTATGAGATAGTAGAAAGTTTTGGGATTGGCACATCCAACTAGTTTATTTTGTTCTGAAAAATATATTTAAGTAAATTTTTTTTAATTATCTGGTAGAAATATTTTTCTACAGATTTTATTCATGTTTCTGTCAGACATAATGTCACTCCTGGGTGACATAATAAAAAAAAAATAAAAAAATAATAAGTTATGTACTTATTTTAAAATGTTTACACTGCACAATAACAAGTAATCAACAATATAATTTTTACAATTCTTTTCATAGTTTTCAGAATTAATGATGACTACTTTATACGCTGAAAAAAATCTAATTTTTGTAGAAAAAAAATGTATTTTATTCAGAAAAAACTGTAAAAAAACATTTATTCCTGTTTAAAAAATGTTAAAACTGATTAATTTTTTTCTGTTTAAAAAAATGCAGATTGTGTAACTTTTACAGAAAAAAAAATTATATTATTTACAGACAGAAAAATTGTTTTTATGAAAAATTACAGATTTTTTTCTGTAAATTGTACAGTTTTCCACATTGCTGCCATAGTTGATATGTTATTTCTATCAATTTGATAGATTCTTTTTTTTTCAATGTAGCTTATAATGATAGAAAAAAATTGCCAGTTGAGCAAATTTTAAGTAGTATCAATAAAAGAAGTTATAAATTCCTCGTGATAACAAATCAGAACAAAGACAGACTTAACGCATGTATTATACATAACACATAATAGCTCACCAAAAGGTATACAGAAAGCGCCAAAAGGGAAAAAAAAAAGAAAGCTTCTGAGTTATTCTATGCATTTCGAGTTAAAGGATGCTTTAATTAAAATTGTTATTATTTAAATGGGTTTCTTTTTAATTCTTGCCAATGACCACTATTTAGTGTTAATCATTGAATATTATTAATGTGTTATTTAGCGATTAAGGTTTCTGACCTTTTTGAAAACCTTTTGAGATAGGTTGCCCCTCTGAAAAATCTAATTTCAAATTTACTGTGATTTATATTATTTCTGCAAATTATTTTTACGAAGAGTTTTGAGTCGTATAGGGACTTATGGCTATTACAATGGGATGTATTCGCATCGTGTAAAACGCTTGGGACGGATAAGTCTACCCTATTTTTACAGCCTGATTATTGCAGGGAAGGCTTTTAACAATATTTCCAAATAATAAATTTTATCTTATTTATGAGAGAAATTCTGCAGTAAGTCGATGATCGTTATTTAAAAATAAAGTGCCGCGACGCCGGAAGATGGTCAAATTGGCTCCATTGAGGGCGCTGTGGCGGCCTTGTTCGTAGCACCATGTAATGGCCAGTGTTGGCTGCGAATATGTATAAATTAAGATTTAAAAATAATTAAAAAGAATATTTCCCAGTTAAACTGATGATATTGAGCTCATAGGCTATGCATACTAATTGTACATTACAGCCTTATATATTCAAGGGTTAGTGCCGTTCGAAAAACAAATTAATTGGGGAAAATACCTAACCTCATTTCCTCTTTTTATACTTAATCATTGAACCCCCTAAACTAATCAGGGATATGTTTTATCATATGAAACAACTATATCCAAAATTCAGAGCAAATCGGATAATTCTTCATAAAAACACATTTATGTAATTTAAGGAGAGTTATCCCCTTCCTTTATACTTACCATTAAACATCCAAATCTATTCAGAGATTCGCCTTATCAGAGAGAACCTACATCCAAAATTTAAAGGAAATCGGACAATTCTGCATAAAAACCCATTTATAAAATTTGACGGGAGGCATAATTGCCCGTATACCCTTTATATTTAAAAAAGAACCCCACGGCGAATTAGGGAAGCATCTTATCACTATGAACCTGTATTTAAAAATTGAAACAAATCTGTTAATTCTGCAAGAAAAACCATTAACCTAGAGGAGTAGTCCCACTGATACCCCATTTATACTTATCCAATGAATTTCCAAAACAAATCAGGGAGGAAGCACCTTATCAGAATGAATCTACATCTGAAATTTGAAGCAAATCTGTAATTTCTGCGTGCAAAACCCATTAACTTAAATTAAGGGGAGGGACGGTTACCCCCCATTTATCCCCTTTTAGACTTATCCAATGAACTCGCAAAACTAATCTTGGATTTGTCCTCATGAGAATGATCCTATGTCTAAAATTTGAATGAAATCTGATAATTCTACACGAAAATCCCATTTATCTAAAATAAAGACGGATTAGCCCCATCCCGCTCTTTATACTTATTCAATGAACTCCCAAAACCAAACATGGTTGTACCCTCATCAGAATGATCCTATATCTAAAATTTGAATTAAATCTGATAAATCTGCATGAGAAACGCATTTATCGAAATTAAGGGTGGGGAATTAGACCCCCGTTGCCCTTCTTTATACTTATCCAGTGAACACCTAATACTAATCACGGAGGCGCCTCATCAGAATGATCCTATATCTAAATTTTGAGCGAAAACTGATAATCTGCATGAAAAACCCATTTATATAAATTAAGGGGAGGTGCATTAGCCCCCGTTCCCCTTTTATATTTATCGAATGAACTGCCATAACTAATCAGGTAAGTGCCTTATCAGAGTATACCTATATCCAAATTTTCAATTTACTCGGATATTTTTATCATGAGTTATAGCATTACGCACGCACATACAGAATTGGCGGGCACATAAGCTCTCAGGCTTTGATAGTCTGTGGACTAAAAACAGGTGGAATTAAGTTTTTGAGGTGTACTACGCTCTAACATAACTGCAGTGAGTTAATAGTGTTGTACATTTTCAGCCATGAGAATTTTGGCGCCTTTCATAGTTTGCATCTACATGAGATGCGTCTCTGTTTAAAAAAGTTGAACAGGTCTGCGTCTAAATCACTAATTAAGGTACTTAGTAAAAGCATAAACGGAATCTATGTATATATATTTTTAATTGAATATTTATAAGCAAGTTTGTCTAAGGTAGATCTACGAAAAACAATTCAGATGTCAAGAAAATGCGATAAATTTTAGAATAATTAAATTAAAGATTTTCTTTTTTAAATATTTGTTTTAACTGAAATTTTTGGTGCCTTAACTACTTCGGCGCCTGTGTGCACCGCACACTTCGCACACTGGGTCGGCACGCCCCTGTCTTTTAATGAAATTCACACTTATTTCGAGATTCTTTCAGGAAATTCGCTTTTTTAAGCAGCATTTTGATAAATTTGGGTTCTTATGCAGGGGCATGCGAAGAGAAAACTGCGCTTGAGGAAAAGTTTCAGTTTAGTATACTTTTTCTTCTTACAGGCCAAAAATGATGTTGGTAGTAGAAAATCGGCACCCCTAAATTTCTGCGCCCGGGATGACCGCCCGCTTCGTCACCCTCCTCTTTCACACGGTGCTGTTTATATGGCGATCCTTTCACGAAATTCACATTTATTCAGCAATGCTTTCACGAAATTCGCGTTTATTCCTCAATCATTTGACGAAAATCGCGTTTATTCCACGGTCCTTTCACGAAATTTGTGTTTTTTTCCGTGATTTTTTAAAAAGAAATTCGTGTTTTATTGCAATCTTTTTAGGAAAGTCAAATTTTTTTTTTTTTTTTTTCGATTCTTTGAGAAAGTTGACGTGTTAATTTTTCTGTTTTTCCATTTTCTGCAAACGATTGATGAAACTGATTGTGAAAATATGCAATTCAGCTCGGTTCAAAAGCTTTGTTATTAGACCGGAAATTCAGACATAACCATCCAAATTTCCGGGCTTTATAAATGATGTTTCATAACTTTTAAAATCGAATGCGTTAATTTTTTGGAAAATTTAAAACGGAATTACTCCATTTAAATTTTTTTTTTTCAAATTCCGTTTCAATTTTTCAAAATTTTCTTCCGTTTGTTACTTCAGGGGAAAAAAATGCGAAATTTGACGATCGGTTGCAGAAAAATATCGTCAATTCCAACAATTTTTTGCAGTAAAAAACTCACAAAATATGTCATTTAATCGCACGAAAATATCACTAAATTCACATAAAGATCGTGGCAGTTAATCGTAGTTACAAAATACAAAAATTTTCGGAAAATTCGTGATTTTTTCTTTTTTTTTGGGGGGGGGGGGGGGGGCGGGAGCTTCCCACCTTCGATATTCTTTTAGGTGGGATTTCAAAACTTCGGGCGCGAATCCCGCCATCCTGCCCTGAAATTCAAGCCCTAACATGTATTTTGCTAGAGTTATAATAGTCCATATTAATTTGGGTAGGCAAAGGAAAAAATCTTACCCTTCTTAGTCTCCAAAATTTTTTAATTGAACATATATTAAATTTCAGGAAAAGTAAGATACTTGTACATTTTTGTTTTGTTTTAAAAAATACCTGATCCTAGATATAGGCTACCAAAGATGGCCTGTATCTTGGACATCACATTAGAGATGCATCTGACAAGGAAGGTCTCCATAGGGGCATACTCCGAAAAATCTGAAAAAATTACAGAATGTTCTTCCCATGAGGATATATACTGTTAGCCATACCAGTTTCCTTAACACCCAATAAACATATATATTGTAATATGATAATATAGCATGACTTACAGGTTTTTTTATTCCAATCTTTATCTTTCTTATTTGCCGGTTTCCCAATTTTTCCGATCCTTTATTTGTTTTCCTGTTCCATGGCCTATTATATCTTTCAAATCAGTTACTTATTCGTTTACTTTCGATTCGATTGTTCGACCGATTACGAATGTCCACGTGTGCGTTCACAGTTGTTTTCCTCTCCATCTGATCGCGATTTGCAATCATCGCAAATCGCAGCTTGTTAATAGTTGCATCTCCTTTTCGCAAGACAGGATCGCGTTCACTCAACTCCGACGAACGCAAAGGGGCGTTGCTTTTTCCGATGTCTAGCGGGTGTATTTAAAGGACGTGTTGTTGTTTTGACGCGGTAGTTTGAAAATATTTTTGTCTGGAAGACATCGTTGTCATTTTAATTATGCCGTTTCACAGGCTTTTATGAACGATGGTTTTATTTTAAGTAATGAATCTTTCTAGTTGTTGTGGAACGATATCTTAGTGTTTTTTTTCAATGAATCATCGTAATGACATGGAACTTTCGTTATCTTTTATTGAAATATCGGCAGTGTCCATTGTTCATGAATAATAGAAGATTGAATTAGGAGGTCGGCACTTTCGCAGTAATGTCGTCGTGAGTAATTTTTTTTTCTTTGCAACCTGTACTGGTCTTTGTTTATCTTTTGTGTCATGCTAATTAATTAAATGTATTAAAGACTGACTTTAATTTGAAGGTTATATAATATCGAATTACTTTTGGTTAATTTTATCAGATATAATTTATCTTTGTTTATCATTTGTATATATACATATATTTTTATTTAAATATGCTTTCATTTTATTCTAAATAAACATTAGCCTTATTTTTACCAATCAAATGTTTCTTTACTGACTATTAAATATAACACTGCCACATATTGCTAACATTTATTTCAGGGTCACCAAACTTTTACCTCTGCTTAATTTTAGACCATTTTAGAACGGTTCTGGCTTCAGAACCGATCATATACGTTTATAAAAAAAAATTTGGCAGAAGCTCCTTACCCTGTCCGTAAAAAAATAACGAAAATTTCGTGGCCATTTACCATCGGTTGGCAATGAAAAGCAAATTCAAAAAATGTTTTTTTTTTTTTTTTTTTTTTTTTTTTTTTAAATGTCAAATGCATTTTAAAGGAAAAAGTTTCATGTTCAACATGTTTAGATAAATTAAATTTCTTTTGTTTTATCAGCTTTAGTTTGTTTTAAGTATAATTTCATTATATTGATATTTATATTCAAATTTAACCATCAGAATTTGAGATTTAAAATGAAATTCAAATTTAAATTCATTATAATTGTTTCTAGTTCAAAGTCCAGTTAAGCATTGTCAACTCGTTTTGTTGCTATGGAAACTCCTGGCTTTTATTTTTGAATGCGCTTAAATGTATGAAAATAATTTTACTGAATAAGAATTTTTTATACATGAAAATATTTTTTCCAGAGGTAAATTAAATAACTACAGCAACAAATAATATATATATATATATGTAGTTTAATGCATATATACATGTATGTAATATATTAAACTCGTTCATTGTTTATGTTTTAAATTCATTTACACGGATTCTAAAAATCCAAAAGTTTTCAGTCGCATTAAAATCATTTGCTTTTGGCAGAGAAAAGTGCTGCTTGCCAAATTGTGCGACACTTTCGTCTTTTCACGCTAAATATTCGAAAGTATTTTATTTTTTTACATGTTTTCTAATGTAATTCTGCCATTAATTTTCACTGATCCTTTATTACATACATGAGTAGTTTAATTAGTATTTTTTCAAAAAAATCTGAGTATGCCCAGTATGGAGATCTTCCTCTTGAGATCTACTATACAGCACTGTCGTGCTGTATGATAGCATTTTCTGAATAATTTTTACTCTGAAAATCAAATAATGGAAATTAAAATGCACTTACTATACACATTTTATGTTCCATTTTAGCTTTATAATTTTCTGATTTACCACCATCACCCCAAAAAGGCATCTGTATGGAAAAGGGTAAAAATTAATAAGATATCATTAATAATAGACATTAGGGATGGGACGAATATTCGGCCACTATTCGGTATTTGGCCTATTCGGCCCTTTTGCCGAATATTCGGTTGGCCGAATATTGAAGGCTTGTTGACCGAATACTTCGGCCGAATAGTGTAAGATATCTTGCCAAATAAATTTCGGATTTAAAGAATTTCATTCTTGCAATTTTTTTCCCTCTAATCCAAATTGGCTACTTCATTTATGAAGTCATTTTCACTCTTACTTACAAAATATACAGTTATTCAGATACTAAAAAATATACAGCCTTTCTGTATTTCCTATAAAATTAGTGGTATTCTAGAAAATGCTGCCCAAGTTGGAGATTTAATTGTATGGGAAATGTCATCACTAGAGAATGATATATTACAATTCAAAATATAAAAATACTGCCTTATTCTAAAACGCTCGAATATTTATTAATGTCTGCAAATTCCGTGCACATATAAAAAAGGCTGTTATGAAATTCATAACTTATTTTCTATAAAGTAAGAAATGAGAAAATTTATTCACTAGGTGTGTTAACGAAGATTCATTTTCAAAATTAAATATAATATATCATCATTCCAAATACAACAATACATCTGAAAGCAGAACTGGTGTCAAACTCGATACACATTAGATGACACAACTTGCTTTATGAAGATGGTTTTATAAATATTTTAATATAAATTCTAAATACTCAACAAAATAATTTTTTTCATTCTATAGTTTTTACTTTTAAATAATTATTTGCATAATTACTGACTTAAATATGTAACATTATTATGTATATATTTTTAATTTAATCTTCCTTCCTTCATGTTGTTATCAATTTCTGTTTATCCTTTTAATGCTTGTTGAATAAGTGGAATATTGAAGTTGAATATTGTATGTGCCGATTCAAATGTCAAAGATTTTGTTAACATATGCATTCTACTTTAAGCATAACCTTTTGCTTTAACGTAATTTGTAATTTAAAACTTGGCATCTGATTTCAGAACAATTTCATTCTTACAAATTTGCTTATCATTAGGGGCACAAACTCTAAATGATCAAATTTACTTCATTAAAGGTTATTTCAGAAAATATGTCCTTGTGAGTTCTGAGAGAGAGAGAGATTAAGAATAAGAATAATATTGATTTTGGATACAAGAAGTATCAATTGATAGTAAAAGTGAAGTACATTCTTCATATTTTAATGGAAATATTTTCCTATCTTGACTTACTGAAAATCAATTTGATGAACATTAGAATAAAGGATATAATATGCAATTTCATAATTTTTTTTGTGTTAAAATAAGTTTTTCAAATTTAAAAATACATTTAAAAGCACATTTAAGAGTAATAATTATTAATGAGCTCCTATTTTTGAAATTATATATAATAAAAATTTATTTTCTTTATTGGAAAAAAAATTTACTATTCGGCCGGCCGAATATTCGGTATTCGGCCTAAAATTTGGCCGAATATTCAGTATTCGGCCAAATCACTATTCGTCCCATCCCTAATAGACATTATCATTAAAAATTACAGATTGCAATTTTTTTTTTTTTTCTTTATGGGACAAATATTGCAAAAAGTTATTTTTGTAAAATTTATTACATTTGTGTGGAAAATAAATTTGAGTAATAAAATATCAGAAATACCAAATCTAGTTTCTCAAATCCAAACATTTATTTTAACAATAACTTTTTTTTTATCTCCTTCTTTTAAAAATTTTTCTGTTTGATGAACCTATTTTGCTCTATGTAACATTTTAAAACCTAACAAAATAAAAATAATTAATAAAGAAAATGCTTAGATAAAATGTAAATTTGTCTGCAAACTCAAAAGATTTCTTAAAAATTTTCTCCAAAAAATGCCCTCCCCCCTCCCGAGTCCTATATCGCCTCTAACAGCAAAAATGAAAAGGGTATTAACACCACCGCGGCAGAACTTGCACAAATGAGTCAATAAAGAGCAATCGTGTTGTTTGCACGTGCATAAAAATAATGGCTTCAAAAAATGAGCAAAAAATGCACTAAAAAATGGCATCAAAAATCAGCAAAAAACAAGGCAACATGGAATCCAAAAGATAACTGCAGTGGCATTAATACATAAGTGAAGTACCAAGAAAAGTTATACACGAATGGAGCTTCGGTTATGTTTTTTATGAAAGTGCAGGGCTGTAGTTCTTTTCAAGCCTCTCTTCATTGCAAAAACGGCATTTAAATGCCTTGCATTTGGACCTTTTGAATTCATAAAAATAAAAATCAGCTTGGAACTGTATAATATATTCTGACTGGCAGGCAGACTCATGCAAAATAATACAACAGTAATCAGGGGTGTAGTCGTAAAAATAACAGAAGATATATGCTCTAAGCAGAAGGTATACGGTCAAGGCAGATGTTATATCCTAGAATGTGTATACAATAAGCTTTCTTGAGAGCAGAGGGTATACAGTGCTCCTTTAAAAAATCCAGAAGGTATATGACGTATACCCCCACAACATCCTTGACAGTAATGCTATTGTAATAAATCGGTAGCCAAAACCACATAGAGCAGGTGCACTTAAATTTTGTGAATGGTCCTGAAAAAGAATGTTTTGCAAAAATATTTTTTTATTGCAAGGAAACAGAAAACAACGTGTTGAGACTTGCAAGCTAATACTTATGACACAATTGAGAGCAATACTCTGCTTGCTAATGTGCCTGGCTGGATAAACAGCTTCTCACGGGCTCATTTCTACTCATCCTGTCTTTCTAAAATGGACTTTCTTTAGCTCGAGGAGAAAAGAGAAAACCGTGTATGGAACCGGGACTCTGGCTCAGAGCATAGATCTGCAGTGAGAGAATTGAAATTCATTTCTACTTTTCTTCAATTTTGCTTTTTTAAATTTCTACAAAGCAATTTTTTTTTGCTTGATACTAGAATTGCAGCAGAGTTTTTTTTTTTTCTGCAGTTTGCAGCACAAGTAGAAATCTTATAAACAGACTGCAGAACTTAAGGAAAAGTGCCCTCTTTTTAATCCCTCACAGCATGTTACACTCACCCCAACCCCCCCCCCCCCCCACCCCCCACCCTCCCTGCAATTTTCTGAATTAGATTTTATTGAAAAGAGGACAATAATTGCTAAGATATCAAAACTGAATTCCTCTTTAGAATCTAAGAATAAAAACTTAGAAAAATGATAAAAAGTGCATAAACATTTGCTAAAATTTCCAACTAAATAAACTTTATTTAAAAGCAATTAACATCTTAATACTTACTTTTTAACACAAAATTCATTTTTAATTTGTTAAGTTAATTTGCAAAGCCTAAAATAATCTGCATCCGCTTTGGTGCTACACTGTTTCTCTTACTGGCTTTTTCTGGAGAGTGAGAGAGAGAGAGAGAGAGAGAGAGAATAAAATAAAGCATTGTACTCGCTGTTCTGGCGTAAGTGCCACACTTAGGCTGCGCGCAGACATCACTACTTTCAGCTACACTAAAAGAGCAATAAATCTATCTTTGAAGATGCAGTTTCCGACTATCGGTGGGAGGAGAACAAAAGTTTGCTAGTTTTGGAACCTCTTTAAATGATTTTTGAGGTATGGACTATGGAGCCTATGTAATTGACAAAAAAAGGGGAAGCTTATCTCCCCCCATCTTCAGTCGTAAAGCTGTCAACTGATTTTGCGTTCGATTTCTCTCTTGAAGCTCAAATTCAGTGCACTGAAAAAGCAATTTATACATCAAAGTGCCGACACGAAAGATCAGAGAGAGCGACGCTTGACCACAAGAATTTAGTGCTATGTGTCTGGTGCTTTACAACTCTTTTAATACTGCACCATGGTACATGGCAAATAATTTCTAGCAAACTTTTTTTTCCAGTTGAAAAATAGTCTGTGAAATATATATATTAATATTTAGGTATCTTCTGAACCTTTCTTGAAAGATCATTTGAATTCTTAGAAACACCTGCATTCTTAGGAATCAACATGTTTTTAAGAATAATAGAAATAAATAAATAAACTAGCGAAAATACACAAAAATAAATTACGAAAGTAACTAGTATTGGCTGATGAATTCAATATTTAACAATGCTTTTTTTTTTTACGTCAATAAATTAAAAAAGCAGAAAATTATAATAACAATTTATGCAATGAAAAATTACTGATTTCATTATTTAAACAAATTTAAATATATTGTACTTTAGGTTTTTAAATAATAAAATAAAACGTGGATATAAGATAAAAGAAATTTAGAAACACTTTCTATATAAATATTTATTAATAACAAAAGTAAAATACAAGTATAAAATCAAGTAAATGAAATTCAAAAACAATATGCTAAAATTATGATTGATCCGCAAAACAAAGCAAGTGTTGTCAGTGTTTACGGATTGTTTATCGGTAGCAACCACTCAGATGAATAAATAAATCAATAACTACCAGTACATTACATATTCGTTTTCAATAATGACAGCAATAATAGGATATTAGCACTGCAGTATACCATTAAATTATCAGTTAAAATTTATAAAAAATTATTCAATTAAAAAATATATATATTTGCTATTTTCAGACAATGAAAAAGAATTGAAATTACTGCAATAAAATAAAATAATTACTTTTATTAAATATATCAGTTGAAATTCAATCAGATTCCTATCAAATATACACAACAGTGCGCTTAAAAATGAATTTTAAAATTAACATCTGTAAATACATTCTTATCATTTCGAAAATAACACAAAACAATTTCGTGATAGCACCTCTCGTCAGAATTTATAAACATAGAGCTGATGTTCATAACATTTTTTTTTTAACATTTTACATGCTTTGAGGTAGACGCTACAGCTATTCGCCGGCATAACCTCCAATGATCACAAGAAACCACATAGAACACTTTATTACAGAATATCCGGTACATCCATTATCACAGGGACAACACAAGACACCCATGCCGCTAGCTGGACTCGAACCAGGGTCCAGCGGTGTGGGAGGAGCTGACGCTACCAACCAAGCCGCTGGCTCGGCGCTGATGTTTAAAAAGTAAAAACAAACATTATCGTTGCCTATTTAGGTAGATAAAAAGACAAAGAAATAACCCATGTTTTCAGCATTTAAATTTTGTTCAAAAAAATTCAAACAAAATTTTTCCATATTTAATAAATCAGAAAAAAATTTGAAAGATTATTTTCACATATTTATGTTGACTTGTATTTAATGATTCAAGACACAGGCTGAGATGCAGGTAGAAATTAACCAATCAGAATCCTTCATTTTTACAAACTTTTTGCTGATTGGCCGATCTTGTTTCTCCACATCGAACCTTTTTCTGAAACCTACTATTTTTCATTCTGTTTACAATATTTGGAATGGCAGCATTGAAACACGATAGAAGTAAACAAAAAAGGCCAGCTGTTTGGATTTTGTCTTCACTCTCGTATTTATTTGAGGAGGGAGAACAATTGTTATATTAAAATTAAACCATAGTTGCAGTGTAAACAAATATACAGCAGCATGTCAACTTTGATGTCAACAGAAGAATTAGCTGAACAATTGTAAGATATTTTTACTTTTATAAAGAAATGAAAATGTTGTATTCATATTCTTTAAAATAATACTGGTTTCACTAGATTCAAAATTTTCTTGGTATCAAAAGCTTAAGTATTTATTATTTTCCCCGCACTTCTCTTCAAAATTTATTTTCCCTATTCTGTTCAATTTAATCAGGATTAGTAATTCCAAATAATGCTTGCATTTTTTTTTTTTTGAACCTCTATAGCTATTTTGTGGCTTGTTTTATTACCTTTATTATCGCAGTTTTCATTATGTTTGAAACAATGTCATTTTGAGTAGTCATTGCTTTTAATGTGAAACTAGGTAGATTAATTTTCAATTTCTCTCTCTCTCTCTCTCGGGATTCTCATTTTCTTCTTTATTTTACAAATATAGGTACATATTATATGTGTATGCGTGTAATATTTATGCATAAAGTTTACATTTTATATTTTCAAAAGAAAAAAAGAGATCAGATCATAAAATCTTTACTTATTTTTCCTTTTTTTTTTCTTTTCTTTTCTTTTCTTTTTCTTTTTTTTCTTTTTTTTTTTTTTTTTTTTTTGTTAATTAATTACTGTAAAACTCAATTTACCCGCAGCTCTGTCACCTGAATCCGGATGGCCTAATATCCAGATATATCAAAGAATAAGAAATTATATTTTGATTAATTAATAATAATAAAAAAAACTTATATGCATTCATTTGTAAAACCATAATATCTGAAACAGATGTGTTTATGGTCCGCAGAATGAACTTGATGATTTCTACCAAAATGAATTGGTACTTTAAAAATGTTAATGTTATGAAAGTGGTCACCATATTTCAAAACAAAATTTCCTCTTAGTTTCGTAATTACAGTCAATTTCAATTGGGACTTTTCAGTATATATTAATATACGAAAACAGTTACATATTAAAGAAATATTTTAAAAAATTACAAAAGTAAACTTCTATTTGAATAAATTTAGCATCTACATATTGAAAATCAGGTATCATAAAATTCAGTTAATAAAAAATAATACAAAAATATGGCTTACATTATGCAGACATGCATAAGTGCCCAATAGCAGAAAGTTATGGTTGTGTCTGCGACAGCAATGCAGCAGGATGAAAATTGTCTGCGGGAGGGCGTGTTATAATTTTCTTATGTACATTATAAATACAGTTCTTACTGATTAATGTTATAAAACGACAATTATATTCCAATAAAAATATAACTTGAATAAGTAAATAGTAAAATTAATATTTTTTGAAGAATTAGATTAATAATGAATACGTAAAGTGGTTTTTTAAGTTTGAAGTTAAGGCTAAATCGATTTAAAATTACATTGAAATATAGTGTACATCTATTGAAAACCATGTATAGTTTCTTACCTTGCGTAAGTATTCAAATCTACAGAAGAAATAAATACAATGATATTAAAGAAAAAAAAATCATTCATATTGTCACATGTAAAATAATGATAAAATGAAGAAAACAATTCCAATTCCATTGAACAGTAGATACTATACTGCCTCCTTAAATTCTCAAAACATTTGTTTACTTGTTAAATCATAATAAAATGTTAAAATAAAATATTGAAATGTGCTAAAAATTTTTTCAAAAAAAGGAGACAAAAATCACTTAAAATATCAAAACCTTAAATTTTATTCAAAAAGGCTGCACATTAAAAATTTAAAGTCACTATTTCTTTACCATAAAGTATATATGTTATAGTTTTATAGCAGTGATACCTTGAAAAACTAAGTAAATATTATGAAAAGGAAATAGAAAATTCCGAATGATAATTTTTAGAAATAGACTGGATGTGTATCCAAAATTTTATTAAAATTTGCAGTGCTAATTTATGGTCAAAAAACAAATTCTGGTGCAGAAAAATCTGTTTTTAGAACAACAACAACCAAAAAAAAAAAAAAAACAATTTTCAACAAGGGGCAGCAAAATCAGTTTTTGGAGAAAGAAAGAGAAAAACAATTTTGTAACAGCGAAAACTAGAATTCTGTAGCAGAATATATATATATATATATATATATATATATATTTTTTTTTTTTTTTTGTGCCCCTTTAATGAAATTTAATTTTATTGTTGTGATTGTTTGACGAAATATGCAGTTTTTCAGCGATATTTTAACAAAATTTACCATTTTTTAAAAACGAAATTAGCCTTTTTTCACGATTTTTTTTAAACAAAATTTACCATTTTTCGCGATTTTTTTGAAGAAATCTGCCTGTTTTTTGCGATCTTTTGATGAAATATATCGTTTTATCGTGATCTTTTGGTGAAATTTAAATTTTTTTCGATTTTTTAAACGAAATTTATTGTTTTATCATAACTTATTGATGAAATCTTCCTTTTTTTCGTGATCTTTTGACGAAATCTGTCTTTTTTTTTTTTTTTTTTGCGATCTTCTGACGAAAACTGCCGTTTTTCAATACTTTTTGGCGAAATATTCCATTTTTACACGATTTTTTGACGAAATTAGCCCTCTTTTCACGATTTTTTTAAACGAAATTTACCATATTTTCGTGATTTTTTGACGAAAACTGCCTTTTTTTTCACAATCTTTTGTCAAAATATGCAGTTTTTCTGCGATATTTTGATTAAATCTATCTTTTTTCATGATCTTTTGTTGAAATCTACCGTCTTTTTGAGATTTTTTTAATGAAATCTATCATTTTTTTCGTGACTTATTGATGAAATCTCGTTTTTTCGCGATCTTTACACGAAATCTGTCGTTTTTTTTACAATTTTTTGACAAAAGATACCGTTTTTCAAGATTTTTTGATGAAAGATAACATTACTTAGACGATTTTTTTATGAAATTTGAAGTTTTTTACGATTTTTTAACAAAATTTACTGTTTCTTTTGACGAAAACTCATTTTTTCGCGATATTTTGTCGGAATCTGCAATTTTTCGCAGTCCTTTTTTGAAATACGTCTGTTTTTCTCGTGATCTTTCGATGAAATTCGCTGTTTTTTCGCTTCCTGTCCAATTATTTCCCCCCCCCCCAAATAATAATTTTTTTTTCTTTTCCAAGTTGGCAAATTTGTCTGCAAGGATAAAAATAAATCTGCGACGCACGTCACACGTCACGCACTTTCTGCTACCGGGCATAAGTGGCTAGGGGCTAAGCACCAGACTTTGAATTTTTAGAGGGTGCAAAAAATTTGAACTCAGGGCTGGTAAAAGCCTAGGTATGGTTTTGGTGTGGATAGTTGGTATTTCACTAAAAATAACATTGATATATATATTTTTTTAATTACTAAAATCTGTGTGTTCATAACTTTTTTTTAAGCATTTATTTGAAAGATGAGTGGAATATAAATCAACTTTACATTTTTTAAGGTTTTTGATATTTGGGTCATTCCACATGAAATCAACCAATTTAAAGAAAACTTGTTGCATCATAGTCACAGATTTTTTTAAAATTTTTATCATAGACAGACATGGTAGTGAAACCATCAAATCTGAAATTTAAAAGTAATATTCCCAATATTGGCTGAGATATAGACATTTGAAAACTGACCATTTTTACTAAATGGCGACCATCTTGGAATTTCATCAGTGTCTAAAAATGCCCATAACTTGATAACTAATGGCTCAAATTTTATATATCTGGTACCAATTTGAAGCTATTTGTACAAAGAATGCATATTTTACATTAAAATAATAGTAAATTTTCATTTATTTACTTTTTATTATGTGCAAACTGAAAATATCACGCAAAAAAAGGGCTGATTGTAATTGCCCATAAAAAAAATGAATCATCATGAATTTTTCTGAAACTTGGTAAAAACATTGCTCCATGTGTGTGCTTTTAATAATAAAAAAATTGGAGAGGTAAATCTGTTGTTTAAAAATAAATGATTTTTTACACTTAAGGTGTCACTAACCAAATAATGATCATTTTAGAATTTGTAAGTATTCCTAATTTAACAAATAATGGTTAAAATAAAATTTTCTAACATTTAAATTAATATATTGTGAGTATATTGTATAATTCAATAAAGGAATATCAATTTGCAGCTATTTATGCTAAATATTCATATATTAAAATACAAGTAAATTTTGATTTCTACAATATTTTTTATTTCATTTAAAATATGAGAATATAATTCTCGAAACATATTTACATAAATATTAAATACCTTACTATAAATGAACTACATTAAAGAAAAAAGGCCACATAATATTTTCCCCTGAAATATTGGAGAAATACTAGCTCTAAATCACAGTTGAATTCATTCACTTATCTAATTTAAATGAAATAAAATAAAATAAATATAAAATATATATATAAATTTGACCACATAAATTTCATTTTTTTAAGTGAAAAAAATGTCTTAAATAGGCTCTATGTATAGGAGAGAGTGGGGAGAAATGGTATACTTTTTACAAAAATTTGAAAATCATTTTTGTTTGACACAAAAACAAAAATTTCGTTTTGAATACATAATAAAACACTTTTTAATGTTCTTGAGCAATATAGCTAAACAATTTTATAATTAAAGAAATTGTAAATTTCAAAATGTGTCCCATACCTCCCCACTAACAGGCAGGAATGAGACAACTATAAAACAATATATTATATGAAACAACGAAACAAATTATTCTAGAGTTGGCTATATTTACAATCTAACAAAGATTATAGGTTGATGAAGTCTGTGCTACAACATCAAATTCCAGTATCTTCATCAATGGAAGGATAATTCAGGATTGTTAGAGATTATGATCACTCGTTCAATTTATTTATATTTTGAAGTAAATAAATATATTTTCAATGCTATAATTAATATACTACTCTTTAAAAGTATTTGCATATTAGCAATTTATACTCATCTTATTAAAAAGTAAGAATTAGACATGTTCCATTCCCCCCCCTTTCCTGGCATGTTCCATTATTCTCTACCTTCTTTTATTATAAACAGAAATACTGCTTTTAGGCATAATTTAAATTATAGTTAATATACAATACAATGATCTATAAATAGGAGAACTATTACATTTATGCATAAACAAATCATTAATATACAGAAAGCACAAAAAGTTTATGAAGTAAATTTACTTTTGATTCTTGAAATAATCTTTTCTTTATACAACTGCAAGCTTACGTCAACTAGCTACTTTTTTCAATTGAAGATTGGGATACTATTGCTTCATGTAATGTGTGATTGGTGAAATTTTCAGAATTACACATAAAGAGAAAAACCTACTGTCCCATTATTCCACACCACTCTCCTCTATATGTAAAGTAAATCCTCATTTATATGTATTGCATTTACAAGTATTTTATAATTATACATTATATTCCTTAATTATTTCCTTATATTTTTCAGTGTAAAAGTTCTTCCAATAGTATATATTTTTGGGGGAGGAGGGTGAGGTTGAGGGAGAATTCCTACAAAATTAGTGCAAAAGAATTTTTGAATATACATTTACATTAATTTAGATTTTAGAAAATTTTATTTTAACCATTATTTTTTAAATTAGGAATACTTACATATTCTAAAATGATCATTATTTGGTTAATGACACCTTAAGTGTAAAAAATCATTTATTTTTAAACAACAGATTTTACCTCTCCAATTATTTTATTATTTAAAGCACACACATAGAACAATGTTTTTACCAAGTTTCAAAAAAATTCATGATGATTCATTTTTTTTATGGGCAATTACAATCGGCCCCTTTTTTGGGTGATATTTTCAGTTTGCACATAATAAAAAGTAAATAAATGAAAATTTACTATTGTTTTGATGTAAAATATGCATTCTTTGTACAAATAGCTTCAAATTAGTACCAGATATATAAAATTTGAGCCATTAGTTGTCAAGTTATAGGCACTTTTAGACACTGATGAAATTCCAAGATGGCCACCATTTAGTAAAAATGGTCAGTTTTCAAATGTCTATATCTCAGCCAATATTGCGAATATTACTTTTAAAATTTCAGATTTGAGGGTTTCATTACTATGTCTGTCTATGATAAAAAATTAAAAAAAATCTGTGACTATGATGCAACACCCATTGGTTGAATTCATGTGGAATGACCCATTTAATTAAAAATGTATTTTAGTGATCAGTCTTTAACCAATATATATATTACATATATATATACTTAATTTATTTTGTAGGCTGCAATTAAGTTTTATTAGACTAATTTCGTTTGTACTATATAATACAATTTAAAAAGAAATACAGTGAAACTCGTTTAAAATATGCCTGCTTAAAATATGATCCCGCTTAACATACGAATTAGCTTCGGTACCTTGAAAACTGCCTATTAAACCTGTGTAAAATTACCCGCTTAATATACGTACGCATAAGATACGATCCCGCTTAATATACGAAGAAATTTGGTACCTTGATGTTAAAAAACCCGTTTAATATACGAAATGTTGCTAATGTAATCCGTTTATCACATGCCTTTGACAGGCTATGTAAAGTCTTATTTACTTTTCATAAGATGCTTTTTTTTTTTTTTTTTTTAACTTTTCTCCATCTTTAACAGAAGAAAGTATTGTAATGTAATTTTTTTTCGACTTCAGTTTTCGACGGATTTACACATTTTAGGGGTTAGAGATTCCAAGAAAGATATTTTTACAAAATGTCTGTCTGTTCGTGTGTTTGTGTTTATGTCTCTGTGTGTGTCCGCATGTTGCCATTCTACCATCAAAAAGTGGATGAAGATATGATGCATAAAACTGAACAAAATTTTTTGTGGTATGTTTTTGGTTGTGATAAGCAGTTCTTCCTTCATTTTTTAAATATTCTGCCAGAAAGGGAAGTTGCAATAGGGTAATTCCATGAGCACATGTCGTGTAAGTCACGCACTACGATTTTGGATACCAGTATTTTAAAACGGAAAAATGTGGCTTATTTTGCGAGAGATATTTCATTAATTGAATAATGGCATGCAAATCTTTTGAAAATAACAGTAGCCAACTATTTAGAAGTTACTAAAAATGTGACTTACACGACAATTGCTCATGGAAATACCCAATAGCGATTTTTGTGCCATTTTTAATATTAACTGACTAAAAGTGTATGAAGTTGTGCGTATAATTAAACGAAATTTTCTGTGCAAGTGTTTGCCTATGGCTAGTAGGTTGGCCCTGGATTTGAAAAAAATCTGCTGGAAGGGGGCGCTATAATCACGATGTCTGTGCCATTTTCTTTATTTTACCCTCAAAAGTTATGAAAAGAACTGAACTAAAATTTTTGTATATGATTATTTTTGGGTATGGCAAGTAAGTCTCCCTGAATTAAAAAAAAATATGTCTATTGTTCTATTTTTCATCGGCTCGTGCAGAGACGGAATTTCGTTTTTACTTCAATTAATTGACTGAAGCAGAAATTTAAAGTAAAAATCAAAGTTGGTAAAGTATTGAATTAAAATTGTTAAAGCATTAACATGTGTAACTATTTTTTTAAAATATTAAAATGTACGTATAAGATAGAAAGTTTTGGAATTGGCACATCCAACTAGTTTAATTTGGCAGAGAGTACTATATAAATGCATTTAATTTTTTTTTACTGTATAGACAGATATTTAATAAAATTTTGGAGAAAATAAAATTATTCTTTGTTTCAATATTTTAAACTCAAATTTCCTAGAATACCTAAAAATTGTTAAAAATTGATAAAATAAGAGTTATAAATGGCTAAAATATGTAAATAACAATGTGCACTGTTTTTACATGCATTATTATTCGAGAATCTATGAAATCCGGATAAGATATGATCCCGCTTAAGATACGAAATGCTCTCGGTCCCTTGATTCGTATCTTAAACGAGTTTCACTGTAGTTTAAAAGTTGAAGAATGTCTCCCATCCAATAATGGTAATTTTGACCAGAGTTGGCAAAACACCAGTTTTTTAAACCTTTCTTTTTTTTCCCTTTATAAATACATACTTGCATATTTATTGATAAAAATGAACATTGTTGGATGTATGTATGCAGGGCTTGAAATTCAGGGCGGGATGGCAGGATTCCCGCCTAAAATTTTGAAATCCCACCCAAAAGAATTATGTGGGCAGGAAGCTCCCGCCCAAAAAATTTCACCATTTTCTAAAAAGTTGTGCATTTTGAAACTATGATCAACTCCCACGACCGTTTTGCAAATTTTGTGATATTTTCGTGCGACGGATTGACACATTTTGCAGTTTTTTGTCGCGAAAGAGTGTTGAAATTCATGATTTTTTCCACGACCGAACAACAAATTTCACATTTGTTTTTCTGCGATTGATTGATTCATTTCATACTCTTTTCTGCAAAAAAAAAAAAAAAAAAAAAAAAGTTATTCTGTTCTGAATTATTAAAAAAAATTAACGCATTCAATTTTGAAAAATGTGAAAAATCGATTATCAGGCCGAAAATTAGGACTTACAGATATCGCGAATTTCAACAAATGGTCAATGAAAAAATCAATTTTGTCAATCGATCGTGAAAAGAACCAATTTTCGTCAAATGATCATTTAAAAAAACGCATTTTTGTCGAAGGAGCACGAAAAAATGCAAATTTGGTCGAAGGATCGAGAAAGAAACGCAAATTTCCGTGGGTAATTATACTCAAATTTCATTAAAATATTTTACACCAGAATTTTTTTATTAAAATATTTAAATTATTTATTTAAACTATTTTAATTCGGAAAATACATGACTTATTCTGCGAAGAAATTTCTGGTTTCAAACGACACTTATTCATTTGGTGGTACAGGTCAAAATGACCATGGTTCTAGTGTTAAAATATAGCAGAAAAAACACCAAATCTGTCAAAGGGTTGTTTCTGCCTGAAAAAAAAAATCTCAAATTCACAGTAAATTTTCTGATAGATTTCACCAAAGTGTGAGAGTGAGAAAATCCTGTTTAGACACGATGTGTTTTTGCCGCGGCCCTTTAATGAAATTTGCAGAGTTTTTGAGATCTTTTGATGAGATTTGCGGATTTTTCACAATTTTTTGATGAAATTTCCAAATTTTTATGATTTTTTATCAAAATTTGCAGATTTCTTGCGATCTTTTGATGAAATTTGCGATTCTTTGAAGAAATTAGGGGTGTTTTGCAACTGTTTGCGTTTTACTACGATTCTTTAAATATTTTTGCGTTCTATCTGTGATCCCTGAACAAAATTCGTATTTTTTTCCCCAATATTTTCATGAAACTTTCATTTTTTTCACTACTCTTAAAAAGAAATTTGTATTTTTTCCCATAATGTTCTGACAATTTTTTTTTTTTTTTTTTTACGATCTTCTGATGAAATTTGCTTTTTTCAAGATCTTCTGACGAAATTTGTGTTTTTATTCACAATCTTCTGACAAAATTTGCATTTTTTTCAGCGATCCGCTGATAACATTAACTTTTTCCCCGCGATCCTCTGACGAAATTCACAATTTTTTTGCGAGCGATTTACAAAATTGATTTTTTTTTTGGGAGGGGGGGGACCATTTGCGGAAATTTGCAATTTTTATTTTATTTTTTTTGGGGGGGGGTGGAGGGGTTATCTTTTTCAGATTGATAACAGATTTTTTTTTTTAATTTTTGTAACTGAATACTTTTAATTTTTAAAAATTCAGAAGAGTATCATGCCGGCAGAGCCGTCCTTAGGGGTGTGCGAAAGGTGCGGTCGCACAGGGCCTCGCGCCTAGAAAGGCCTCGCGCTGGGATAAAAGAAAAAGAAAAAATCCCTGTCGGCTGGGCCTATAGGCGGAGGTAGATTTCGAAGAGTGCTCATTTCAACAACAAAAAAAATATATATATATATATATATGATTAGAGATAAACCCAGTTTAATAACTTCATTTGGCCGTTAATGAAAAATTTTTAATTTCATTTTTCTGCAAAAACTGGTTTTATCAGAATCATCTTAAGAAAAATTCAGCTCAAATGCCCATTATGACAACATATTTTGAAATAAATTCTAAATTTATTAAAAAATTGACCAAAACAGTACATTATACAGTTCCTAAATAACAAAAAACTGTCAGTTGAAAGCATTTGAGAAAAAAATTGAATTTAAAAATGAGTCATAAAATAACCGATTCGTTGTTTGAATACATCCTAAATTTTTTAATCATGATTGCTTCGGAAAATTTTGTGCGAAATACTCACTTTGACAGCATTTTAAAAAATATATTCTATCTTTATCAAAAAACTGGCCAATGCGTCACAGTATATAGTTCCTAAATAAGAGGATCTGTAAATTGGATGCATTTGAGAGCGAAAATGGATTTTAAAACGAGTCATAAAAAACGCAATTTGCTATGTGAAAACTTTAAATTTTCAAATCTCGAAGACTTCGGGAATTTCTGTTCAAAATACCCTTTTTGGTAGCCTTTTTCAAAATGTATTCTGTCTTTATCAAAAAAGCAATCAATGCATCACATTATATAGTTCCTAAATAAGAGGATTTGTAAATTGGATGCATTTGAGAGCAAAAATGGATTTAAAAACGAGTCAGAAAAAACGCAATTTCTTATTTGAACACTTCCTTAAATTTTCAGTCACGATGATTTCTGAAAATTCTGTTCAAAATACCCTTTTTGGTAGCCTTTTTTGAAATATATTCCGTCTTTATCAAAAAACTGACCAGTGCATCACATTATATAGCTCCTAAATAAGAGGATCTGTAAATTGGATGCATTTGAGGACAAAAATGGATTTAAAAACGAGTCAGAAAAAAACGCAATTTCTTATTTGAATACTTCCTTCAATTTTCAGTCCCGATGTCTTTCGGAAATTCTGTTCAAAATACCCTTTTTGGTAGCATTTTTTGAAATATATTTTGTCTTTATCAGAAAATTGACCAATGCGTCACTTTATACAGTTTCTAAATAAGAGGATCTACCATTTGGATGCGTTTAAAATTAAAAATGAATTTAAAAATGAGTCAGAATATAAGCCGTTTGGATTTGAGGTTTTTTCTCCAACTCCTATTTTTGTTTAATTTCTTTTTGCTATACGAATTGGTCCTATGAAAAACTTGTCAATATAAAAGTTGTAGATATTTTTGAGAAGATGTAAAATAAATTCAATCAGGTTTGATATCTTAAAAATTGACGGAGTTATGGATTTTTCTCTTTTTTCGGCGCCCTTTTTCTTTTCGTTTTTAATTTTTTTCATCAGTAAAAGTTGGTCCTATTAAAAACTTGTAAATACAAAAGTTTTAGATAATTTTAAGAACATTTATAAAAAATTTAGTTGGACTTGATAGCTTGAAAATTGACGAAGTTATGATTTTTTTTCTCCCAAAATCCCTGTTTTTTTCGCTCCTTGAGCCCACTTCTAAATTTATCAAAAATCTGTCATGTATATACTTTTGGCCCATTTTTAAGAAGTAATATAAACTTTAAACCGATTCGATATCTACTTTAATTAAGAAGTTATGTCGTTTTTTCGGTTTTTACAAAAACGCCCCCTATTCCGACCCCCTTGGTCCGATTTTGCCCATTAACGAACTCAGCCAAGATTTTATCCCCATTGATTTTATGTACCAGCTTGGTGGAGATTGGTGAAGAATTATAGAAGTTATCGTGTCCATAAAAAAGTGAGATATATAGATAGATAGATAGATAGATATATATATAAACTGGTGCGATTGCAATAGGTAGTATTTCTTACGAAATCTACCTAAAAGAAAAACAATTAAATTTTTAAATATCTAAACATTTTTTAAGCTATTGCATAGCTTTTATCACGGGCTTTGAGCGCGGCGACCAAATCCAAAAATTCCGTAACGCGAAAAATACTAACACATCCGTAACGAAAAAACCTAACACTCCGCTAACGACGTTTAAGTTCGGCAAACTTCGGCACGGTATCCTTCGGTAGATTTCGGCAGACATTGACGCGGTATTTTTCAGATATTAGGATATCAAGTCTCAAACTTATGTTTCTTATGATCTAATTTTCATAGCGCGGCCAAATTTTGTTTGGTAATTTATTATGTGACAGTGTTAAATTATGGTGACAGGAGACCCCACACGGTGAGGATCGAAAAATTTAAAATGCTTATAACTCGCGATCTAATTTTCGTAGCGCGGCCAAATTTTCTTTGGTAATTTGTTATGAGACAGTATTAATTTCTGGTGACAAGAGACCCCCCCCCCCACGGTGAGGGTAGAAAAATTTAAAAATGCTTATAACTCGCGATCTAAGTTTCGTAGCGCGGCCAAATTTTGTTTGATAATTTATTATGAGGCAGTGTTAAATTTTGATGACAAGAAACCCCCCCCCCCCCACGATGAGGGTCCAAAATTCTAAAATGCTTATAACTCGCGATCGCGATTTCGTAGCGCGGCCAAATTTTGTTTGGTAATTTATTATGAGGCAGTGTTAATTTTTGGTGACAGGAGACCTCCCCCCATGGTGAGGGTCGAAAAATTTAAAATGCTTATAACTCGCGATCTAAGTTTCGTAGCGCGGCCAAATTTTGTTTGGTAATTTATTATGAGGCAGTGTTAATTTTTGGTGACAAGAGACCCCCCCACGGTGAGGGTCGAAAATTCTAAAATGCTTATAACTCGCGATCTAATTTTCGTAGCGCGGCCAAATTTTGTTTGGTAATTTATTATGAGACAGTGTTAATTTTTGGTGACAGGAGAACCCCCCCTCCCCACGGTGAGGATCGAAAAATTTAAAATGCTCACAACTGGCGATCTAATTTTAGTAGCGCGGCCAAATTTTGTTTGGTAATTTATTATGAGACATTTTTAATTTTTGGTGACAGGAGACACCCCACAGTGAGGGTTGAAAAATTTAAAATGCTTATAACTCGCGATCTAATTTTGGTAGCTTGGCAAAATTTTGTTTGGTAATTTATTATGAGGCAGTGTTAATTTTTGGTGACAAGAGACCCCCCACGGTGAGGGTCTAAAAATCTAGAATGCTTATAACTCGCGATATAATTTTCGTTGCGCGGCCAAATTTTTTTTTGGTAATTTATTATGAGACATTGTTAATTTTTGGTGACATGAGACCTCCACGGTGAGGGTCGAAAAATTCTAAAATGCTTATAACTCGCGATCTAAATTTCGTAGCGCGGCCAAATTGTGTTTGATAATTTATTATGATACTGTTAATTTTTGGTGACAGGAGACCCCCCCGCACGGTGAGGGTCGAAAAATTTAAAATGCTTATAACTCGCGATCTAATTTTCGTACCGCGGCCAATTTTTTTTTGGTAATTTATAATAAGGCAGCGTAACTTTTTGGTGACGGGAGACAACCACACGGTGAGGGTCGAAAAAATAAAAATGATTATAACTCACGATCTATTTTTCGTAGCGCGGCCAAATTTTGTTTGGTAATTTATTATGAGACATTTTTAATTTTTGGTGACATGAGACCCTCACGGTGAGAGTCGAAAAATCTAAAATGCTTATTACTCGCGATCTACTTTTCATAGCACGGCCAAATTTTGTTTGGTAATTTATTATGAGGCAGTGTTAATTTTTGGTGACAGGAGATCTCCCCCCCCACGGTGAGGGTCGAAAAATTTAAAATGCTTATAACTCGCGATCTAAGTTTCGTAGCGCGGCCAAATTTTGTTTGGTAATTTATTATGAGGCAGTGTTAATTTTTGGTGACATGAGACCCTCACGGTGAGGGCCGAAAAATTTAAAATGCTTATAACTCTCGATCTAATTTTCGTAGCGCGGCCAAATTTTGTTTGGTAATTTATTGTGAGACTGTTAATTTTTGGTGACAGGACACCTCCCACGGTGAGGGTCGAAAAATTTAAAATGCTTATAACTCGCGATCTAATTTTCGTAGCGCGGCCAAATTTTGTTCGGTAATTTATAATGAGGGAGTGTTAGTTTTTGGTGACGGGAGCGCCCCTCCCCCCCACGGTGAGGGTAGAAAAATTAAAAATGCTTATAACTTACGATCTAATTTTCGTAGCCCGGCCAAATTTTTGATAATTTATTATGAGACATTGTTAATTTTTGGGGACATGAGACCCCCACGGTGAGGGTCGAAAAATTTAAAATGCTTACAACTCGCGATCTAATTTTCGTAGCGCCGCCAAATTTTGTTTGTTAATTTATTATGAGACAGCTTTAATTTTTGGTGACAGGAGACCCCCCACGGTGAGGGTAGAAAAATTTAAAATGCTTATAACTCGCGATCTACTTTTCGTAGCGCGGCCAAATTTTGTTTGGTAATTTATTGAGACAGTGTTAATTTTTGGTGACAGGAGACCCCCATACCGTGCGGTTCGAAAAATTTTAAATGCTTATAACTCGCGATCTAATTTTCGTAGTGCGACCAAATTTTGTTTGGTAATTTATTAAGCTATTGCATAGCTTTTATCGTGGGCTTTGAGCGCGGCGACCGAATCTAGAAATTCCGTAACGAGAAAAAATCCTATCACTCGTTTCAGTTCGGCAGACTTCGGCACGGTATCCTTCGGTAGACTTCGGCAGACATTGACGCTGTATTTTTGATATTGATGATTTTGTAAGTTGATAAAAAATGCTATGCAATAGCTTTACCGTGGCAGTCCCCGAGTGCCACACGTATTTTTTTTAAATTTGTGCAATTTTTTTATTTTATGATTAAATTTAGCTATTTAAAAATGGTTATTTATAAAATGTAAAACTTCTATCAATCAAAAGTTAGGCGCGGATATTCGAAAGCAAAAAATATTCCTTGTAGTCGTTTAGTTTCCATAGTTTAGTTTTGTGAACATGCTGCCTCATTGTTACAGAATATTTGGAATAAAATTTTCAAATTTTGTTCCACATAGTCATGGGAGTCCAAGAAAATGTAAGGAGAGGGGCTCATTTCACTCTCTTTCTCTCTCTGACAAACGCACGCACAAGCACATTTTAAGCACTATGTTTCTTATTAAACGGTTTGTAATAACTTAATTTTATGCTAATTAAAAAATAGAATGCAGAATGAAAAATTCAAGTGTTCAGTTAGTTAAAAATTATGCATCCTCTTAGTTTCATATATGCAAAAAGGATATGCAAGTGAAACACACTAATCTGTACTTTTTGTACAAATGCTACAATTTAGTACTTCTGCAAAACATGGGCCTCAAAACTAAATTCGATTTTTTTAACAGAATTTCATTTAGATTTTTGGAACAGAAATTCCTTTAATGACTTTAAAATCTTTTCCAGAGAAGACCCAAAATGTTTAAGGATGCCAACCACCCCCTGGCACCCCTCTAGTTGCAGCCCTGATTCGATATGAGACTCTAGAAGAAAAAGGCCTCGCAAAAGTTCCCGCACCCGGCCTCGCCTTTGCTAGGGACGGCTCTGCATGCCGGAGTTGCTTAATGAATGCAAATTTCATCTGAATGTCAGGGAAAAGATGGAAATTTTGACAGTGTAACGCAAAATAAATATGTGAATTTCATTAAAAAGTCACAAAAAAATATTAATTTAGTCAATGGGCCATAAAATAATCATGAATTTAATCAAAAAGCCGCTAAAAATTTTGAATTTCGTCAAAAGGTTATGGAATAAATGCGAATTTAGTCAAAGGGCCGCTAAAAACGTGAATTTCATCAAAGAATCGCAAAAAGACGTGAATTTTGTCAGTGGGTCTCGGAAAATGCTGCCGTTTCCTTAGAAAACAGCACACACACAAATTTATATGTTTATTATTATATGACGAGTTTTTAACGGAAATAATATTAAACTAACTTTCGTGTAGTTGGGTTTAACCTGAACACAGCTTGCAGGAATCTACATTCAATCAAAAGTGGAGCCGAACCAAAAACACAGTTTACTAAACCTGTAACAAAAATAATTAGCTCATGGAGATTATTTACCCCCTGTAAAGACTAGACTGTATAGAAGCTTAACTTTTTTCACATTTTGCATTATTATTCTGAGTTATTGATAAAAATGGCATAAGTAGTGTTTTGCTATGTCTGTATTCCTGTAATTCTTTAATTAGCATTTAAAGTAATAGTCATTTTAAAGATTTTTATCTCCCTCCCAAACAGCTAAACTCCCCTCCATTTATAAATGTTAGGAGGGAGACTCCCCCCCCCCCCCCTTGGAAAAATCGAATTTCAAGCCCTGTATGCATTATAACTTCATTTGAAAATAAATAATTACAGTCAATTTATGCAGAAAATTTTAAAAATTCATATTTTAATAAACAATATTAATAAAAGTCTGACACTGAAAGAATTAAACATTGATATCTTCAAAATCTTTATTATCTTTTGATGAATATAATATTCTTTTCCACAATTATTCAAATATAAATTTCAAATGCTTTTTGAAGTTTTTTTTTTTTTTTTTTTTTTTTTTTTTTTTTTTTTTTTAATGTGTGTGACAGTTGGAAATCAGCATTTTTGCTCATTAAATTCAGCAAGAGAGAAAAAAAAAGAAAAGATAATAAATAAATAAATAAGATGGTATAATTAGCACCCAATTTTTAAATATTCTCTTATTCAACTTCATATTTTGATTTTAATTCTTTAAGTCAGTGGTTCCTAAACTATGGGTCATGGCATCTATTTTGAGGAGTCGCCAAAAAAATCGAGGTTTGTCAAGAAAATATATTTTGCATTTCTCCTGATAAAAAATATAACAATTTCAATAACAAATAATATTTCAAGCAAAATTCCTTAATTTCCACATGCAAAAATATGAGCAGAACTTCCAGAAACATCTAAATGAGCTTTGAATTCCTCGATGGAGTCACTTTTTGAATGTCTGTTTTTGAAAACGAGTATAGAAAAAAAAACTATGGGTTGAAAGTGAATTAAGGTTGAAATTAACCAGTTTTAACCCTCACAATAGATGCTTTCATTGGTATCAAACAGTGCCAGAAAACGCACTGATAAAATAAGTTATGTTTTGATAGTAAATAAGGGTATTTTTAATTGTCGTTCTAGTTTGGGTGTTATGTTAATTATTGTTCCACTTACAAACATTGGAATTATGAATTGTTGTTTTTGTTGACAATGTATCCTTTGTATGGAAATTTTGCTTATTTCGTAGGATAGGATTAGCTGATAGCTTATAGATTTCACATAGCAATTTCCATTCTGATAATCACCATTATATGAAGTGGAATGCAAATTTTTTATTTTCCTTACAAGTGGGTCGCGTACCAATAAAATTTGGGAACCACTGCTTTAAGTTATTCTTCCTAGTCAAGAAAATTTTCTTTTCCAGTTTGACAAAAATCTTAAAGATCATCATGTTATGTTATTAATTGTTTTAAATAATCCACATTTTTTTATTTAAAATATCTTGTACTAAACATTGAATATTTTTAATCTATTTTATCTTTGATAATTTCACATGTTTTAAGCTTTTTCTTTAGAGCAATAGATTTACTCATCACATATTTATTAATTTTCATACCAAATACATATAAACATGATTTAGATCCAGTATATCAAACTCTTATTGCTAAAATAAAGTGTTAAAAGTAGAAATGATCTGTATGCAGTAATTCAAAACAGTTAAATTATAGATATAATGTCATTAATTCTTTTCTAAAAAAAAAAAAAGGAAAAGTTGGTTTAAACTTAAACTATTGTTAAAATGACTTGGTTTATATTATACCAACTCTGGTTTTGCCTAACGTTGATAAACTTTGAGTAAGGATTTTCCAGTTTATCAAAAAGTGTAAATTATGCAGTTCTGACCCAGATATGGTTGGTTCATCAGTATTATTGTAAATATAAATGTTTGATGTAACTCCTACTATTACTGTAAAATTGATTGGCATATTTAAATAATAATAATATATATATGTGTATGCATATATTGGTACTTTTTGGTTAGTCAGGCATCAATGTTATATATGTATATGCATATATATAACACGGTGTCTGGTTAACCAAAAAGCACCTATATTCATAATTTGCTACAAAAACTGTAATTTCCTGTTTTAATTTTTAAAAAATACATTTATTTGCTTTGTTGTAATGTATTTTTAAAAGAAAATGTTTTTTACTGCTTTCAAATATATTTCTTTTCTTAGGTTTCTTTCTGAACATTCAAGTTCTGAAATCTTTACCCTTCCATCTCTGCAAGCTTTCAAGGTCAAATTTCTCTCTCTTGCTTTATAATAGTAGTAGTCAGTTCTCTTTTCTAACAGTTTTTTATATTTTATATTCCTAACAAACTCAAGTAAAGAAAGATATCTGTGTATTTTCTTGCATGTGCTTTGAGAGTAAATTTCCAGTAAATTGACTTGGAACACCATCATTAAACCAATGTTAGCAAGAGTAAATAATGAATAATACAAAATAAAATTAGTTATTAATTTTACTTGTCAAAGAATTTCAAAACATGGCTGTTTTATTGTGGTTTGAATTTTATTTAAAATTTGGAACATCAAAATAGGCAGAAATAAATCCAAGCAGGAAAGACAAAATATTTTTAGAAATGAGGCATGTTATAGCAAATAAAAATACTGTTTTATTTTTTCTTCTCATAAGTTTTTAATATTTTAAGTTAAATGGAGAGAAAAAAATGTTATTCATTTCAAATCATCCCAGATATTAAAAAAAAAAAAAAAAAAAAAAAAGGTATTTTAGTTGAAATTTAAAAAATCCAATTAAAGATGTCCTTATCCTCCCTGACTATCCATGATTTGGAGCCATTTAGAAATTGTTTAAAGAATAATACTATTAAAGGAACACATTTGGTTTTCATAAATTACTTTTGAATATTTAAATATAAACTGTTATTGCCTTTAAACTATTTATTTATATTTTTTTATTCATAGAAGAATGGTATTTCTGTATTTGTTTATGCAGTTACAACAATTATTAATGTTAAAGTTAAAATTTTTTAATGATGTTATTTTGTAATCTTAAATTTCTCTATATTTATGTGCTTCATCATACATTTTTAATGGTTATATAAAATAGTTTTGAACAAAACACTAGGATATAATATTTTTCGTTATTGACATTATGAAAATCCATTTCCATTTTGTGGTTTAGAAAGTAAAAAATAGGATATATACACAGACTTCTCATATAAGAAAAGTCTGTGGATGTTCATCTGTTTAAGATAAAATTTTTCATTCTTCAGGATGCTCTTGCTGCTTTTACCTATTTTGTTTACTTTGTAGCTTTTGGTATTTCCTGTAGGAAATGACTGTTCATATTCCCAGATTGTGATAACTCTTTTCTGTTTAACCTGTAAAATCATTTCCTTTCTAATGAATTTTCTCTTTTATTTATTTATTTATTTTTTTAATAGCTATCAAATTAAAATGATCTTGGATGAAGTATGCATTTAGCAAGATTTCAATAAAGAACCAATGTATACATATATTTATATGTATGATTATTGTAATGATAATTTTAATAACACACATACACATACATTTATATCTATAAATATTCATACATTAATGTTCAAAAATGTATTTTCTCTTTAAATTTCGAAACTTGGAATCTAAGCCTTTTGATATATTATTGGTATAGCATTCATCATTTGCAATCAATTCTACTTTGCATGTATTTTGCTAACAAAAATACTTAAATTAAATCTTTGAAAGTTTCATTAGCCTCTTAAACTTTCAAAATTTTAAAGTATAATTTAAGTTAGATGAAAGATTTAAATAAGTTCAAAAATTATCTTTATAAAATTCCAACTAGCATTTTTAGAAAAATATGCTCATGTGTATAGATATGAATATTTATGTATATTATTTATCTACCTATTTTAATAATTATTTTATTTAAATAATGCAAGATGCAAGTATATTTTTATATATTTTTAAATAAAATATAATTGATAAATTTTACTTAATTAAATTTTAAACTGAGTATTAAATTTTTAATAATTGCTAATTTGTTTTAAGTAAGTTTATTTTAAATAAGTCTATATTTCAGTAGGTAAAATATTTAATATTTAAAATAAAGGTAAGCTTTTTTTTAAATACTCAAAATGTTAAAATAAAGTGTATCATTAAATTATTATAGTTTGTGCAAAAATATTCTTAGATAATTTTTGAGAATATTTTCTAAATAGAAACTCTAGTTTTCTTTACAATTACAGAAATCTTGTAAGATTCATATCCCATGTAATATATCAATGTTGATTTTGTTTGTTTTTATTATTTTGACGGTTTTAAATTCATTATTCAATTGCATTTATTTATTTATTTTAAAAGTTTGTCTTGGTTGCATGTTTCTCAGTCTCCACCCAGACTTTTTATTTATTATTTTCTTAAAAGTTTTTGTTTATTTTCAGATGTCAACCAGATATGATTTTTACTGTAAGTTATTTTTAATGATTTATTGATTTTAATTTTGATTTATATTTTATTTTATTTTTGGTGTTTTTATTTGAGTTCAAGCATTTAAAAAAAGATTTCATAAAAATGTATTGAGCTTAATTATGTTGTATAATTTTGAAATGACAATATTATTTGGATTAGTTTTTCCTCTCAAATTTTTAATGTGTAGCAATGTTGATTTATGCATACTGGATATAAAGCAAGTATTAATTTTGTAATTCATCTTGAATTTTTCAAAAGTTTTAAATGCAAAATCCCCACCACTTAACCACACTGTGTATTCATAGAAGACATATAAAATTTCCCTACTAACAAGGAAGGTCTCCATACGGGCATACTCAGAAAAATCTGAAAAAATTACAGAATGTTCTTCTCATATAGTTATATATGTTTATAAAAAAAATTTCGGCGGAATCTCCTTATAACGTCCGTAAAAAAATAATAAAAATTTCATTTATTTGGCGATTTATCTCCGGTTGGCGAAAAAACGAAATTTTGAAAAATACGCTTTTACGCTTCGAATACTTTTTAAAGAAAAAACTCTCCATGTTCAATTTATTTAAATAAGTTTAGTTTAAGTAATTTTAGTTTTGCAGTTTTACTTTACTTTAAGTGTAATTTTGTCATATACGTTTATATGTACTTATAAACAAATGAAATTAATATATTTTGTCATTTAAAACACAATTTAAATTGATTAAAATTGTTCCAAATTGAAAAATACACTGTTAAAAATCTGCTGCATTTTGTTGCAACGCACTCCCTTGCTTGTATAGAAAACGTTTACTTGGCCGTGAAATGGAGCGTTCTCATTGCTTGGGATGGAGATATTATGTACAAGCGATGGAGTGCGTTGCAACAAAATGCAGCAGATTTTTAACAGTGTATGACACGGTCAATTCGCCGTGCTATGGAGCATTCTCATTGGTCAGAAGAGAGATATCTTATAAAAGTAGTGGAGTGACGTTGGAGTAAATGCTGCAGAATTTATATTTTCCAATCTTAGAACAAGAAAAACAATCCTTATGTACTAAAATCACTAAACATGTATTCAATCAAATATTAAAACATTGAGTATTTAATTATGGGCAAAATGGAATCCAACAATGCTTACTGAATTTTAAATAACCTTTCAATAATAATGATAACCAAAGATTTAGTATGGTTAAAGTTTAAACTGCTAGAATTAATTGTAATTTCATAACTATAGTTTTTTTCTGTGGCAGTTTTAAAATATGAATTTACTACAGCTATTCTAATTAAAGTTGAATTATGTCACTTTATTATGAATTTATTTATGTTGACAGAGAGTGACATAAATATACATAAACATCTTTGTTTTATTAATATTTCAATCTGACAGTTTAACATTCTGACAGTACCAAAGTTTTTTTTTTTTCGCTCGTTAGTTATTATTTGCACTCTTCTTGAAGAGTCCTTTTTTCTAAACAGAATTTTGTGTGAAGGGGGGCCTTTTATTTAATTATGTAGAATTTTACAAAGGATCTCATAAGAGGAACTGATTTTTACTTTTAATAATGTGAATTTTATTGACTCCTAGTACTGTTATCATTTTTTAATAATACTACCAGGTAGATGTGTGTTTTAAAAGCAGATTATTTCGTTGGTGAAAGCTTTCAAGATTTTAAAATATTTTAAATTCTTAGAAGTTTAAATAGCTAATTAGTATAAAATTCCTCAGAAGATGCTTTTGAGTATAACTGGTTGTTTTTTCATTCAATTGTTACATAATGATTTTAAAATAAATGAATTTCGAGACCTAAACTGAAAATAATTTTGTCATATTTATATATTTCTAAAAGTTCGCTTGCTTTAATATTAAAAAAAAAAAAAATCTATTTAAAACTTAGATTTTGATATTCAAAATTATAGTGTTTTCATTTGTTTATTTAATTACTATGCATTTTGTATTTTTTATGCCAATAAATATGTTATTATTATTATTTTGTATGTGTTCAACAGATTCCTTGTGCAATGACTTGTATATTAATTTCTTATTACTTGTTTAGGTAAAACCTGACTTGTGTCACATTCTAAATGTAACAGTGGTTGAAGCTCACAAAATTTCTAAAGGATGGATTGGAGACTTGGGTAGTATATTTTCCATTTCATGTTTTCATTGATCTTTTAAACTACATTTTACTTGTTTATTTTGAACTTTAAAAAAATTAAGCAAATAACTCTTTTCACTTTTTAAACTTTCACATGTCTAGGTTCAAGAAATGCAGTTGCCAGTGATGATCAAAATACTTTAAGGCCCCACACTAGGCATAGAAAAAGACCTGGATGATAATGGAAAGTCTATGGGGGCATTCTTTTCAATTATCTCGCTCAAATTTTAATGTTTTTACACAATTTTTTTTGCATAGGATAGTTGAGGACGTTCCAAAACAACCTAGTTTTTACTTTTTCAATTTTGGTTTCAGATTTTTTTTTTTAATTACTTTAAATTTCAAAACCGGTTTAAACTGGTTCTGAAATTGAAACTATCATAATATTAAAAAAATATGACCAAAATTGAAAAAGTAAAAACTAGGCTGGTTGTAGATCGTCCTTGGCTATTCTATGCAAAAAAAAAAAAAAAAAAAATCAGGTAAAAATATTAAAATTTGAGCAAGATATTTGAAAAGAACGCTCCCATAGACTTTACATTATGATCTGGGTCTTTTTCTGTGCCTAGTGTGGGGCCTTAACTGGCGACTCAAAGCATCAACATTGAATGATTTCAGCTAAGAAGCAAAAATTTCAATAGTAATACAGATTTTCAAAAATCATGCCAGGCAAAATGTCTAAAACAATTGTCTAAGATGAAACTCCTTGAATCTGACGTTTTATGCATATTGTTCATGATTTTTTCCAAATACTTTAAAAAGTAATTCCCAAAGTTTTTTAAAAACAAAATAATAGTTTTTGTAAACAGTTTTTTTTTTTATGATATTGTATGTTTTATTATTTTAACTTTGTAATAATTCAGATTTTCTATTTAATTTCTTTAAGTTATATTATAATTGTGTTAAGTTTCGAACATAACTTAATTTATTGTTTTTCTAAATTAATTTATTTACTAAGTTAGAGCATGGGTAAACTCAATTTTCTTTATAACCTTCACAATCATCTCTTAGTTTAGGAAATCGTTAAAGAGCTTTTTTAACCAGTAGATGTCACAAATATCTACTGTAAATAATGTTCAGAAAATGTTATTTTTTTTAATGTAAAAATACAAAAGCTTCTCACTATAAGCATTATAAAAAATAGTGGAGAGTAGAGAGGGATGGGACATCTGTAATCATTCTTAAAATAAGCTTTATTTTTAATTTATGACTCTGCCACCAGATGGAATAATCATTGCCTTATACTTGTTGCTATAAATATTTTTAGTTGCAAGCAACTATGAGTTTGTGACTTAAAAAGGGTATTTTACAGTATCAAAAGTAACAATTACTTTGATTTTTAATGTACATTTTCAGTTTCATTCTTTGTTACTAACTTAATTGTTTTAATATTTTGTAAAATCAACAATATGCCTTTTATAAATAAACAATTAAATTGAATCTAAAAACCCCATGCTTGTTGTAAAAACCTATTTATTTCTGTTACTCTAAGGGAAGGATAGTACATATCTCATCCTTCCTAAATGATATCTCTGTCCAAATAATTATGCTTAATAACATACAATTTTATTTTATTTATTTATTTATTTATTTATTTATTTATTATTTATAAGACAATTTTGTTTTGAAAATGAATAGTGTAACAAATAAAAGTTATTATTTTGCAAGTACAAAAATTGAAAAATTAAAATGCTGAAAAATTTTAATTTCTTACTCATACAATTTCATCATTTAGTATTAAATATTTACATTTATTTTTATAATACCAATTTCTTTAATTTTTTAAATAAAAAAAATTGCTGTTTTAAATTATGAAATATATGATAATTATTGAACTGAAATTGCAAAATTTTATTTGTACATGGTGATACACTATTTGTGTTGAAAAATGAAAAAGAAAAGAAGAAATTCATCTTCTTCCAAAAAATTGACTATTCCATGATTGATGAGCAAGACATAATTGCAAATCTGCATGCATTTAAATTAATTGCCACCATTAGTTGGTCTGCCAAGCATATTTTTCATTTTATTTGGATTTTACAGAGTATAATAAAATAAAAATTATGGTTTACAATAAACCTTTTTTATATAAATGTCGCATTATCTTTGCCATTTTTTACTCACATTTCTAAAAATTAAAAGATGAATTTTCATGTGAGGAAGAGATGGGATATTTTTCTTATTTAATTAGTTTATTTATCTAAAATTATAATTATTATAATCAAAGTGACAATTTTTAAGTATGTTAAAATGTTTCAAGATATTATTCTAAAATTTTCCATTTTGTACTAGCGAAATGTAATTGTAAAAAAAAAAAAGATATTTTTGTAAAACTTGTGCCATCCCTCCCTATTCTCCCCTTTATGTAATACGAGGTGGAACCCATCGAAATTCAATAAAAGAAAATCTTTAAAAAAGAACTGTTTCATTAATTTATAATAAATATGCAAAATTAGTTTCAGTAAAAAATGCATCATATATTGGTCAGTCTAACTCTCACACAAATATTATTTTAAGCTAAAATTAACGAAATATTTTTAAACTCAATTATCCAAATTATTAAATGAAATAAAACCGAAATTCACCGTATTTTATAACAGATCATATTTTTTAAATAGTACTGTATAGAACCATTTATCCGGAAACCAGTTAACTGGAAAACCAGTTATTTGGAATAGTATTTCTAATAGACTGGTGTTAGAATCTTTGTAGAAAATAGTTTCATACACTGCCAGTTGACATATGCACTGCTTGAAGCAATTATATAGTTTGATAACAGAATCTAATATTTGAAATATAAGCCATATATAGTTATATTGTAAATGTTTTCATTTTTATGCCAAGAAAACAGAAGAATTTGTGTTGCCAAGGAATTCCCATAAATTACATTCTTTCAAACTCTTAACATTTGATCTTACTTGCATCTGATTCTTAGTTTAAGTATTCTAATAATTAATTTAAAATTAGAAGTAATATCATAATCACATATATTCCATAAAACTTATCAAATGGATGCTGCTTTAATGCCCAACCAGTTAACTCGAAAAACCAGTTATCCGGAATACATCTGATCCCAACCATTCCGGATAAATGGTTCTGTACTGTATATCCATTTTTGATTCCTCTTCCATTTTTAAGAAAAAATGGAGTGTTTCTGTTGCCACAATTACAAAATTAGTACTAAAAATTATTTGAAAAAAAAAAAGTAATAATATCTCAAAAAGAAATTGAGATACATATTTGAAACAAATTGAATTTAAAAGTACATTCTTTTCTCTATACGACAATGTAAAAATTAAAAATGTATGATGTTTAGAAGTGTAAAATTTGCATTAGCGAAAATAGCAAAATCAAAATTGCTTGGAAAAGTGTTGCACATTTTAGTTATTTATTTTATTTATTTACTTATTTTTCATACATTTTAACATGTGTTTATAATATAATTATGTACGTAATTTTTCATTTAATAGTTGATAAGCCTGATCCATATGTTGTTTTAAGAGTTCCTGGAACTCTCAATGGCACAAAAAAGACAAAATACTTCAACAATGACAGCAGTCCAACTTGGAATGAAGAATTTGCTTTCATTCTTGATCCTGAAAAAACATATCACTTGGGTAAGACTGTCAAATAATTGTAAAATTATATAATTTATATGTAGAGTTATATATATATACCGGGTGTCCTGAAAAGGACTGAACGATTTTAAAAATCAATAACTTGCAAACTTTTACAGATATTTAAAAAATTCTTGCACGAGAATCATCTGAAAGGTCAAAAGTTTTTTTCCTGCGATTCTGGATTTTAGTTCGAATTACAAACAATAGATGGCGCTGAGAGTGGTAGGTGCGGTGTTGAGATGGATATTGACGTCACTTGGTACTGAAGCAAAATAAGGAGTTTAAGGCTGTGGAGTGGGTCTCGTTTGACAATGCAATCTTGCTCTTAGGGCCCGATTTTGAACTTTTGTTTATTTGTTTTTATTGAACAACATACATTTGACCTGTGCACTCGACATAAAGCCCGATTTTGGACTCAGTCGGCATAATTTCAATGAAATGTGTTGTTGTCATGGAAATAATAAATCCTTTTATATAATAGCAGCGGTTGGAAACTGGAAATGAATTTAACGAGCAGCATACGAGTTTTGCAGACGATTTTACATTTAAAAAAGCCGTATTTTCTCGGATTAAATTACTTTTTATCATCTAATTTAAAGAATACTTTGTGCATCATATTTTTAAATAAAGTGAAACGATTTAGTAGGCTTTTTTTAGTTGTTAAAAATTAATCAATTTTGCTATTTTAAAAAAAAATTGTTATATTCTAAGAAACGCTAGTTTGTTTTAAAGAAGTTCTTTAGTAGAGTTTTATGTATGTTGTAAAAAAATTGCGGAAATGGTTTATTCTTTAGAACAAAGAATATTCATATTATAAACATTGAAAATTTGGTGCAATAGCTGTTGCACTCTTTTGTAAAAATGCCAAATACAAAATTTATTACGATTATGTATATTAAATTTATGGTAATAGGGAAATAATACTACCTCCACCTTAAATGAGGTATAATCATATTGACAACCTAGAATCATCACCTATCACTGGATATCATTGAATTAGTCACGCAGAATAGGTTTTAACAGAATGAAGAAGACATTTATTAATGTCTTTTTAAGCTTTGATTCGCTTTTCATAAAACTTTAAATGAGTAACGAAAATTCTGCAACGAGTATATATATTATAATTCAAAGCATTCTGTTGGGTAGTTTCTGCGCTATTATGTGCGGACAGATAAAAGAACATTCCAGATGACGAATATAGGAGCTACATATATAATTATCCTCACAGAACATAATGTAATGGCATAGTTCTGAGTGTCTGTGTAAATGAATCATGAATTATGCATAGTTTGTTTACAATACCCAACACGGCATAATAAATCTTATTAACATATATCACTTTCAGACCAATTCAATTATTTCAACGCAAGTTAGAGTTTGGAAAGACAGACAGGTAGACGGCTAACTAAAAAGATATCATAAAATTTTTTAACTATGTTGGAAAGCGTTAAAAACACATGTTAAGTTGAAATTTGACATTTAGCAATTTATTTAAATAGACTGAAGCATATTTGAACTCTTTTGTATAGCCCTGTACTTTTCCTACTGTCTTTAAATACACGCCATTTATCTAGCTAAAATCGATTTAAAACCGAAACATGTTTTAAACCATAGGTTCCCAACGGGGGCGGTACTGCCCCCCAGTGGGCGCTGGAGCCTTCCAGAGGGGCGGTAGCGGGTCTGGAGAAAAACGGGGGGCGTTAGGACAGTCAAGGGGGGGCGGTCATGGATTACTTGATTATATAGGAATTATACACTGGCGGGAAAAAAAATCTCAACACAAAAAGAAAAACTTATTGCAGAGTAATGAAATTTAGACAATGCATTTGTCTACTTAACATGCTTATTTGATTAGATTCGCGAGATCACAGGTTAATTTAAGCTCAATAAAATGCATTTCAAATGTGAAATGCTGTTACATTAATAGACGCTATAACCTCCAGAATTTTGAATGCAATCCTGCATACATGCATGCATTGTGTCATACAGGTGCCGAATGTCACTTTGTGGTACAGAATTCCATGCTTGTTGTACTTGCCTTGTCAATACTGTGATGGTCAGTGCTGGCTGGGGGCGACACCGGAGTTCTAATCCAATGATATCTCATACGTACTCAATGGGAGACAGATCTGGTGATCTCGCTGGCCAAGGTAATATGTTGACATTCTGTAGAGCATGTTGCGTTAAAACAGCGGCATGAGGGCAAGCGCTATCCTGTTGGAAAACTCCCCCTTGAATGCTGTTCTTGAATGGCAGCATTACAGGTTGAATTACCAGACATTATTATTCTAATGTCATTAGAATAATAATAGGGTGATAATAATAAATGTAGGTAATGTAGGTAGGTAATAATATGGTAGGTAAATGTAGGTAGGTAATAATAAATGTGTGTTTAAAATAACAGACATTATTATCCTAAACACACTGACATATTTGCAGTCAGTGTGTTTAGGATAACCACGAATGTGCTTCTGCTGTCATAGGAAATTGCTCCCCCTACCATGACTCCAGGTGTAGGTCCAGTTTGTCTCGTCCGCAGACAGTTTGGTTGTAGACGTTCCCCTGGTGTCCTTCTGACCAGCACATAACCATCACTGGCACAAAGACAGAACTGGCTTTCATCAGAAAATGCAACAGATCTCCACTCTCTCATTCAATGAGCTCTGGCTTGACCCCACTGGCGTCTCAAATGGCAATGACTTGGAGTCAGTGGATTGCACGCTACAGGGTGTCTTGCTCGGAGCTGCTCTTGAAGAAACCGACTTCTAACAGTTTTTTGAGCCACTGTGGTATCAAATGCAGATCGAATTTTTGCCGCAGACACAGTACGATGCGCCACAGCCATACGCCGAATACGACGGTCCTTCCTCTCAGAAGTGCCATGTGGTCACCCGAAACCCGTTCTTTTTGAGGCAATATCATCTCTTGACCACTGCTCCCAACAATCATGCACAGTGGATACATTCCGGCCAAGTTTTTCTGCAATATCGCGGAAAGAAAATGCTCATTCTCGTAGCCCTATAATACTGACCTCTTTCCGACTCGGTGAGTTGATAACAATGGCTTCTTTGTCGTCTTACAGGCATCCTTGGTCAGCCTCGATTCCATTCCTCAAATTTCGAAGATAAATAATGCTCACGGACGTTACAGTACGCATTTAAAGCAAACCTGACTTGAAAGTTGTGAGTGGCGCTACTAGCGCCACACTTATGCGCGAAGCGTGAAATTTGAATCGATGTCGTCTTTCAAATGTATAAACATGCCTACAAAATTTCTTTTAGCTAGCACAAGTCTTTATTGGTGTTGCGATTTTTTTTTCGTCGGTATATGAAAATAGTTGATCTTCTATGCATTGCCGGTCCGTGACGAAAACCTTAACTGCAAATTTAAATGTAAATCTATGCAGGCGAACCTAGATCTGAGGGTTAAATTTATTTTGCTAGTGTAAAAAAAATCGCCGTGGAAGACGAAAAAAGACTAAAATCGCGGAGAACAAAATTTTATTGTATCAGACTAAAAACATTGTAGCTGCAGTTCTTTCATGAACGTCAAAATATCACATTGGAACACGAAAAATCACTATGACTCACATTAAAAATCATTATGAATTAAAAAATTGTAGAGTACAAAATTCGCGATAATTGTTTGTATGAAAATTTTAAACATAATTCTTTTTTTATTAACCTGTATTTAAAAAAATTCTGAAATATGGCTACATATGTCTGAACAGAGATTTTTAAACGAACATGTGATTTAAATCAATTGAATTTTTATTTTTATTTTTTTTTATTAAGTGAAAGTGATAAAAATTTTTATATCTATACATTTGTTCAAATTTAAATTTATTTTAACTTAAATAGGGAAAAATTTATTTCAAAATATCTTAATCAAAGAAAAAGTGGCTGCAATACAGTGTTGAGTATTTGAAATATGGATCTACGCACTCTCCTACAAATCACTCGTTATCTATGTGCTTAATTTGTCAAAAAAAATTTTTTTTTCAAATAAAGCAATGAAGCTTTCTAGGCTATAAAAGCATTTGAATAAATACGTGCTGATAGAAAAGGCAGAGCTGCCAAGTCTCCAGCTTTTACTACACCATTATTATCTCAGTGAAAATATGGTTATTTTATAATTCCCAAATGTTAAAATTAAATAAAAAACATTTTCTGAATTAAAATATTGGTATCGAAAAAGCCGGAGAGGATTGGCAGCTCTGGGAAAGATATGTCCTATTTTTCAAAGACTAGAAAAGAAAAATTTAGAACTGTCAATTATATCAAACCTTTTCTGTTGCTTCTAAATAAAATGACGGACTACGAGCCCCATATAATAATATATTATTGATCGGAAAAGTATGAAAACCGCACACAAATAACGAAATCTTGCCGTCAGTCATGAGAGATAAAAAAAAATGTTCTTCATCATAAGAAACTGCCAGACATCATCAGAAAAAATACTGAGTAATAATTCGCTACAAAGAAGTATAGATGGCTAAAGGCATTGAAATAGCATCATACTGTTACTTAAACACATGCAAATTTTCCATTCAACTCGATGGTTAGCGTTACCAAATAACAAAAGCTCATAAAAGAAAAAAAATGTCAAGAATTATTATTTGCTAAAAAATTTGGAAACTAATATGAAGAGAGAATCGATATTTAATACCATGAAATTAGTCCAAGAGAAATTTCTTTTCATAATATCTTGTACTGATGTTGTCCCAGCAACGAAAGGCCATCATAAGGGTTTCATTAACACATAACAAGCAGTACTAAATGTATTCTCTGTGCAATCTGTTACACATCATCAACATTTGGTTTCAAAATTGTTGAATGAAAACCTGTATACGTCGCTTCATTTTAATATGATAGTAGTCAATACTAATAGAAGCAATTTATTGAATGACAAGATATTTAGCCAACTTTATAGTGAAAATCATTTCACAACAAAGTGAAACAACTGCTTCATTTGTAGTGCAGTTGCCACTATCACTTTGCGGCAGACTTGCAAATGATCACAATTGTTTGCTGCTGCACACTGAAGTTCGTTTTCTTTGAAAAAGTATTTGTCTGAATCGTTTTTCAATATATTTTATTCTGTATTATACTTAATAGAAAAAAGTGGTATAAAAATACACTAAAATCATATTACATTAAAGAGATGACATCGATTATTTGACAGATCTGTTTAAAATCTTTAATTAAATCAATTTAAATATTCGCTAAATATGTTTAATAAGGCATCAGATGATTGCAAGATGATGAATTAAATTGAATTAAAACAAAAAACCTCACAGCTGCTTCTATGGGTAAACTTTTTTTGTTCAAATAAATCTAAGTAAATGAGAATACAGCCACTTTGACACATTATTCGCAATTTGTGAAAATAGGAATATTTACTCCGCAAATGCAGATATAGCAGTATCATCATATTTAGACGAGGAAATCGTGGAACTCGTAGCAAACAATAACTAAAAGTAAAATTGAAAAATGGATACTAAGAGTTATAATTTAAAAAAAAAACAATGCAGGTCTCTAATCTGGATTGTAAGCGAGACTACGTAAAATTTTAATTGCGTTTTCTTCATCAGATTTGCTGAGAGTGGGTTCCGTGCAGTAGCTAATTTGTTGTATAAGAAAGGGAACACACATCTTTGAACTGACAATTTGTGATTGATAGAAATTGGAATCTGACATTGAACAAATTGCTAAAACTCCATCAGCCTCAACCACTTCGATATTTAAAAATATATATATATTGGTTTTGAGTTAAGTTTTTAGTTTTTAATAAACACTTTTTTTACTACATTTGATGGTCGTTTTAATTAACTTCTACTTTGTGATTCTTAATAGATAGATATACAGATAAAATGTTGATAATGTGCAACAATATTTTTACATTTTGTATAATTAACTATTTTGAAAGAGGGGGGCGTTGGCATTTTTTTCTCTTGTAAAGGGGGCGGTGGTCCAAAAAAGGTTGGGAACCTATGTTTTAAACTAATGAAATCACACTTCCAGAGATAACCATCCAGAGCCGGCTATTAATCCAATTTTTGAGTGCCTCTGTATATCATTTCATTTCTATTCTTTAAACATATCGTAACATACTTAAAGCTGGTCAACGTAAAAAAATGCATAACTCATTTACAAACCACCTAATATATTTACTTACACACTTAGTAAGGAGTGCGAATTCTTTTGTGTAGCCCTGTATATGGTTTGCACCAATTATATACACAGCATAACATGCAAAAATGTACTGAAACTTTAAAAAAATCATATCAAAACTTAAAACTTCAAGCAATTATCGTTAGCGTACAGCATTTTTGATGCAGCATAGTTTCCGAAATCTTTTGTGTGTCCCTGTAAATATTTCATATTTTCTATTACATAGTAAGAAATTCGTAGTAAATCTAAGTGACTTATAACAATTTTATTATATGTGTAACAAAATTAAAATATGCCGCAAAGTATGTTTCCTTCTATACCGCTATGTTACATAATTATTTTGTGTGGCCCTGTAAATGAATAATAGCTATTCTTTGTGCAGCATATTCTACATCATTTGTATTTCAATTTAATTCATAAATGCATGTTAATTTCATTATGTTCGGACGGGTGTAATATCATCAAAAAGCACTTGAAACTTTTTCCCCGTAGGCCATAATGTAACGGAATACTTTTGACTGTCCCTGTATTGGAAATACACATCCGGTATTCATAAAATTTGAAATAACTGGATAAAATTCTTCCATAAATATGTATTTAAAATTTCAAACGATTCGACAGAGTAATTTTTGCACTGTTATATGCAGACAGACGGACGGACGGACGCACCAGAGACGAGTATAGCTGATATGCATTTATATAATTACTAATGTATCTAAAAAACAGCTAAATTTAAAAGCGCATGCCGAAATTGAAAACGCGTTTCCAGCAGTTATTACCTAAAGACAGTACAGTAACAGGTTTCTTTTTATGTGCCGCTGTAAATGAACGTTAAATGCTATAAATACCAAATACTCTATTGTATCATAATCATCTTATACTGAAATTCAGTGATTTATATCAGTTTCAATACATTTGAAATAGTGTATTTCATTAATATACACTGCAAGTGATTTCCCCCCATAGACTATGATGTGATGCAATCTTTTGGGTGTACCTGTAAATTAACTGTTAATCCCACATACCTAAAATACAATACAGGACATGACTAGGTGACATAAAAAATGTTTAAAAGACACCCAGATAAATAAATAGATAAATAGGATATCCTGTTCTCAAAATACTTACATTCTTGGAATGTAAAAAAAAAAAAAAAAAAAAAAAAAAAAATGAATAAATAAATAAAAGTCAGTAATTTGAACGTTGTTGTTTCACACATTTCGATTTAAAAGGAGTCGTACCCATGAAAATAATATTTATCTCTATTATTGCGCTGACGCCAGCAAAATCAAAATTATATGGATTGTATTCAAAATTGGGCGGTAAAAGCAAAAGTTCATTTTTGAATAAGATCAACTCCATAGCTTTAACCTCCTTATTTTGCTTCAGTGCCAAGTGACGTCAATATCCGTTTCAATACAGCACCTAGCGCTCTCAGCGCCATCTATTGTTTGTAATTCGAACTAAAATCCAGAATCACAGGAAAAAAACTTTTGACCTTTTAGATGACTCTAGTGCAAGAATTTTTTAAATATCTGTAAAAGTTTGTAAGTTATTGATTTTTAAAATCGTTCAGTCCTTTTCAGGACACCCGGTATATATATATATATATATATATATATATATATATATATATATATATATATATATATATATATATATATAATACCATTAAAAGTAGACAAGATTCACCAACGGATTTTATCAATAAAACAATAAACCAAAACGAAGAATTAAATTGAATTATAGTAAACAATATTAACCATTTGAAATTAACCATTGAATTTAATAACTTATAGCACATTGAACATGGAAGGAAAAAAAGAATAATATGAATACAATTGAAATTTGTAGAACCAAAGCAGAATCTTCAGGTCCCAAATACTTTGGAACTACAAATGGAGATATAATTTACCATTTTTATTATTTCTAAAATTGTATTAATTGTAATGTGTGTTTTTATTTTTATAACTTTAACTGATGCATATATAGACTGACAAATTGCGTGTGAAATGAACATCACAATGACTGAGGGGTTAACACTATTTTTATTGAAAGGCAAAAGAACATTTCAAATTTATGATATTGTATTTTCTCAAAATATTTATTTGATAAGATGACCTATTTTGGCTCCAGACTATTTTTATCAGAAAGAAAAACTGAAATTAATTGTAAAAACTTTCTAAATGTTAACTATATGCAACTTTCTAAGAGTTAAATAAAAAAATTCTAGTTATTTCTAAACTTAAATTTTAAAATCAATTTTAACTTTGAATTAATGTGGGAATTTTGAATAAAAACTTGAAAATATTGCTTCTTTTCAGTCTTATGCCGGCATTATATATATATATATATATATATATATATATATATATATATAGTGTTGTTTGGATAATACATAATGATTATTAAAAAAAAAAAAAAAAAAAGGGAAGAAAAAGAAAAAAAAAAAAAAACTGAGAAAGGGAGTGGCATTTGCTAAATTGCAAAACATTTTATACATTTTGTTCATTTGACACTAATGTATGGATAATTGTATAGTTACATCAATTAATTTCTATTAATATTATTTATATAATTTATTTCCATGATAAACTTGTACCTAACTTTTAACAAATTGGATTCCTAAAATACTATTTTTAAGCGTTTTAAATGCATATATTAATTATGTTATTTTTATTTCTTATTTCATCTTATATTAAGATATTGAGTTTAGGTTAACGCAGTCAAATTAAATGATTTTGTTTACATATTATTGTATGGTAATTTTTTGGTATCACATTTCAAATGCGATTTTAATTTTATAAAATTTTTATTATTTTTCTATCAAATTTAGTAATTTTGTTGTGTTTTGTTTTTGATGTTTTCTCTTCATTTAATTTTGGCTTTATGTGTGTTGGCAGCCCCAAATTCTTATTATTTTGCTTTTTCATGGCTAACACAAAGATGAAATCACACACTTCATTTGTAGTTCCATAGTATTTGGGGCCTGAGGATTCTGCTTTGGTTCTGCGAATTCCATTTGTATTAAGTTATTTTTACTTACCCATCATACGTAGTATAGGGTAAGTCTTGCAATCGTTTTGAAAATCGGGAAAAAAATTTTTGACGGATTTACACGTTTCAGATACTGAAGATTTCGAAAAACATATTTTTAGAAAAAAAAATTTTTGCCGTCCATCTGTCTGTCAGTCTGTCTGTCTGTAAACGCTCTATCTCACGAAGAAATTGAGATAGAGACTTGAAATTTTGTATGTACAATTTTATTAACAGATTTATGCATTTAATTTAGAAGTACATAATATGGCCATTTAAGCAAATCACTGATGATGTGAACCATAATATACCAATCAAATTTTAGCATTACTAAAATTACCCTAAAGAAATATATTTTCTAGGTTTCTTTTTTTTAAAGTTTAAAATATGTATTTCTTTTCACATTATGTATATTTTAATCTTTATTTTAAAATTCAGAATTTATTCAATTTATTTGCATTTAATTGAAAAGTGCTTGGATTTATTCTCATTTAGAAATTTCAATACAATATTTTAAAGCAAGCGCAAGAGATTGGACTAAATTGTAATCAGTGATTGCATCTTTGTCTTCATTTCAAACCAGCACAATTTATCTCTATTTTCATTCTGCCTCTGTGATCAAAATCTCTATGTATATCAGGTTCTTTTTTTCAGTAGTTGTTAACATTCCCATCGACTATTTGGAGAAAACAAAATCTGTTGCTAAACAATGTGATTTAAATCAATAAAGCATAAGTGTGATGTCACATTCATTGTTGTCAGTTGCAGCACTGTATCCGATATCTGATGTAGATACTTCATTTTTATTTGTATTGTGTATTAGCCAGTTTAATTTTAGCAGTAAATAATGCAGATTAACTCTATTTTCTGCCACATTTTGAAAAAAGTGATAAATATTTGGATTTTTCTATCTACAGAACTTGATGTAGTGAAGTATTTTCATGATTATAATGGTGCTGTCATGAGACCAAAAAGTGTACATTGATGGTAGATAAGAGATTTTATCTAAAGACAGATAGACAACAATGATGATGCAATGCAAACAATTGTAATAAGTTATATGTATATTAAGGAATTTGGTACAATAATTCAGAATTTTATTTGTGACTGCACTAAGCTTTATTTACAGATAGTCAAAAGAATTAACATTGTGGTATTTGTTACTTATATATTCGCTCATTTTCAGACTAAATAATGTGTCCTTTCAATTTAACTTTGCACATCTATGAAATCTGTAAATTTGCTAAATTTTAGCTAAATCATAGCTGCCAAATCAAATAAATCAGAAATTTTATTAAATCAAAGAAATTAATTAATAACCTCCATAAAAAAGAGGAACATTTCATTAAATATGCTTTCTAATTCAAATTATGTTTTGATTTTTTTCCCCTCTGAAGTTTGGCAGTTTTACTTATCGAAAATCAATTTGGCTACATAAAATCAAGAGAAACTAGTCGTTGGGGGCCACCGTAATACTTACCCATCATGGATATGTATATGAAAATAAAACATGTGAAACTATTTATACAATGCATTGCAATTCATAAACAAAATTTAAATATTGTTAATATACATAGTAATGCTATATTAAAGAACTGCTGATGTACCAATTTCGATAAATTATATAAAACGCCAAACTACTCAAGTAGTACCGAACTGCGTAAAAGAAACATCCTTATAACTCCAAAAATAATAATTCTATTAACTAACAATTTACTGCGTCGGATTAAGCGCCTCATTTCCAATTAAAATATACTTCTGAATTGAAATTTGAATGAAATACAGGGTCATGAAAAATCGAAGAATGTGAAAAAGAAGATTACAAATATATCGGCAACTGATAATCCGATCGACTTCGTTCTATATGCAAAATGTGTGTTATTTTATTGCCTTTTACATCCATTCCTTAGAACAAATAAATTCGAAAATTTTTATATACCTTTCATCAGAACGAATTTTTCGAGAGTCCGAAAAAAATAGTTCCGGATAATCGAGGTTGCTGATATTTAATAGGGTTCGTCCCATTCTTACATACTAACTACATACAAAATTTCAAGTCTTTATCTCAATTTGTTCGGGAGATAGAGCGTTTACAGACAGACAGACAGACAGACAGACGGACGGCAAAATTTTTTTTCTGAAAATATGTTTTTCGGAATCTCCGCTATCTAAAACGTGTAAATCTGTCAAAAAAAAAAATTTCGATTTTCAAAACGATTGCAAGACTTACCCTATACTACGTATGATAGGTAAGTAAAAAATTATATTTTTTGACATCAGGCTTATGTATTATTGAATTTATTTCAATTAATTTGATTCATGTATGTAAACCTGGAATTTTGTAATTGATTTTCACTCATTTTCTTTTAGGTTAGATAAAAAAAATTTCCACGTATGTTTCCAATCACAGTGTACCATTTTAATATTTTTAGAAATTATTTTTTTTAAATTAATGAATTAACTTTAAAGGCTTTTTCAGTTAGTCTAGCAGAGAGGATAAATCAGAAAATATTCTTTATCGTTAATACTATATACATATACCAATAGAATTAGTGTTGCATTAAAATATTCCAACTGGCTGTGAAGCTGCAACAATGAAATGTTTTAAACACTAAAAAGTAAAGAATGTAATAATTAAAACATATGCATGCCTTTATCCATTAATAGTTTAATATTAAAATATAATTTAAGAAAAACAGTTTAGAAATCCTGAATAGTTAGTTTAAATATTTTTTTTTTTTATTTTCAATCCTGGCCTTGTCACAGAGTTAAAATTACATTTTAAAAAATAAATTCACTTGTTTGTGCTTTCTTCTAAGCTTAAATCAAAGCATAATTTTTTTTCTCAGTCACAGCCTACATAAAATTAATATATTGTAATGGTAATTTTTGAAATGACATGAACTTGAGCCATGAAATTAGGCATTATTTTTTAGATAGTTATTGATTGCTTATGTTTTAACTATTCTCACTTTTATGCTTATTAAAGATAAGTCAAACTGTTTGTCATCAATTTTTTTTTTTTTTTTAAATAGAATAGACATTTTATAAGGTGGGCAACAAAGTACTCAAATATCCTTTTTCATTTTTATATGTATGTAATTTATATTATGATGGTATGATATTGATATTACTCTAATATTTTCAGTATAAAAATTGACTTTAAAAAATGCTTATTTTAAGTAACTATCTATTCAATTTTTGTTGCATAAACAGAAAGTGTTATTAATCGTGATTTTGAATATTAAATATTTGGTACACGGGTAAACCAAATTCTAAATATTCAGACAGTCAAGTAGTAAGTATCTGGCTAAATATATTGAATATTCAGCTGCCAAATAGTAATTATTCATCTGAATATTTGATTGGCTGAGTACTCTTATATTTAAGAGTTTTAACATACTAAAATGCTAGATTTTAAAACAATTTTACATAATATGAGTTGTAAATTTCCAACTGGGTGAGAAATGTCTAGATTAGTGTTCCAAGCAGTGATCTCTTAGCTGAAGCTCCCAATATTCTACCATCTAAACTATCAGACAAGTCTTTGGACAAATCTGGTAGATCCAAATTATCCAGCTAACCTTATTGATTATAGCATCTGGTTTGATATCTGAATAATCTGAACAGAATAAAACTGATGTAATGGAAACCAAATTTTTGTTCCCAACAATAATGAAAATATTTCCGCAAGATTTTTATAATATGAACTTTGCTTGTGCAACTGAAAATCAAAGTTTGTCCTGGAATGAGATAGACTGTATTTTTGACTGAATAAATAGACCAGGAATCTTCTTTCTTGGAAAAAAAATTGTTTGTCTTTATACCTATTGTCATCCTTGAAAATTGTTTCATTTTGTTTAGAAGCATCCTGTTTGTGAAAAGCAAGCAACAGAACTTTTGCCAAATAATAATTAGGAACTTGTATTTGTACATCATTAATTTCTATAATGGTTATTATCAATTGCTATTTTTTAAATGTTATTTTTCAAACAGCAAATAATCTAAAAGCATTTACTTTTATTTAAATATAATTGTATATCTTAATTATTCTGAACATATTTAATTATTGACAGTTAAAAGTAGAATTTGTATAATATTTATGAAAAATATAAAGTTTCTTTAAGTATACAGTTTTGCCAAATATCTAAATATTCAGCCAGGCCAAATATTTTGATGTTTAGCCAAACTAAATATTTACCAGACCAAATATTTAGGTATTTTACCTAATTGAATATTTCATAGAAGGGCCAAATACTGAATGGATACTGAATATTTTATGTACCTCTTGATATTAATTTTCAAAGTAATAATTAACTGAATAAATTGCAATTGTTATTATAATACCCATAATGTAATATAGTCCAAAGAAATGAATATCATATTTCACAAAAGAAATGAATATCATTAGCAAATTGTAATTTTAATTTTCTTCTTAAGTATAATTTGAATATAAGCAGATTCTTTTGAAAGTTTTTCACTTAGATAATATTACCATAACCAGATCTATTATGATTAAATAATTGTAACATGAAAACATTTAGTTACTTAATAACACTCTTATAGGTAACATAAAAATTTTAACAGTCCTACTATCAAATGATAATTTTCATCTGACATTTAATGGAAGAAACTTGATAAAGCAGCAATATAACGTACTGTAAAATTTTTGTTTTTCAGTGTTAAAGTATTTATTTGATGTATAGGAAAATCCTTAATTATTAATTCAAATCTTATACTATTACTGCAATCTAATTATTATGTTACTGATGTGCATGACATTTATTTAGGCCAAAAGTTTCCAATTAGAAACCTGCAAGCTCATATAACCTATTATGCCTATTTTTCTAGTCATTGAAGCCTTATACAGTAATTGATTTTTTCTACATTAAATTTTTTCATTTAAAAAGGAAAAGTTTCAAAAATGTACAAGAAAAATAATTGTGACAAATTTGATGTTAATTTAATAATTTGTCTAAACAATGCCTTAAATGTATAGATATTTTTAAAACCTGTAGGATGTGGCATATCATGTAATTCATATGTTTATTTGTTGCTGTAAGCACATAATTTTCAAATGCCTTATTTAGCTTCATATCAATTTGGATGGTTTCACTCATATGTTTTGTTATTATGGCTTATGTTCTTTTTAAGCTTTTATGATGACTAAACTTCTTTTAGGTAGTTTAGCTTTAAATGTAATTGCATTTATTATATCCAGATAAGACATTAACTAGTGGGAAAATGTCAACACCCAGCCTTTTAAATATAAATTAAATAATAATACTAAAGTGTTGGCATATATGTTTAATCTGACGTGAAACATTTTTAATACATTCTTGTTTAACATTTTAACTATTCTGATTAAGTTTACTAATTGTTAGTTACATTTTTAATTGTTTATTTAAATAAACTAATATAGATCTTTTCTCATAAATGATTCTATTTTTCTTTCTTTTTTTTTAATATATTTAATTGGAAACAGAGAAAAAAGCACAACAGTTATTTAGAATAGAATATATGAAAATTTTATGCACATCTTTATTGAATAAAGAATATTTCACGACATAAAATATACAATAAGTTCATTAAAACGGTTTTCTTAATATTTTAGATTTATTCACTTCTGTATTTTAATTTATTTTAAAATTCAGATAGTTTTAATAATCAGTATTGGATTCAAAATTTTCATATGTACTCTAATATCTATATTATTTTTTCAAACTTTAGAGGTTATTTTGATGGATGCTAATTATACCTTTGATCAAAAACTTGGTTGTGAAAATATTAGTTTAGAAGATTTAGTACTTAATGAAGAGACCATTAAAGTAGTCACATTTGGTCAGGTAATAATACTTCTCGTTTAGAAGAGAATTATTATACATTGTATTGTATTAATACACTAAATGTTTTGTTATTCATTTGATTTAGGGCATGGAAATTCATTTGAAATTGCTTTTGATTGTTGAGTAAGTATGTCTTGATTAAATTATTTGAATATGCTTATAATTTAGAACATGATTTTACTTTATTATTATTACAGCCAATATCTTTTAAGTATGCTACTAAATGTCTAAATATGAATTAATGTGATAATTTGGTTTGTTTTTTATTGAAGATATTTTTCTATACATAAATTGAAATTGGGTATGCACTGAAGTTTATGCTGTTAAATAAGGGAAAAAAAAAGTGCTTCATTTGATGAGGATAGGAATGTTCAACATTGTCAAATTGCGAGGGTTGAATTCTTTTCTTTTCTTTTTTCTTGTTGATTAATTGATATTGTTTATCATGTTTTGTCATATCATATTATGTATATTGATCTATGTATATTAATCTAATTCTAGGGAGAATCCTTTGCATTTCAATGGATTCTTTTCTTTTCTTTATTTTTTTTTTAATCTCACTTAAATTTCCTCCAGCACTACAAAATAAATCTACCCATTCACAGCTCAGAAACTCAAAAATCTTTTTAAAGCTTTTCAATTGCTTTATCATTTTCATCTTTTTTATTTTGTCACAATTATAAGTAACCAGTCATCTAAATCCCCCTCTGTCTCTGAAATTACCACTTCTGCTTTTGTCTCTTCCCTCTGCTAGCAGCAAGCACACAAAGTCTAAATTCAACAACTACAAAAAATATTCTGCCTTATTACTTTAGTATAACAAAACAAAATAATCTATCACTTAAATAACCCATTTCCTCCAAAATTTCCTCTTTGGTTCTCCAGACCCCCCCCCCCCCCCCACACACACACACATACACACTCACAAATTTAAAAATCTATGCTTTTTTTTTTTCTGCTATATTTGTCACTTTGTTGTAACAATAATTTTTCAATCATGCAAATTTCTGTCTCCTTATCTCTCCTCAGTGCACAAAGCTTAAAATCATTAACTCTTTAAATTTTTTTTCTGGCTTAGTTCTTATGAGCGCTAAATACAGTCGAACCCTGAACAAACCTCTATTTAACTTATTTTTCTTTTTTTCCAACTAAAATGAAGCTAAAACCCCCTATTTAACGAATAATAAACCCCGAATTAACAAATTTTTTCAATAGTTGAAGAAAAATTTTTGTTGCTAGTTTCAATTAGAAAAACATTGGATTGTTTTTCAAATGATGTAGAAAGGAGAAGACTTACGCAGTAATTTTTTATGTGGGAGGTTACATTCACAGACTTCTCATATAAGTAGACTCAGAGCATATAGCTTCAGTCTCATAATCATGTGCAAGGAAAACACATCAAACTGATTTTTCTCCCTTTAAAATCTCCTTGTAATTTCCTTGGCATTCTCATCAAAATTTCATTGGCATTTCTTTAAAATTCACTGCACTTTTGCTTAAAAAAGATTTCATTGAAATGTTGCGAAGGAAGCGATTATCACCTAAAGATACAACCCTTAAAGCTGCAAAAGGTACCTGATGTAATAAAAGTACAATTTCTAATTATGGTTTATTTTGTGTAGTGGCTTATTAGAGCTTATCTATGAGGTAATCGCAAAAATGTCTTTTTCATTTTGGATCCAGATATTACTTATAACCTCGATTTAACAAATAAAGTTTACAGTCCCAATGAATTTGTTTATTCGGAGTCCAACTGTAATCTTGTAAAAAAACTCACTGAAACATTTCCTCCTACTTGAGAAAGGGAGAATTTCTCAGGTTTGCAAAGAAATTATTTTTTGCATATTGGTGTCCTCATCTGCTTTTAGATATGTTTTACTCAACACCACTCTGTTTTAACACCAGTCAAAGCTATAACAAGTATTATGTGGACACTGCCCCAGCAGCAGGTGGCAAGTTTTATTAAAAATAAGGGCTGAAGAAGGATTTTAGAATTGATAATTTCATGATAAATCTATTTTACTATTTTCTTCCAGTTGGCTACAGTTTTTGTTTATTAGCCAAATTGCTAAGTTTGATCAACAGTTACCAAAAACCTTGGTATAAACTGTGGTATTTTTTTTCATAAAAATGATTTTATTTATTTATTTAATTATTTTTGCTTAAGGATGTTATCAAATTTTGAATCTTTTACTTTGAAACAATAATGTCGTGGATTTTTGTGCTTTCCCTGTATCATTCTGTGACAAAATGAAAACAACATGTTTAGAAAAATGAAACAGGCTGAGGGTTTCATAGATCAAGAATCTTATTTTAAAATTTATGTTTGTTTTCTAGCTGATTCTAAATTTAGCATATTTTAATCAGGTTATTTTCAACCTAAAGCTTATTATATTTTTAAAGAAATTTCATGTATAAACTATTTAGTATAGATATTAATATGAACATAGGACAATATTTTTTGCTGAATGCTGTACTTTTTTATAGGTAAAAAGAAAGATACAATGTTTAATTAATATGTTGCAGCATCACATTATATCAGGACATGTAATCAATCATATTTTTTCTTATGTTCAGTTTTCTTTCAACTGCAGTTAAGATAAAATGTTTCAATTCTGTTGCACTTTTTTTCATTCCCTAAAATAATATGTGATTCATTTCCAGTTTTTATTATATCAGAAATACTAGTGTTTTAAATTAATCAGTTTATGAAACACACCAAAATGTTTCATAGAATAAGATTTTTTAATGTTTCCTTCATCTGACAAAACCCTATTCATATCATTCTTCTGTCTGTCTGCCCATCGCAGTGTCTATACACAGAGATTTCAAATTTTATGTACTAACATCTGAATACCTCTAGTCACACGACAAATCATAAAATTTTGAAAAAGTCTATTATTTTAATTAAATCAATTTTACTAATGTCATCCATTCATTTTTTAAATTTAAATTTTAAAAGTGAACCTTAATTTCAATGTTTTTCCTGGTGACATCATAGATTGGAGGTAAAGTATCTTACTAATAAATAAAAGGTTCTTAGTTTATACTCCAATTCTGGAAGTTGAAATTTTCATATAAGATGGATTTAATTAAGAGAAATTTCTTAGTTTTGCCAATTTAAGTGTTTAAATTATTTTTATTGTTATTTAAATAAATTACTTGTACAATAAATTTATTTTGTTTTTGTTTTTAAAACTATTTTTAACTTTATACTTATTTTATTTTATTTTTTTTCTCAAATAGCTCTAATAATTGAAATGAGAATTCAAAATTATTAACAAGAAAAAAAAGCTTAAAAGCGATTTTTAGAGTATACTTAGGTATTATTAAAAAAAAAAGTAACATACTGTAAAAAAAGATGTTGTTTAGTTAAATAAGAGTATAATGATGCTCTCACTTATGTAAGATTTTAATAATTATAAATTGGCAATTTTGATTTACATTGGCAATTTTGATTTAAATTGACAATTGGCAATTTTGATTTAAATTAAGGATAAAATGTTTTAAAACATATTAAGAGCAAAACCTAATTTGACAATTGGCAATTTTGATTTAAATTAAGGATAAAGTGTTTTAAAAACATATTAAGAACAAAACCTTCAGTATGATCTGCACTCAAACTTACCCACTTGTTTATAGTTAGAAAAGCTCTGAATTATATGTGTGTGCATTTTTTTATCATTCTTTAATTCTGCCCTTGTAAATTTTGCTTTACATTTAATGAACTAAATTTACTTTGTTACAGCAATAAATTTGATTTGCGCTATAGTTTGTGTCTTTGTGATCAAGAAAACGATTTTAGAAGAAAGCGAAAAAAGTATGTTTATGAAGCAATTAGACGCATGTATCCAGACATTGATGTTCAAGAAAGCCAGGTTAGTTTTTCTTCTTTCCATTCATTTTTTTTTTTCTAAGTGACAATTATAATTTGGAAAGAAGTTCTATTATAATAATTTAAAACTTAAACTTTGTTTTTTTATTGTATGATTAATTTTTTTTTAATTATTATTATTGCAACCTTGGTGTAACTCAGGCTTCAAAAAGTTTCAGTTCTTACTATGTATTAAATATCTATAAAATGAAAGGAACACTAATAACAAAATATGTTATTTGTATTTTTTTTTTTTTTTTTTCATTTTAAAAGAAATAACTGTTAAAATGAATATTCACAGATGTCATCGAAATATTTTAAGCAACTTACTAAGTTGTCTTAAAGTGTTGGCTTTTGTTTCATTCCTTTACATAGCACATTTTTTTTTTCTTTTGTCAATTTCATTTTCATATAAATGAGCGTTGAGTTGTGTTGAAAATGTATCTAAGCTCAAGACCTATAGTAACTCCATAAAACGATGATATGATGTCATAGCAAGAGTGTCAGTATTGTCATTATCAGACAGTATTGTTTTTTCATTAGTTTGACTTCACTATGTGATTAAAGTTTGACTAATCAGTTGTCTTTAATTTTTTTGAAATGCTTTCGGCAATTCCTGTCTCAAAAAATTGTTAAAACATTCATGTATAGGTAAACTATAGATGCTTTTTAAGACACAGACTGAAACTTTTTTTTTGTAAAATTCTTTCAATTTTGTATAATATGCCAAGCTTATTTGGCTAAATATATTTTTATTTTTTAAAGAACACAAAAATTAACATCTGAATTTAATTAATTAGTTATTAAAGATACATATATATTAAGACAGACATGGACACAATTTGTACAATAATCCAATATGCAATGAAAAATTAGTCGGTGTCAAAAGCCTGGCTCTGACTAATCGGCTAATTTTCCACTCCATGTTAGATTACTGTATTAATTGTGTTCATCTCTGTCTTAATATATGTTTACCTTTTTAATATTTCTATTTTTCCTCACTTTAGAAAATTGATAAATAATTAAATTTTTATTGAATCAATTATTATTATTAAGCTATTTTTGACCACCTATTGATGTATTTTTTTTGTGTTAAGAGATAGTTCAATAGTCATATGTTTACATTAGCAGCAAAGTCCTATTTCTTTCATTGTGGACTTTTATATTGTTACATCACTTCTTAACATTGTATAATTCCATTTGTTTTTTACATTATGAACATCTGTTTGCCACAATATTGAATAGTTAAAATAACAACAAATAAATTACCTCAATGGACAGTTGATTGTCCCAAATCATTTTTTAACTTTCCTTAAATTGGATCCACTTCCAAGGATTGTCATCGTGACTGCAATACCTTTTTAGATGGATGTGAAAATGACTGAAGATTTTAAACAGGTTTTACAAGTTTTTTGCATGCAATGTTTTTAGCAATTTTAACCATGGTTAAAACCATCAAATCAAAAACTTTTGTCAAAATGTGTCAAAATGTGTCAAAAGCTGAATTTTAATAAAATATTATCCAAGGAGTTATTTGGTAAAATTGGATAGACTTTAACAAGAAATTCCAAATAAAACCACATAAATTTATTAAAATTGCTGGGCATAAATTGTGCAAAAACTTTCTGAAAAATTATTTCTAGAAAATGTGGTGCATTGCAAATAGACTGCAATAAGATACCTTATTGAACAGAAATTCTCTAACTTTTCTTTAATGAATTATTTTATTGTTAATGCATGCTATTAGTATGATAATGTATGTTTTTAAGATGAACAGTTAATAAATTCTTAATTATTTGTAGTATTTAAAATTATGCTGATTTAATCTAATATTTTGCAGTGGTAAATTGTTTAGATTTTTTCTTCTTTACATTTTTTATGTTTAGAAGTAGAAAATTATCCACCATAATTGGTATTTAATGAAGATATCTATATTCCTTAAGACAGAGCAAAGCTAAAGATATTTTCTTATCAGTACAAAACAGTACTTTTTACAAAACTAATTTTTCTAATTACTAATTTCATTAATAATTAAATTTGTCATAAGCAATTCAAAGACCTATTAACAAATACAGCTTAATCATATTTGTGTTTGACTGAATATACTCAAATATTGGTAATTTAGATGATTTAAATCAGTTAATATGGTTTAAAAATAGGGATGTACCGGATACTGATTTTGCCGGATATCCGATATCCGATTTGCTTGCCGGATTCGGATATCCGATACTAAATATGTCTTTATTTATGTTGAATATTTCTTTATTTCTTTATACAATGTCATCTCAAATAATAAATTGCAAACATGTTTCACACACCATTATAACATTTTAAACATATTAAAATATATTTTACAAAATTATATATCTTTGACTATCAGGGCTTGAAATTTAGGTTTTCCCAAGAGAAGAGAGTTTCCTACATAACATTTGTAAATGCAAGGGAGTTAAACTAAATGAGAGGGAAAAAAATATGTTTTTTTAAACCCTATTATTATTTACATGCCACTTAAATACAATAATATTTACAATTTATACCGACATGACAAAATACCATTGAAATAATTTAAATCAACAACTCAAGATAATTATCCAAAATGGTTATTTTAATTAAAACAAAAGAAAAGAATTACATATATTACAGTATATATATGTATGTATCATTTTTTTTTTCAATTTGCATTCAATGTTATGGCAATTAATAACAGAGTTGCTAAATGAATTTTTTAATTTAGATTTTATTCAATTTTATGTGATTTAGAATCTTTTCGATTACACTTTTGACAAACAGAAAAGAACAACTTTTCTTACATAAAATTATCGAAAATACTTGGTTATGCTTTTTTCATCTTATTTTTTTCTTAATTTTGTAAAATCTGATGTGCATTCATTTTTAATTTGCTTGCAAGAATAATGCATGTAGGTGATTGTATTGTCAATATCCTTCGGTGATTGTATATCACTTTGTAGAATTATCGTCAATACTGTCATCCCAGGCATTTTAGCTAATTGTTCTACTATGCATTGGAATTTTAAACCCATATGAAATTCTGAAAATGACCTAGTCAGTAGATTTCTTCTATTACATGAGAAATGGTTTATTTAAAAAAGGTATGTCTTAATTTCTGTGACTACACACTTCAACTATTTATTGTTTCTAAATGTGTTTCCTTGAAATTCATCATTTTTTTTTTGTTTTCAAATCACTTGTAAAATGGTTGTTGTTAACGGTCGAGGATGGACCTTGTGGTGTCTGCATTTTATTTTGTTTATGATTCGTCCAGGAATATTAAGGTTTAATCCATGACGTACTTAATATATGACTCTTATTACATAAATGATGTTTTTACTGACTTTCAACAACTCAATGGGAAACATTTAAGTATCTTATTTTGGGCAATGGATGTCCACATTTTATTTATTTATTTTATGAAATTCTTTAAATTTAGAAGAATTTAAAAAAACTTTGAAATTTACCAACAAAAGAAAATATTTTTTTAATTTTAAATATTTATAATGAAGTTACGAAAATAACTAGTTGGATGCACCAATCCCAAAACTCTCTTCTATTTCATAGATCTCAATGTTAAAAAATATTTACAAATATTAATACTACTTCAATATTGTTAGTTCAATATTATACCAACTTTGATTTTAATCTAGAATTTTTGCTGCAGTCAGCTAATTAAATTAAGAATGAGTTAATCTCGATCACGATACTTATTAAAATCAATATTTTTTTTGTTATTCTGCTATACCTCAGCTGCTTGCGAATAGCTAGTTTTAGCAAGATACGAAATTCCCATTGCTGCACGAACCGCCAATTCACTGTATAAAAGCATTATGAAAAAAAAAAAATTACAATAAAAAGAATATTGCCCAATTAAACTGATGGCATTGAGCACACAGGCTACGCATACTAATTGTATATTACAGCCTTATATTTTCAAGGGTTAATGCCGTTCGAAAAACAAAGGGGGAAATGACTCCCCCCATTTCCCCTTTATATACTTAATCATTGAATCCCCTAAACTAATCAGGGATATGCTTTATCACATAAAAAACCTATATAATATCCAAAATTCATAGCAAATCAAATAATTCTTCCAAAAAAAAAAAAAAAAAAAAAAAATATGTAATTGAAGAGGAGTTATTCCCCTTCTTTATACTCAACCCTCTGGATCCAAAAACCGCTCGAGATATTTTGAGATATTTTAAATCATATATCTTAATTCTTACCAGAAAATTAAAACAGCAATATTTGCTTTAATTAACAACAGAACATTCCGTATTGAAATAAAAAGAAATTAGCCATTGAATTTTTCTGGTATAAAATAAGATTTTCTGAACTACCTAATTTCTAATGGGTTTTATCATGGCCTTTAAAGGATTAATCATTAAACACATTAAGGTACATCCAAAATTTAAAGCAAATCTCATAATTTTGCATAAAAATTCATTTATCAAATTTAAGAGGATTTAAGGTAATCGCTCGTATCCCTTGTATGCTTAACTAAAGGACCCCACAGCTAATTAGGGAAGCATCTTATCACTATGAAACTGTATTCAAATATTAAAGAAATAGGTTCTGTAAGAAAAATCATTTACCTAAATTAAGAGGAGTAATCCGACCGATCCTCCATTTATACTTATCAAATGAAATCCCAAAACAAATCAGGAAGTGCCTTATCAGAATGAACCAGGGGTGATTCTCGTCCGAAAATTTAAGGCATCCTCTTCCGAAAATTTAAAATTGGGTTATCAGGTCCGCATAGTTGCCAACTTGTACGGTTTTGCGTAAGGAAAAAACAGTCGCGGAGAAATGCAAATTTCATGAAAATTCATTTCGAAAAAGCACACATTTCGTTAATATTTCGTGGAAAAACGATTTCGTCCATGTTTTTGTCAACGAACTTTGTCAAAACATCGCTGAAAAACGCGAATTTCCTGTGCGGATCGCGGAAAAAACGGCAATTTCGCCAAATATTGCAGATAAAACACTGATTTCGTTTGAAGACCGCAGGAAAACATAGATTTCGTCTAAAGATATATCGGAATATGGCGGATATATGGCCAATTTCGTTAAAAGATCGAGGAAAAAAATGCCGTTTTCGATAAAAGATCGCTTTAAAATATTTTATCAAAAGATCATTGAAAAAAAATGCTGATTCCATCAAAAGATGACGGAAAAAACGCCAATTTCGCCATAAGATCGCGGGGATAAAACGCCGTTTTCGAGAAAAGATCGTGTAAAAATACAAATTTTGTCTAAAGATCGTCAAAAAAACGCCGATTTCATCAAAAGATCGCGGGAAAACCGCCGATTCTGACAAAAGATCGCAATAAATCGCCGATTTTGCCAAAATATCGCAGATGAATCGCTGATTTCGTCTGAAGATTGCGGGAAACGGTGATTTCGAAGATCGCAGATAACCCCCCTCGAGGGGGCGGGGTGATTCGCGAAATCCCCCCCCCCCCCATATTTCGAAAATGCAATGTGAATTTCTGAAAAAAAAATTTTCACAAAGAATCACCTCTGGAATAAACACATATCCAAATTTTGAAGCAAATCGGTAAATCCTGCGTGAAAAACCCATTAAACTAATTTAAGGGGGGGGGGGGATTACCTTCCATTTCCCCCCTCTTAGACATCAGAAAACTGATCATGGCGGTGTCCTCATCAGAATGATCCTATGTCTAAATTTTGAACGAAAACTGATAATTCTGGATGAAAAACCCATTGATATAAATTAAGGGGAGGAGTATTAGCCCCCCTTCCCTCACTTATATTTGTCAAATGAACTCCCAAAACTAATCATGGAAGAGCCTTATCAGAATATACCTATATCCAAAATTTCAAGTGAGTCTCATATTTTTATCATGAGTTATGACGTTACTCATGTGCATACATATAGAACGGGTGGGCACATAAGCTCTCAGACTTTGAAAGCTGTGAGCTATAAATCATTATTATAGTACCACCTTCCGGCGAAATATTTTCAAATTAAAGGCAGACCTGACAGCTATTTTTAGAAACATATCCAAAGAAATTTGATTCAATTCTATGCATAACTTCATACAGTGTTTGATGTAGAATAATGAAAATGGCACAAAATTTTTTATTACAGCACCGCCTTACAGCGAATTTTTCCATATTGAAGATGGACCTGCTTGCTAAAGCCAAAAACATGCACAAAATATTTGGTTCATTCTACGTATAACTTCACACACTTTTTGATGGTATGATGGCGACACTGGGACAGACAGAGGTTTTTAATAAACATAATTTTTTGGGATATTGGATCCCTAAAACATGTAAATTCGTCAAAAAAAAATTGATTACATTACTTTCTTCTATCAAGGTTAGAAGAAAGTAAAAGTATATGTTTAGTTGTTTAACTTAAAAACCAATTAACCTATTGTTTAAATTAAGAGAAAGAAAGAAAATTAAGAAAATCACAGCTTAATAAACAATTTAAAATTTTATAAAGACTAAAGACAGAAAACCAACGTCTAGAAATGCATAAATAATGCATGTAAATTGTATCTTTACTATCAGATTGTAAAACAAAATTTAAAGTCAAAATAGCAAATAAAGCCTTTTTGCAAAAATGTATAAAGATAGGAAACCAAAATTTAGAAATGCAAAAATAGTGCATGAAAAGGTAGCAAACAGCCGTTTCAAATTTACTATCATTCTCTGACGTAATTGGTATATAAGCCTGCGCTTCTCTGTCGCTTTGCTCAGCTTAGCTTTTTCTAGCACGCTGAGTCTTGTACTGATGAAGAATCTTAATAGTAGATTCAAAACGGCTGTTTGCTACCTTTTCATGCATTATTTTTGCATTTCTAAATTTTGGTTTCCTATCTTTATACATTTTTGCAAGAAGGTTTTATTTGCTATTTTGACTTTAAATTTTGTTTTACAGTCTGCAAGTAAAGATACAATTTTCTAAAAGATATAAATATAAATTCTTGAATTTATTACAGAGTTTAAATAAAAGTAGTAAGGAAAGCTTGCAATTCTTTAAGCTTTTGAGAATGAACTTTTACTCATTGATAGGAAACTTATTATTTCATCTTTTGCATTATAAACAAAAGTTTTTCAGCATTGTTTGGGATCAAACGATTACTGTTATTGATCTATATTTGCTTTCCTGCATTCTTCTGGATATCTGATAGATAAGTCGGATATCTGGTGATTGTGATTCGGATATTGAAAAATCAGCCGGATATCGGATATTGGAAGGATATCTGATGCGTCCCTATTTAAAAGGGCAGTTTACCTCAAAATTGGTCAAAATGTGGATTATTATTATTATTATTATTTTATATTAAAGGAAAACTTGTTTGATTGTAAATATTTTGACACCTCATTTGTACTCATAAGGAAATTTTATCACAATATATTGTAAGTTTTTTTAATGCACCTAACACAATTACCCATATAAATTAAAACTTCAAATAACTTTTTCTCAGTGTTCACACTTTCATCACTTTTTTTAATGCTAATGCTTTTTCTGTATTTGAGATAGAGATTTAAACTGTTTTGTGTATGTTCTTTATTATGTATGTGATAAATTTGCTCATGGAATTAGCCTTCAAATTTTTTTATTAATATTTTTTTTAATGCAGTATATGAGTAACATCAATATCTGCATATATCAGTAAAAACAGTATATTAAATGTAATATTAAATGTATCCAAAAAATCCATGCCCAGAAGAAAATACACAAAATATAAAAAATGTACAAAAAAAAAAGAAAAAAAAAATGGACAGAAATATCAATATTTTTAAAAAGTAGTAGGGATTTTAAAAAAGACTATTTTTTAAAAGCTTTTCAAAAATTTTAATTAAGTATGCAGTTATTTTGTGAGTTAACAATTTGAAACAAAATTGTTAAAAAGGTAAACTGCCTTTTTAAACTAGGTCATATCAAAAACTAGTTTTTGATGGCTAAAACCCAACCTTAAATTTAAACAACACTTTAGTTTCAATTCATGTTTGTTCAAATATGCCATTTGACTGTTGACAATGTCAAGTTAATCATAAAATTTATCATGTTGACACTAAATTTTTATGTGTCGGTAAAAAAACAATTTCAATTTTCTGGTATTTTTTTTTTTCACCCGGATTAAAATTTCATATCTATTTCCTATTGAACATGCTGAAATTATTGATTTGTTAATTTAATATTTGATTTTCATAATTAAAAATATGTCTTTGAGTAAAAAATGCCTAGTTATGCTTGGTTCCATTCATGAATTTTAGATAAGTATCAGAGAAAACTTTTTTAAAGAACAGTTAAATAGGATTTATAACCTGCAAAAAATTATTACAGTAACATTTCTTATGTTGGTTAGTCCAACTCTTTAACCTCTTTATATCCCGGGTTTATTTATGTACTTTTTTTTAAATTTCAGTTATGAATTTATATTAACAAACTGAAAAGTAAGAAAAATTGAACATTGAAAAAAATTTGTTCATAAAATTTGATAACACATGGGGACTCAAAATTTCAGACAATTACTCAAGATGTTATTGTACTTTTTTTGCATTACAAAAACATTGAAAAACATAATATATATTTAACAATGTTTTATTACTAGTGGACTTTATATATGGTATCTTAACACACATATTTATGTTTTCATTTTTGTACATTTCTGCTGTAAGCTATTTTTATGTAACACATAGCTCACTAAAAAAAAACATATTGTAACAAATTTATATTTTGTTTAGTTCTGCTATATATTAGACTATATTCCCACAAATTTCTCTCTTTTTTTAAACATTATTTATATACATGAACTTAAAAAATTGTAAATTTTTAACTACAGTTACAAAAATACTATTTTTATTAATTTTACCTTTTTGAATTATTAAAAAATTAAACTTTGTTTCTTTTATTTATGAACAGGTTCCAACAATTGGTGTTATTGCTTCTGGAGGTGGTTTTCGAGCTATGACTGCTTTTGGTGGTGCCATGAAAGCTTTGTCTGACACGAAGATACTAGACTGTGTTACTTACTTAGCAGGCTTATCTGGCTCAGCTTGGTATTTGATTTTATATGTATATATACATATATATATATATATTATAAAGATTGTCTTTATATCTGTAAGGGAATGCAACTCGTTGGCTTTCTGACATTGCATTGTGCAAATACCAATGCGTTCTCGGAACTTTGTTGCCAGCCAGCCATTGCTGTGTGATTCACATATTCATTTAATCGTGTTAACCTTTTAAGCGTCCTGCAGATTTTTTCATTCATCTTTAATGATTCATAAAATAACTGTAATAATAACGAAAAATATTGATATGAAGATTTGTATTTGATAACTTTTTATCTTGTCATGCAATTCAAAAAAGTAACATTAATGTCAATCTTGCATTAAATCAATTTTCGAATTAAAGTATTATGTGGTGGAAAAACATGGTTAGGTTGCTTAAAAAGTTAAGATGTATGGCAATGACACCATTTAGTTCACAGAACCTGGTTTAATATCCTTTTTTCATACATGTTTTTCTTTTTAAACCAGGTCCATGCTAACTGGAACTTGAGAATTCTAAAACTGATTAGTGACTGGACATATTGTTATTTAAGAAGTCTTGGGGATAAAAAGGCCACTTAAAATCGGTGTTCCTCTCTATTTAAATGCCGTAATTCAAACTATTTCTGCCAGATTGGAATACTACAAGAATGGGAGGTGATTTGATTCGTTTGGTTTAAAAGGATCTGAGCATTGTGGCATTAAATAAGTGTGTCTACTAGGGCTTGTGCTAAACCACAAAAACTGAGAATTTGTATTTAGATCAGCTTTTTTTATTTTAAAGAGCATCCAAAAGTTATGTTTAAAAATAATACGATGTATTGCTGGAAAATAAAGTTATCAGGAGCGAAATGCTTTTAAGTATCAGGATTATTAAACTTAAAAGAATATAAGATGGGACTTTAATTTTTAAACTTTTAAATTTCAATCTTCACTTTAGTTTTTTTTAAAGGAATTAACTTTATCCTTTCATATATATATATATATATATATATATATATATATATATATATATATATATATATATATATATAATAGACTTTCTCAAATCAAATCTGAAATGACAGATAGATTGTTTTTACATTACATTGTTTACCTTCTTTAAGTAGCAATTTTAATGTAGTAACAGATTAACATAGTGGAAAATAGCCTATCTCAATTTTAGGCTTATTGAAACTTCTGTAATTTTAACACTCGAAATTAAGAATATACCAAGTAACACTTTCATCCAAAATGCAAAATGATTGGCCATGTGTGACAAGTATTCAGATTGTGATTGGAAAAAAAAAAAAAATTGAAGATTTTTGTCAAATCAAAATATGTTCATAAGACAAATTAAAATAATCTTGGTGTCAGTTTCTCAAATGATACAATACATAGACGCATTTGAAAATGCAAGAACTATACTTAAAAAACTGATGCTAAAAATTTAAAAATTGCATACTGGCACTCATTTAAAAGGGTTAAATCACTACATTTGATTCTTAAGCAATTTAACTCATGTTCTTCACTTTGTTTCTGTGCTTCACTGCCATAAGGCTTACCATCTGACAATAGATCTATGGCCCGAGCTTTAGATTTAATCAGGAACCAAGATCTATATAAATATATGAGGTATGTCTATTAAACAATGAGGCTGTGATTTCACCTAATAAACAAAGCAGTTTGAGCAAACAGCTGTAGCTGCATGCTTAGTGACATTGATTTTGTGTAAATCATCATAAAAACTGATGTATTCTATGACTTTCAGTTGATTCTATGTAGAGATGTAAATTTTCCGGAAAAATATAAGTGGCGGAAAAAAACTGGTTTTTTACCGGTTTTTTTCGGGAAAAAACGGAAAAATTGGAAAAATTGATTTTTCATGACTGTTTTTCCCAAATAAATTATATTTTCTTAGAGAATATTAAATAATAAACATTTTTTTCCCATTTATATGTATTAAATGAAAATTATTTTCACTTTATATTACAAAATAAAAAGAAACTAGCAAAGCCTGCTTTTAAAAGTTTAGTTTTTTTTTTTTTTTTCCACAGCCTAAGAATTTTTATTAAACATTATTGTTTGTTATATCATATCTCTGTTGAAATGATTTTTCAGTTACATGTTTAACTAACAATTGACCTAATGTAAAAACCTGAGCCAAAATGTCTGCAGTTTGGAATTAAATAAATTATATTTACATAAGTATAGTTTTTAAGTAAATGATACTAGTTTAAAGAAATTATTGCAGTTTTGTCATTATTATGAATATCAGTATTCAAAAATTCCATTGTTTGTTTAAAAAATATATATTTTTACACTATTATTTTTTTTTCTTAGAATTATAATTTTATTTCCTTTATAAAATATGTTTAGTTTTGGTATAGCTTTCCAATCTCAACTCAAAAAAATTTTGATTTAGTTTTATAATCTAAATTCAAACAAAACTAAGTTTTACTTTGGCTTACTCAGGTCTGCAACTAAAAAATAGCATAGGATTTATTGATTGTTAGATTTTTACTCACTGAAACCAGAAAAATATTTTATTTTATTTTATTTTTTTTTATTTTTTATTTTTTATTTTTTTTTTTAAAGTTTAATTAAATGTAATTTTTTTCTTTTTACCCTGAAATCGGGTATTCTATTCTTGAGTAAGAAACCATTTTCAATAATGTTTCCACATGGTAATTTTATATTTCTAAGAGTGGAACTCAAAAGTTAGGAAAACAGAACACTACAAATAGAAAATGCTCACGAGGAATTAACAAAAGCAATTACACACAGAGATAAACTTCTACTGTGCTTTAGAAAACTACAAAAATTCAAAGTTTAATCAAGAGGGAAAGTATAATTTAGAACATAGTTACTTGTCATTTTTTTTTTTTTTTTTTTTTTTTTTTTAATCGCAGTTGTACTTTTTTAATGCAAACTGCCCATGTTTTTGCAACATTACTGTACATTATGGAGGCAAAAAGAAGGGCAATTTTAGATTCAACACCTTGAAAAAACATTCAATTAATCAGTTATAACAAAATCTTGGAAAATGCAGCATAGTAGTGCCACCTATAGGGCAATTTACACCAAAAACTGAACAACATTAATATATATCAGAAACTGTCTAAAGCTGTAGTTTGATTTAAAAAGAAAAATCGTCCTTGAGGTAAAGCTATTGCGATAATCATGAATAATGCAGCATAGCAGCATCATCTGTTGAGCAATTTACATCAAAAAGTAATGAGCACGAAGTTATGTCAAAGATTAACTTAATCTGAAATTTTATAAAAATACATACATTAGTTTGAGATACAACTATTGTGGAAATTATGAATAATGCAGCATAGCAGCGCCATCGGTTTGGCGATATACACTAATAACTAAGCATCTTGAGTTTATATCAAGGTGTAACTGAATCTAAAGTTTTGTGAAATTATGTGCATCATGAGGTAGAGTGTCCATAAAATTTGTCATATGCAGACTCACAGAGTGACAGATATTTTCCAAAAATCATCAAAACGTGTTCAGGACCTTCTAAAACTTTTAAATACACCAAAAACTGGAAGTCAAATTTTTCACTAATTTAATACTTACTTCTTGAAAAGATAGATTAAAGTAATAAATGCATACTTCAAAATTTTATGTTGAATTTTTAACTTTATCATTTCCATTAATCGGCATCTTATTACAATAACTTTACACATGAATTAATTTTTAAAAAGAGAAGTTGCATTTAATTACACATCTAATTTTTTTTTTTCATGTAATCAAGTTTTTGTGAAATTGTGAACTTTTTGTATATACTTGTACAAAATATATTCAGAATTTTTTAATAAAAAATTACTACTATATTTAGGTTCCTATTTAGACATTTTTAATAAGGTTATTTACATACATATATGCAACTTAATAAGATTCAGTTGCTGTATGGCATGAGATTTTTTTTTTCTTCAATCACTGCACTTGCAAAAGATTAAATTTGTCGATTAAACTTTTTCTGAAATGTCTATTTTCAAGAGAAATTTTGCAAAGGGTCTTGTGTTTCAAACAAGAAAAAAATGTGAAGGATCCTTTCAAGTCTTCTCAAACAGATTTCTGCTCAGAGATCACATTACCCACATTAAAATTTTCATGTGAAACACTCAACATAAAAATAAGTAAAATAAAAAGTATGAGAATGTAGCTATTACAAAATTTTCACTATATTATTTCATAAATGAAATTTCAATTTTTCCGAACTGGAAAAATTGAAAAATAAGACTTCGGAAAAAAACCGGTTTTTTTCCCAATTTTTCCGGTTTTTTTCCGAGCATTCCCATCTCTAATTCTATGTCACCATTTAGTTTTATGCTGTTTTCTGTATATTATGCCACAAAAATGTTTAAATTTGAAAAGAATGACTTACTATTGTGCAAAAGTATTTGAATAGCACAAAGGATTCAGCGACAGCCATCAGAATGTTGATGATGATAAATGACTTACATAATGAAAGAGCTAGATGATGAACTTGTTTTTCAATATCAAAGGTGTGATTTTGGCAGAATGAACTTGCCACAGAAAACTTCATTAATTGTTTTCTACTAATCAAAGAATTTCCTTTTTGAAGTACTGTTTTTCTGATTTATAATAATGATCTTTCAATAAATCTGTTATAGATGCTTTAATGTTTTATGTAAAAGTATAAAAACCAGTGAATATATGACATCTTATTTACATAATGTAAAATATTTTCAAGCATGAAAATGTATTACTTTTTAGAATTACCTGGTTTCTTTTGATAATAGCTCATGATTTATTAGAGTCACTAAAAATATTGAAGTTCCATTGAATACTTATTATGATTACATACAATGCACATCTAAGATCTTACATAGTATTTCCCCAGCATTTTTTTTAAATGCAATTATTTATAAATGCCAATTTTTTCAATATGATGGAATTTTCACTGATGGAAGCATGCTTCTGATTGATGAACTGTGATCAGGCAAATTGAATTTTGTGTTATTGAAAGACATTTTTTAATAAAGTTTGTGTAGAATGTATTGAATTGAATTTTTGTGTTAGCTTCAGAATACTACATGGTTGATACTGCTTCATGATCAAGAATATTACAAACAAATGGCAGATTCATACAATTGAAATTTTAAAAACTATTGTGATCTAAGGTTAAATTATTGTTTCAAAATTTTGTTGGTTAAGATTGTTAATTGCTAAATAACATTGTGTTTTGATTCTTTACTTAAATCTTTAATGTAGTTTGATTCTTTACTTAAAAATCTCTTTTGCTTAAAAGTGGCATATAGACATAATAACTCATGCCTATTTTGTGGCATTACTAATCTTTGTTAAATAATATTAAATAATCTACTAACTAGTTATAAAATGATTGGGACAGGCTTTTACACTAAAAATTTTACTTAATATTACTTATTTACATAATTTCTTGTAATAAATATACAGTAAAACCTCGATTAACTAAAACTCTCCGTTAACCAAAGTCTGTTTCTTCTGCACTTTTTTTTTTTTCAATTTCTACTATCATCCAAAATTTTCTCTTAACAAACATGCATTTTTCAGGGTTTTTTCCCCCTCATTCTTTTTGTATGCAAGCTTTCCTTTCCAAACTACGAGTGCAGATGTATAGTTTGGAATTCCCTATTTTAGAATTCCTTCTTGCAAGCTCAATTCTCGGTATGAGTGTACTCTTCCCCACTTTCAAATGTCTCTGTTTTAAACAAAAACACACCCCATTTATAAAATTTGGAAGGTCATACTGCTGAGTCCCAGAACAATCGAATCTTGTTGCACCCTCTGATTGTAAGCAAGTGCAAAGAACCTAACCTCTTTTTTCACCTCAAGAACAGATCAATTTTCATTGCAGCATAATTTGAAAAGGGGAAAGAGTCACTTTGTGTCACTAATCCTTTGTGAACAATTCTATTTCAGAAAAGGGAAAAGGAAGAAATAAAGGAAAAACTCGTTTGCTATTCTCTTTCTACTCCTACTAGGACAATCTTTTAGGTATGGTCACTTTTGGCAGCTAGTCAGAATTCCTGTTTGTTCTCGTTTTCTGCTCTTACATTTCTGATGAGAATTTCCTTAAGTGCTATCACATAGTTTACGCATTGCCTTTTTTATTTTTTTATACTCAGGTTTTCTTTTTTATCATGGCTTCCATTAAGATAAAAATAATCTTATTAACCATACAGGAAAAATATGATGTTGGTACACGACTTGAATCAGGAGAAGCTGTGACAAAACTTGCAAAGGAGTTGAAGATGAGAATAATTCTGGAGTAAATAGGATCAGTAACAATGATGCTTTTGAGTGTTTCTCAAAAGGCCTTGTTTGGTTTGAGCAACAGGAACAGTGCGATTCCTCTGAACTCATGTGTTTAAGAAAACTTCGGGATAGAGCTGCACAGCAAAGAATGGCCAATTTACACTAAATTAAGCTTGCATTTACCATTGTAAGTTTTTGTATCAGAAATAAATTTATTTTCATTTATAATTTTAATTTAGTATTTAACAGTTAAAATAAGTCATAATAACAGTTCAATGACAATATTACATATTAAACTAAATGATTATTGATGAATTCTGGATTATCTGAAAATTTCAATTATCGGAATTAGGGTCGGTCCCAATTACTTCAGCTAATCGAGGTTCTACTGTATTGAATAAAACTATAATGTAAATTTATGATATTATAGGAAATTCTATGCCACAGTTTCTTAGTAGCTTTTGCCCATTTTGATGCCCTGTGTTAAATTATACGGTTATATAATTTAATCTTGTTTTATATATTCTGCAGAAGTTTTTGAGTTAATAGAATAATGTTGTCAATAAGAAAAGTATTTTAACAAAAAGCAGTAATTAATATTTGCTCTCTAAACTTGTAGTATTTATTGTTTCATGTTTTATATGAATGTAAAACATATCTTATGTAATTTGTGCTTTTTTTATTAGGTATATTTCAACTCTTTATTCTCATCCTGATTTTCCAAGAATTTCACCTAGTGAAATGCTTGATGAATTGAGGAAAAATGTTCGCCATAGCCCTTTTTGGTTATTATCACCTCGTTCCATGTATCGCTACATTTCCAGTATTAAAGCAAAATATAAGAATGGACAACCTGTTAGCTTTACAGATTTTTTTGGTCATTTATTGGGTGATACATTACTAAAAGATGTTAGTATTATAAATTTTTGAATAATTCAGTTCTTTTGAATATTTGTTTTAATATATGCAATTTTTCTCTATGTTTAAAACTTTTCTAAATTAAATAGTTTTATGCTGTTGAAATATATAAATTTTAAATTTCCTTTGTTTTCTTTTTTAAGTTAATTTTTTTAGCATAATCTTGTTCTATTTTTAAATGATAAAGAAATGCAAATGTATTTAGTTGTATTTTTGAAAAAAAAAAAAAAAAAAAATGCGATTTTGTAATTAATTAATGTACTGTAAATTTTTATTTAAAATATTTTTATTTACCAGGAAAATTTCTAAAATAATGACACCATTTAAATATGTAAACCCCCTCTCCAATTTTAAACAAAGTTCATTTTTCAAAAACTTTCTGTTTAGAAGCCTGCCTACCAAAAATCTTTGATTCGAATGTGTTTTCATCCATCCTTTGACTGAATTGTTGATATTATCGCTAAATTTATCAAGGATAGTTTCTATTTTACATGCCCCCTTGTGTGTATGTATTTGATATTCTTTTCAAGAGTACTGTTGCACAATGACCTTTTATTTTAATTGTTGATGAGCTGTGTCCTTTTTCATATTTCTTCTTTGTACTCTTTTATATGTGTATGTACTAGAGGGGCTCCGCCCCCCTGCTCGCTATGCTCGCCAAACCACTGCTTGATCGCTTCGTAATTTCCAGTTGTAGGCTACCCCTGCTTGCTGCGCTCGTCAATACCCCATGGTATGAATAAGCAGTTGCAGACCTTTCAAATGATGTGTTACACGACTGGTCTTGTAAAGAAATTAAAAATGTGCGCCCCCCTGGAGGGCAGAGTGGGGGGTTGACACACAAGACATCTATAATATGAATAAGCAGTTGCAGACCTTTCAAATGATGTGTCACATGACTGGTGTTGTAAAGAAATTAAAAATGTGCATCCCCCGGGGGGGCAGACATCCATAATATGAATAAGCAGTGTCAGACCTTTCAAATGATGTGTCACACGGCTGGTGTTGTAAAGAAATTAAAAATGTGTCTCCCTGGGGGCAGAGCGGAGGGGGGGTGACACACAAGACATCCATAATATGAATAAGCAGTTGCAGACCTTTCAAATGATGTCATACAGCTGGTGTTGTAAATAAATTAAAAATGTCTCCCCCCCTGGGGGCAGAGCGTAGGGGGACACACAAGACATCCATAATAGGAAAAGGCAGTTTCAGACCTTTCTAAAGATTTGCAACACGAGTGCTGTGGATAAAAATTTAAAAAGTTCCCCTTTGAGAGGGGGGGGGGGCAAAGTGGAATGCGGCGCCCCAAACATGCATAATTGGAATGAGCAGTTACAGTTCTTTTAAACTATAGGGGGACTCTGCCCCCTATACGCTCGCCAACCCCCCCGCCCCCGCGTAATCGCTTCGTGATTCTGTTCGGTATTGCTTTGCAATCCCAGTTGGAATCGCTTCGCGATGCATACATGGAGCCCTTTCCTGATTTGTCTATTCGACTCATGGAAGGAGTGGTCCACCCGGACGCGTTATTTCCGGAACCCGTACACATCAGCATCATTCCAGGAGTCATTCCTTTTAAGGCTAGTTTTTTTTTACTATAGAAGTATATAGTGCCCTTTTTTGTAGAAAAATGTGTGACATTATTTTCTTTAATTTAAAAAAATAATAATGGAAAGTTTCTTTCTGCATAATGAAACATATTATCCATCCAAAGCTGAAGATCTGATTTTAATAAAGTTCTATTTCCAATTTCAGGATGTTGAATAAATAATACAAACATTAGGTTTTCTTTTTCTTTGCAGTCGCTCTATAGCAGACATGTCAAACACATGGCCCGCTATCATTTTCTCTGTGGCTTTGCCAAGCCTTTTCCATTTTTTTTATGTTTGATTCAGTTCTTGTTTGGTAAGGAAAATACATTTTGCATGAACACACATGGAGATGTTGCAAGTTTGCCAAATTGGGGAATGTGTATATTCAAAATATCTACCAGTATAACTGAATATTAATCTTTGAAATAAATAAAAAACTGAATAGCAATCTTTAATAACAGAAACTCCATGATTAAATAAAGAGAAAATTACTAGTAAAAAATACTTTTTTGTGAGTTAAAAATACATATTTTTTAATATTTGCTGTTTTTATTTTTACAAATTGAAAAAAAAATTGGAATTAATAAAATCGACATGTTTTTCATAATAAAAATTTTTACATTTTTTTTCTGGTGTGTGTTTTAAGTTTTTATCGATAAGTATCTTTAAATTTTGCAGGATTTTATTGTTGTTTTTAAACAAGGTTGCAATTTTAATGTACATATTTCCTTTTCTGCAATTATAAAAAAAATATGTATATTGTGTGTTTATTTTTTAATTGCGGCCCACGGCTTCATATACAATACTAAATTTGGCCTGCCATGGTAATCATGTTTGACATGCCTGCTCTATAGTGTTTTTTGTGGGGCACTTAAATTTTCTAATAAGTTATTATCCAGTATTATTATTGCAATTTGTTAAAAATTTGGATGAAATTGCTGAATTAACAATGGAGATATATTTTTTAATAGTAAGAAAAAAAATAGGTTCTCCTTTTTATCTTATTATTATTTTTTTTCTGATTGCTTGAAGCTCAATAATTTCTGCCCCCCCCCCCCCCCCCACCCCACCCTCCGCACTTAAACAATCCAAACTTGATCACACATTCACAAAGTTCTTTTTGTATGTTAAACAGAATTTGAATAGTTTATTTTTTCTCTAAAAAGGAAATATTATTATTTAGAAGATTATTTAATTATTAATTTTTGTTTATTTAAAAATTAAAACTTTTTTTTTTTTTTTTTATAAACATATCTATTATATTTTTAGAGATGTGATACAAAATTGTCTGATCAAAAAGAAAAAGTTCAGAGTGCAGAAGTTCCGTTACCATTCTACACATGTTTACATGTGAAAAGTAACGTTTCAGCTAAAGTTTTTCAAGGTACATCAGTTTATTTATCTGTTTAAATTTTTTTATGTTAATGTTCCTTTTAACTTGGTAGCTATGCTAATAATTGCATCATACTTTGTCTATTTTCATACTTAATTATCTATTGTCATACTCTTTTTAAAATTTATTTTTGCTTTAAACTTCATATTCTCATTATTTCTCTTGAATTTTTCATGTTTGAGATAATTATGCATTCATTTTGATTATTATAAGATCTGTTTTAATGTAAACCTGGCTAGCACAGCAAAAATTTCAGTAAAATTGTAAGAATAATATTATCGATGCAAAATTAAAGAATGAAAATGTTATAAATATACTATGTAATAGAAAATATAACTTTAAACTATCTAATTTATAATATTCATTTTCAACAGCAAAAATAACATTTTTTAAAATTTGTTTTAATTATATCTATAAATACAGATTTAGATGTTAAATGAAATTTGCTTAGAATAAAAAGTGACAAATGTTAGCTAGAAAATGCAGTAGTGTTACTACTGTTCAGTGATTAACCTCTTAACCTATGATTTATGTTTGAGAATTTTGAGCCGGAAACGTAAACAAGTTCATGCAGCGTTCGAGCCATTCACACGACTTGTGTAATACGCTAATCGAGTGTGATCAATCATTGTTCTACAGGCTATGCCCATGTTTGGCCCGATCATCGTACACAGGCTATGCCAGTAATATTTATGTTTGGCCCGATCATCGTACACAGGCTATGCCCATAGTTGTTGGTTAAGGGGTTAATGATTCAATAAATAAGAAATTACCCATAGAATAAGTATGATAATAAAGATGTCACCATAGATATGTTTCATCTGTGACCAAAATGCGACCATTCAGTGATGTCACATTCTGTCTTAAATGTGAGCTTCTTCGAAAAGTTTAAAACAAATTAAAGATCTTATCACAACTTGTAAAAAATATTTTGCTAGTCATTTTTCAAATTTTTGTAATTTCATATACATTACATCAAAACTGTCACAAAAAACACCATGTTACAAAATCACACTGCAAAATTATTCTAAGAGAAGGAACATTTTAAACAAGGCTATCTTTATGCATGGGAGCATCTTATTGATTTTTGTTGGTCTTTCAAAAATTAACCTGCATTCTCTTATAGATCATTAACCTATAACAAAATATATCTGTAAATAGATCACTTTTAGTTGATATTTAATTAGAAATTTATAATGCAAACATACCAAAAAATGTTATTGTAAATTAGGAAAGTTATTCATTTGTTTTATTTTTTATTTAAAAATTATAATCTGTGTTAAATAACTGCAAACATTTTTATCTACTACAGATTACTGCTATCAGTAGAGATGGCAGAAAAAATTAAAGAGTACATTTTTTTTTCTTTTACTATGAAGTATCATTACAGTGTGGAATTCCATTGTGGCCAAATTTGTGCTTTCAGATTTTCTGATATCCAAACCAAAGTTTAATTTTTTTTTATCCAAGCGTTTTATTTCTTTCTTTCATGGGTGAAATATTCATGAATAAGATAAACATATAAGATGAATTATTCGTTTTTCTCAGAAGGAAAAAAAAGTATATTTCTAAATTCTTTTTCTTAAATGTATCTCAATTTTTATTTAGTAATTCAAGCATTTATTTGGAAAAATAAAATAATTTTCTCACCATTATTTAACCTTTTAAAATTTATTTGAAAGTAAATGCAACACATAATAAAAAAAAAATTAAAAAAAAAAAAAAAACTTGCAAGTTTTTTTAATTGAATACTCGAGATTTATATTTAATGTTGTGCATTTGTACTTTTTCAATTTAGTTTATAGTTTTTTTAAAATAGGGTAACATCTCTTGTAATTGGCATGCACCAGTGATTGGCACATCCTACAAACATGTCCTAAAATAAGATTTATATCCAGTCTTTTAAAAATGCAAGACCATATACTAGTTATATGCTCATTTACGTTAAAGATTATAACTTTGATTTATGCTACTAGATGACAATAGTGTCTAGGAAAGAGAAACAATTATGGCTTGTATCAAATTAGCCATTTTTGTTGCAAATGCTTCTTCTTTGGCTTAAGGAAGGCATGCTTTTCAATTCATTATTATCTGATTTATAATACATTTTAAATTTTAATTGACAATAGTTTCGTTTCGTTTAAAAGGGTTACTTTAATTGTGTAAAAGTATTTTCGACACAAATATTTGGATTTCTGAATTAATGATAAATGCCAATTAATGGTGCTTCAATTTTGCTAGTTCCAAGTAACTGGCACCTAATCAAATTACGAGGAATTCACAAGTAATTTGAGATTATACCACTTATTTTGAAAGTACTTTTAAAGTTATAGACTAATTTTGTTTATCATTTGTTTTTATTTGAAAATATGATATATTATCAATAATTGGAATCCATTAAAGCTTCATATGACAATTACTGGGTATTAATACACTATATTGCCATTGATTATGGGACACTTGCGATTTTAGACATTTTACTAAATATCTAGAAAAATACATGAGGAATCATCTAGAAACTCTTAGTGTATAAATATAATAGTATACGTCATACATCTCCGTGAAGATTTTTTACCGAAACTCCATAGGGGACCGTCAACAAATTAAAAAAGAATGAATATCTTTTGAATAACCCTGTCAAAACTAATGTAGCAAAAGCGCTCAAACTCTAGATTATAATTGAGTGCCTTATTGTAATGCACTGTGTTCATTTTTATGCAAATAGCATGCATACTCGCAGAGTAATTAAGGTTCTTATAAAAATGGTCCCAAATTTTTCCAAGTTTTTTCCTTATAATTTTCAGAGTTCTTAATATAAAATAATATTTTTTTCAGAAAATATGACAAACAACATTGCACACAGTACCGTGTAATCAGAATTAAAAAATAATGAAAATTGTATACAAAATGAGTTGGTTTACTAAATAATTTTTTACTGTGCATGCGTCAACGATATCAAAATTTCATTTACATATTATGTTAGCTAAATGTATAGAGCAACTTTTGTGAAAGTCACAAAATCATAACTTGAAAATTCTGAAAATAATCGTCAATTGAATAAGTTGAAAATCCATTTTTCTCAAAATGAAGCAAAAACAAAAGGGGTTGTATCCATATATTCATTGATTAGTGTCAATATAGAATACACAATACGGGATGTTACGACTACTTTTGGATAAAATCCCTCATTTTTTTTGCTTCATTTTGGAAACAACGGATTTTGTCCTTTTTCTATAGACGGTTACTTTCAGAATTTTCAAGCTATAATTTTGAGACTTTTACAAAAGTTGCTCTATACATTTAGCTAACATAATATGCAAATGAAATTTTGATATCTTTGACGCATGCACAGTAAAAAATTATTTAGTAATCCTACTCATTTTTCATACAATTTTTATTATTTTTTAATTCTGATTACAGGGTACTGTGTGAAATGTTGTTTGTCATATTTTCTGAAAAAAATATTATTTTATATTAAGAACTCTGAAAATTATAAGGGAAAAACTTAGAAAAATTTGGGGCCATTTTTATAAAAACCTTAATTACTCTGCGAGTATGCATGCTATTTGCATAAAAATGAACACAATGTATTACAATAAGGCATTCAATCATAATCTAGAGTTTGAGCGCTTTTGCTACATTAGTTTTGACAGGGTTATTCAAAAGATATTCATTCTTTTTTAATTTGTTGACGGTCCCCTATGGAGTTTCGGTAAAAAATCTTCACGGTGATGTATGACGTATACTATTATATTTATACACTAAGAGTTTCGAGATGATTCCTCATGTATTTTTCTAGATATTTAGTAAAATGTCTAAAATCGCAAGTGTCCCATAATCAATGGCAATATAGTGTATAAGTATATTGTATTGTTTCAAAGTGTTCACATTTCAGACTAATATGCTGATATTTTACTCTCAAAAACCTGAAATGTGGCATCTTCATCTACAGTAAATTCATTTAAAGCGATTGAACCCAATGCAAAATGTAAAGTTTTTTTTTAATATAAACATGTGCCAATTACTGGATCACAAGGTGTCATACATTGGTGCTCTAGGTGTCAATTACTGGTGATTTCAGCAACTTTTTATAAATATATTTTTATAAAAATACTTTTTCAGTTTTTTTTTTTTTCTTTTAGTGCGCAAAATATATGCACAGATATGCATTCTTTGATTTAAAAATGTTTCCAAGTAAATATCTTATTTCTTTGTAATGAAAATTTAAGTAAGTTTAAAGAAAAATTCTTAAACTGCCAATTACTGGGGATGTTACCCTATATGAAGATAGTTTCACTTTCAGAACCAAACACAAAAATGAAAGTGTTTGCATAAAAAAAAAAGTAACCAAAATTGAAAAATACAAATACTCAGTACTAAAAATAGACTCAATTACCTTATTTCAAAAAAATGTTAATATTAATAATAATAATTAAAGTATAATTTAATTATTAAAATGTTAAAAAATATAAGCAGGAAGTGTGTAAAGATTTTTGTTTATAGATTTAACCATAGCATTGTCCTTTTTCTTTTTTTTTTTCATTATTAATGTATGCTCATATAGATTTTATATCAACGTAGCTCTGACCTCATATGAACAATCATAAAGTCACAATGTTATATGGATCATTTCCAGGGTTCATTGATATATATCATTCTATATATCATTTATATATACCATTATATATATATCTTGATATATATCATTATATATATCATATTTATTTTCAAACTATCACTGTGTAAAGATACTTTTGTAAATGAAATTTCCAACTGTTATTGTGTCATTCTGTAGATAAAGAACTTTGTCTCTGCCAGTGACATTTTTATCCAAAAACAAGAACTAAACCAACATTTCCCCCCCCCCTCCCCCCCCCAAGCTTTATGTTTGAAGAAGATGTTATTTTTACAGAACTTATTATGTGGGACATAATTAGTTAAAAACAGCCACCAAAAGTAATTAATTAAAGATAATCAGTTATTTACAGCTTTATTACAATTTCTGGTTTCAGGTTACTTTAACTTAAACTGTATGTGTACAACATATCAGGAAATAAAAAAGATAACAAGCTGATATTTATGAAAATATCAGTAAGAAAAAAGCATTCTGTTTTAAAAATTTTGTTTTATTTTTTATAAAACATAAAATTTTCTTGATAGTGAATTCTATAATTTTTTGTATAAAGCAAAATGTTTCTGTTTTTAATCAGGTGATCTTCAATCAAGTGAAAAATAAAGAAAAAAAAATTATTTTTAGAACACTGTTTCATTAGCTTTTCATGTTAAGTGCAATATTTTTTATTTTCTAATTTATATTAATTATGCTTAAAAATATTTATTATCAGAAGTAAGTTGACTATTTTGAAAATATCGAAAATATTGTATACATTCAAAATATCTGATATTTTTTGATATTTTAGAAAATATCATGATACTTACAAACCCTAATCATTTCTGATATGCTATAGTTAAAAAATACTGAAACATTTTCTAACATGTGGGAATATTTTGCTACTATTACACTTTTTTTTTTTTTCATACTCTGATACAGAATGTAAATATGCCAGAGAAATTTAATACAGATTTAATTATTGTATTTATTTATTGGGAAACGGGACCTTTTTTTGCTGATATAATTAGAAGTACTAAAAGAATTAGTTTAATTTGAAAAATAAAAAGCTAAGAAATGCATGAGTCACAGTTTATCTTAAGTTTTTGTGTTTCACTTTAATTTTTTAATGTACTGAATTTTTTAATGAGTTTTTTAATTTATGCTTAGATTGGTTGGAGTTTTCTCCATATGAGATTGGAATTGCAAAATATGCTGCATTTATGAAAACGGAGCATTTTGGAAGTAAACTATTTAAAGGGCGTATTGTAAAGAAATTTCCTGAATATCCATTACACTTTTTACAAGGTTTGTAATTAACTTAATGATATCTTATTTTATAATCTATTAATAAATATACAGTAAAAATAATTTGTAAATCTTCTTGCTTTTCTAATTTTGTGATTTTTCTTATCAAATTTTTCTTTTAATAGTTGTATGATTAAAATATTAAAAAATATATATTGGTCTGAAGAAAAATTAATTTTGTGTTTTAGAAATAGATGGCTTTAAAGTTCCATATCTCGAATAATACTTATTCAATTAAGTCATACTATAAAGAAATGTAACAGTCCACAGAGCATTTTAAATATAAAGGTAGCATCAGGGTCTTGCTGCCACTCACTATTGCATCAAATCATGACAAAATGTTCCATTTGGCGAGTAAAAAAACAATCAGACTCACCAAATTGTGAATGTTCCATTTCTGCTGTTTTTGTGTGTGTGTGTGTGTGTGTCAATACAGTGATTATTATCCGCGTTGCTCTCAACTGAAAATATTGAATTAATAATATTAAAGTATTAACATGTGTAATTAGTTTTTGAAATATTAAAATGTAGGTATGAGATAAAAGAAAGTTTTGGGATTGGCACATACAATTAGTTTTTAGTAATAGTTAAACATTATTTTGAAAGAAAACTTGAGATATTTGGTGTTTTATGTCTGTAGTTGAATGTAAGTAATGGCCTGTTGATGATGACAGCAATCAGAATATGGTGCCATTAGGATATTGTTTAATTGGGATACTTATTTATTATTACTTTTTTTAGAGATTTAATGAAAAATAAATATTTATTTTATGTCAACCAGTATTAGCTCAAGATTTGCAAATTTTTAGTCTTCTATTGTCTTAATGTTAGGGATTTTATTCATGCTTCTTCTTGAAGTCTACTCATTCTATGGCTCTGCTCGTTAAATGAAGAGCCAAGCTTCAAACATTCACTTTCATACATAAGTAGGTAAAATTGGTGTGTATTGTTAATCCTAATTGAAAGTAATCAAGCAGCTTTCCCTCTTTTTTAGCACTTTCCAACAAAGTTGAAAAGTGCTTATGCATTCGGTCTGTCTGTCCGCACTTTAACTCACGTAAATATACTCAAATTGCCATGAAATTTTAGGACGTTATTGACATTTACCCTAGCACAAACCCTATTGAAAATGAAGTTTCTACCATGATTAGTTTATCTACAGGGAGAGTCAAAAGTTTCCCATTACATTACGGCCTACAGGGAAAAATCGTTTCAAAGGAATTTTAAAGGTGTTATACCCTGTTAAACATATTAGGATTTATAGGGTGCATTAAAATATGCATTCTATAAAATATGTGGTGAAAATACAGCTGCTGTGCATTTACAGGGCCACACAAAAGAATTCCATTGGATAATGGTAAAAGGGGGAATTGTATGCGACATATTTTAAATATATTAAACTGTTTTATGTATAATAAAATTGATGTATTCACTGAGGGTAATATAAATTATACAATACTGTACCTTGTCCAATATGATTTACATAGTATTTACAGGGACACACAAAAGATTTCAAATAGTGCATTCTTTCTGAAGTACTGTATATGTATCCGATGATGGCCAATGGATGGATGAAATGCATTTTAATTATGATATACGTGTATAAGTTTCACATTATATGGTGTGTATAAATGCTATAGTTAATATATAGGGCTACCCAAAAAAGCTCACCAACGTTACTGAATATGATCATAAATTACTTAAAGGTGGTTCTTAAATAAGCTATGCATTTTTACGCTGAACTGCATCAAATTTACTAAGAAATGTTTGCAGAATATAGATAAAATGATATACAGGGCCACGCAAAGAATTGGGTAGGTGGACGCCTATGAATGAAAATTTATGAGAATGTGATTTCAATTGTTTTAAGAGTTTTTTAGTTTAAAATAAATTTTAGCTTAATACTTATGTGTAATAAACGTACCAGCCAGGTAAACTACAAGGTTGAACAAAGTATTCAAGTATGGTTCCAACTATTAACATAAATTGCTGAAAGAGAAATTTGAAGCTACTAGGCATTTTCTTGCTAAATTAAATTTTCCCATTATATATTATGTATATTAGCTGACAGATCCAATACAGGGCTGTTCAATAGTACTGGAATACATATTTGGCTAAATTTGGCTTTATACCCTTATTTACCTAAATAACGAAGTTTTGTTAAAGATTTCATGAAGCGTTGGAAATTGCTTCATAATCTACGCTTAACGCATGATTTTTCTTACTTGTTTATAAAAGCATCGGATCTTTCTGGTCTTAGTGTCAAATTTTCAATTTAAACTGATTTTCAAAACCATGAGGATTACGAAAGATGTGCATTTTTTATAGGAAACAAAAAATGTTGTTCAATTCTTCTTCATATAAATCGTAATTTATGCAAATTTCACTCATTTATTCATAAAATGCTCTGTGTAGATGTGTCCATCAGAGTTAGCTACTTGCTGCAGAAGAAAAATTAAAATTTTCTTGTAGAGAAGTATATTTTTATTTGATATTAAACATCTCCTTTGATAAGATTGAATGTAAATTTCATAAAATTGTGTGATGTGCTAGAGATTAATAGTTGTTAAAAAATGAGATCAATTACACCTGAATAACTTTTAAATATTATGCTTTTCTTTTTTTTTTACTTTTTTCCATGTATACTTTCAGTATTGAGCTCGGATTTAAAATCAGCCGGCTGGAGCAGGTCTGTTCTCTGAAAAATTAGCCCAAACTCATCTCCAATTAATACATCTCAGAAAATTTTGTCAATTTCATTATGTTTGTAACAGAGTAAAATTATTAAAATATGTCGCAAATATTCTTTCTTTGAAGATCATAATATAATTGAATACATTTGCATACAGCTGGACGCAAATTGTAGCTGTAACAATACATATAGTAGTCATCTTTTAATGCACCTCAATAATGTATATAAATTTCATTATGTTTAAAATGCTATAAAAATATTTAAAATACATCACAAATGATTTTTCCCCATAGATCGTAATGTAACAGAATACTTTTGAGTGCCTTTGTAAATGAATTATGAATGATGCACACTTCCTTTTAAATATCGAACATTCCAGAACATCAATAACATATATCAATTATGCAATAATCCAAGTACATTTATGCAAATTAGAGCATGGCCAGATGAGCAGCCAAACTCAATTCACTTTTAACTACATTGGGAAGTGTTAAAAATATTTCTGGTAGAATTCCATGCTTATGAAAATAATTAAGAAGGAGGGGCATGCTATTTCAAACCAATCTCCCCCCCCCCCCCAAAAAAAAATTGTTTCTTTCCTCCCCTCCAAGAAACTTATTAAATTGCTCCCTGTCCTGTGCTTAAAGCTTGCAAAAAAGACGAAGTAAAAAAAAAAAAAATCTCCATTTTAGACATTTACGCTTCCTTAGCAAGTATAATTATACAGCATTTTCTTCATAAACTTAGTTTTATTTAGTTTTATTTATCTTTTTTTCGTTTGCAAAACAATTCTTTTTTTCCCCCACAAGTTTTACAATAAATGTAATATATTTATACTCTTCAAAAGTATACTATAGAAAAGATGTCTTAACAGCCTTTGAGAATACTTGTAAAAAGGGAAATTGTCTACAACAAAATCCTGTCTTAAACAGAAAAAATTTTAGTCTTAAATTTATACCTTTTTAAGACAAAAAACCTGCTTAAAACCAAGGATTTAGTGGAGGGTATATGAAGATATACAAAACACACCTAATATCTTCTGGATTTTTTTTTTTTTTTTTTTTTTAGGAATACCTATACACTTTGTTTCTCAAGAAAGTTATAGTATATACACTCTAGGGTATAAGTTCTGTTTTTTTTTCTTTTTACCACTGCTTAAAACAGAAATTTTCATTGGTTCTCATTTTGATGGAAGAGAGTATAGGTCCCCCCCCCCCTCTGCCGAACCCCATCCTTGGCTATGCTACTGCCCCAAAGAAAACTTTGTCCCCCCCCCCCCCAAGAAAATTCTGAAATGGCTCCCCTGCTCTTTATAGAAATTATAGGCAAATAATTGCTATAAATGTATTTATTTTTAAAAAATAATTTTATATACATACATAAGCTGGGATGATAAATATCCTAATTTGCTTATAAAATAAATCCAAAGTGTAAAAAATCAAAACTAATTAAGTTTGCAAAATTACTTAAGCATTGTTGAAAAAAGGAAACTGAGAATAATCACGAAAAACAGTGGTAAACAATTCAATACCAGCCACTTGTTTCCAAACCAGAGTTTAATAACCTGTTGTGCCATGTATGCAGCTCACATAGTGGTCATGATAATAAAGGTGCCAAGCATTTTAAGTAAAGAAGAAATATTTAAAAAATACATATTATTCTATAATTTTATTAGAAATAATTATTCTTGAAATTTAAATTGAATTTTATAGGTGTACTGCGAAAGAAATACTTATCACTTTTATGTAATTATTCTTCAAATTATGTTGTAGTGTGAGAAAAATGCCATTTTTAGTTCAAGTGTTGTACAAAAAAATCCTGCTAGATTGAATAACTTTTTTGCCAGATTAAAAAAACTTGGTCACCAGAGGTAACCTGAGTACCACATTTGTCAATCCTTACTTTTAACAATGAGAATAACTGAAAAATTATTGAAATGTATATATTAACTTATGTTTGATTTTTCATCTCATAACATAATTGATAATTTCTTTTCAGAAAATAAATCCCATTTAGTTTTATATTCAGTTGCATCCAGCAGATGGCTCTGATTACTGAAAATGAAGAATCACAAAAAGCATCAGTTTCTCTTTCAAAGTATTGAAAAGATTTTCAGATTAGGATAATTTGGCTTATCAACCAGTTTATTATTATTATTATTATTTTGTTAAACAATATGAATTAATTTTGTTGAAAAATTCACCACCCTCAAAATTAAATAAATAATAAATCACTTTTTTTTTTTTAACTGTGCAAAAATATTTATTTTTTTCAACTGCACTTTATATTTAAATGAAAAATTTAAAATTTTTCAGACTAATCTTAAAACTTGGGTCTCCCATCAACTAGAAAGTTAACAAGATCATGCCTAGAAGAATTGAATTTAACATTTTTAAATCCCTGATATCTGTATTTTGAAGTATCAACTATGCAAACTCATTTGTTTGTGTTTTTAAATTGTTCTTTTTTAGGTGTGTGGGGTAGTGCATTTAGTATTCTCTTTAAAAGGCTTATCCAAGATCGTACTAAATTATCTATAGATTTGAGTGGCTGTGTATTGGATGAATCCGATGATGAAGAAGAAGAAATTTTTTATGATGCAGCAGAGGAATTTCAATTTGAAGAAGTTACTCTTAGAGATGCTCTTGGTAAGCATATCTATTTTAATTGAGATATTAAAAAAAATCATTTTATTATATTATCTCACATTTTTTTTTTCTTTTGCTAAATGTTGAAACTTGGAGATGAAAAGAACTAATTTTTGTTAAAATAACTTTCTTCTTCTTCTTCTTCCCCCCCCCCCCCCCAATATAAATATGAATGGGAATTTAGCCCATTTTGATAATTTGCCTTTACCTCTTTCAGTTTAGGTTAAACTATATAAAATTTTATTTATAGAAGAATTCACTAGATTTGCATTGTCTTTATTTATTTGATTCTTTTTTCTGTAGTCCTGTAAACAATCATCCTCAAACTAAGATTATAAAATTTTCCTTTTTAACAACAAATTATTTTAATTTAGGAAAGAAACTTAAACAAGAAAGCAGTGTTTTATAATTGTTAATTATCCCATTTTGTTTTTTAAAATAAGTTTCAGTTAGTCTATCAAATATTCTCTCTATATTGAGTTTTTATTGCTGTTTTTTGCTTCACAAATGCTCTTTTCTTTATGATTTGACCTTTTGCTTTTTCATTTCTTTGTTTTCATAAGTTTATTAGTAACAAACTATCAACTTTTTAAATCTCCATTACTCTCTATTTTCATTGTCATGAATTTTTTTCATATAAAATATCTGATCTAATAAGAAAATTTCTCGCATTGCTAACTTCCATATTTTTTACTCACTATGTTGTTATCTTTAAAGTAAGCACCAGTTATTTGTTTTTAAGGATCATCTTCTAAATATAGCTACACAACAATGTTTATTATTATTTTGCTTATGTGAAAACTTATTGTGATGTTTATACCGCTGTATGACAAATTTTATTCTACCATTTATTATGAAATGCACAAATATTTACTGTCATTATTTATAAATATATGCATTTATTTAAGCAAACCAAACAAAACATGTCCTAAAATCCCATTTGTAAGAACAGGATATCTTAATTTTATCAAATCAGTTGCATTTTTCCTATTCTTTATATTTTGGAAGACTATTTATTTCATAAAAATATAGTGTGAATTTTAGAAGTTCCTCATTTACCTATAAGATGATAATATAAACATAGATGTTTAAAATAAGCACATCTATACTAATAAAATCCGTGCGCCTCTGTCTGCTTGAAGCCGATTACAGTTTGCAACGCGGGCGAGTTGGAAGTTGCAAGAGGTGTCTTTCGATTGGAAAAATTCCAGGAAAGTTATTTCGGGCATTTTCGAGACCGTGGGACCGAAATTAAAAAAGTTATGAATTAAAATCCCCTTGGGAATCGGAACGGAAAATATCTCAATTCCGAAATGGTGCTCCGAAGCAGAACACTGCGCCACCTTGCAGTGAAGAACCTGAACTTTTCCTTTTTGGCTAAAAGAAGAAACAGCCGAAAACCGCTTTTTCTACCGGCGCTAATTGCGGTTTTTTTTGCGCGTTTTTTCTTAAACCATCATGCAGACAGTTTTTAAAGTAGAAAAAAACTGATTACATATTCAGAATCTGCGTAAAAATCTGCTTCTGATGAACTAAAAAATACGAAAAAATGTCTTATGGGCACGTAGTGCCCACCATGCAAAATCAAATATTTTTAACGGGACTATGGGTGCGAAGCGACCATAGCTCTGATCCACAATCTTTTTTTTTCAAGTGCACGTGGCCCACAGTGAGAAATCACATATTTTTAACGGGACCATGGCTCTTTAATTTACTTTTTTTTGTGCTTGAGGATTCGAACACAAAGACTTGCTTATTAAATGAATTTTTTTGCTTATTATATACTGCTTAATACCGAGGTTCGTTTGGAAAAAGTGGCCCAGCTAGCGGGCGTAGCTCGCTAGTTTTATTTAACATCCGATTATTTTCAGTTTTCATTCACAACCTTCACCAGGCAGAAATTTTCTTCAACAATAATGCAAACTTTAAAATTTCCTCATTTACTTAAAAAATGTTAAATGTGCTTGGAAAAGAAAAAATGCATTTATTTTTAACTTTTAACATCTATGTTTTTATAATAAACAAAAGCAAACGTGAAACTTTTTAAATTTGCATTATATTTTTTAAATGTGAGATTTTTGCATTTTGTCTCAGAATTTTATTTTCCTAAGAACACATTAGGTAAAATTGTATTGAAGGAAAATATATACACACACTATGTGGCCAAAGGTGACCAGCCACTTGCAATTTTTGACGTTTTGTTAAATATGTACAAAAATAGATGAGGAATTATCCAGAAACTCCAGATGTGTAAACAGAATAGTACAGATCATATATTTCCGCAAAGATTTTTCCCCAAAACTTCATAGGGGATCATCAACAAATTGAAAAAAGATTGAATATCTTTGGATAACCCTGTCAAAACTACTATAGCAAAAGCGTTCAAACTGTAGATTGTGATTAGATAGCTTATTGAAATAAACTGCATTCATTTTTATGAGGATAGCATGCATACTCATAGAGAAATAAAGGTTTTAATAAAAACAGTCCCAAATTTTGCCAAGTTTTTTTGTGAATAATTTGCAGTATTCTTAATATAAAAAAAATGTTATTTTCAAAAATTATGACAAACAACATTGTATACAATACCCTGTAATCAAAATTTAAAAATAATAAAAAAATTATGAATAATGAGCAGGTTTACTAAAAATTTTTGCACTGTGCATGCGCTAAAGCAGTCAAAATATAATTTACATAATGCATTAACTAAATGTATAGAGCAGAAACATAGCTTGAAAATTTTGAAAATTATTGTCGATAGAGTAAGTTGAAAATCCGTTATTCTCAAAAAGATAAAGGGTTGTATCCAAATATAGTAGTACGTGCAATATTATGTATGCTGTATTAACACTAATCAATGGATTTATGCAACTCTCTTCAATTTAGTCATTAGAAGCTTAATTGTATTTTATAATCCTATATATAGACAGCAACACCATTAGAAATTTTAAAGCAAACAAAATATACTATGCTACGTTGGTTTTAAACTCTATTTCTGAAATGGTTTTTCTTCCTTTCAAATTATTGAATTTTTGTTAGTTTTAAATTGTTTATAGAAAATTATGTTGAACAGAAGATATTTCAGTTAGAAAAAATTTAGACAGATATGTTTTCTCAAGCACATCTCAAATAAAAAAAAGTCTAATGTAGCTGCATCTTATTGAAGACTGGTTAAAATGACTGAATTCACCCTGGATTTGTTACACTGTAGTTTATTATATAAAGATTTAATTATGTGAATAAGTTTGGTGATCCAGAGAAGCCATGCTGTTTGCATCTAACCAAAATCAGTGAAAGTTTTTTTTTTTTTTTTTTTTTTTTTCATAACGTAGTTTAAAGGTGTTTCAAAACTTTAATTTGTCTATCTGCTGTTTGTCTGTGCTCATGCAATATGATATATAAATCTGCAGATCAAATACAGGGCTACACAAAAAGAGTTTCATTATGTTTTTGATTATGGATGTTAATAGCTGAAATTGAGTTTTTAGATGTATGGGCATATTGAAAATTATCATCTTTTGCTTTATTAAATGGGGAAATTTTGTTATAATATTCTGGATGTGTTAGAAAGTGTTTCATAATTTATACTTGATGCAGTCTTGCTTTAATATTAAAAAAATAATAATAATGCACATGTAAAAGTTCTTTCAGGAATTTTTTTATTTTATTTTTGAGCTTACATGACATGTATTCTAAACATCTCATAAAAGTATGAGTTTGAAACATTCTACAAAGAGCATGTATCTATAAGTTTCTGAGTAGTAAGCAATTACTTTGTGAATGTATGTTACAAGAAGTTGAGAAAAAACAATACTTAGAACATTGTCAAAACTTGCTTCAATATTTTTAATCTAGTCTATTTAAAATAAGTTTTTATTAAATCTTCTGAAAGTAAAAAAAAAGGACAAGAATTATAATTATTTATTATTTTTATAGATAGCCTTGATTTAAGTAGTGAAGATACTAGTGAAAATCATTCTGATAGTGAAGATGAAGCTAAAGAAAACGAAAATGGAAGGTATGAATTCAACCTTTTAGTCTTTGACGTATCTGTCACACAAACAAAAATTTTAATTCGACTGTAGTTTATTATATATTCAAGAACTATGGCAATCTATTGCTTTTTACAGTGTTCATCCCTTCTCCTCAGTACCATTTTATCTGTTATTTTGCATAAATAACAAATATGATAGATGCATAGAAAAAAATTTAAATTCAATTTAATTTCTGGATTCTTTTAAAACATTAAGTTTTAATTAGAGGCATCTTCAGCCATTTTGTTTATATATAATGAAAAGATTTTTTTTTCTACTTCAGATAAGATTTTAATGTTTTTCGTTATAAAAATACATATTTTATAAAATATATATTTTTTGCTGGACTATCTGATAATCTATACATTCTGAGAGTTGGAAAATAAGTTTGCTATAATTATATTTCAATTCACATTAAAAAAAGATTTTAAGATTTATATTTATTAATATATTGCCTTTATTGTTCACAAAATTTATAATTACAGTATTTTTTTACATTGCAGCTATTTTCTAGTTAAAATTCAAATCATTGTGATTATTTGTATTAATGATAGGTTATTGGATTAAATTTATTAGCTCATTTAAAATCATTTATAATAATTTTCAAAGATGCAATTTATATTAGTCTTCCTTTCTTTACTGTGTTTTCAGAAAATGGTTTTATATTTTTATATCTTTGTGATTTAAATAAAACAATGTGTGTAGTTACCTGGGAAAATCATGAAATTTTTTTAAAAAATTAAGAGAGATTTAAAATTTAAAAAAATTTAGTTTTTTTTTCCTAAATTATAAATTTAAGGATTGTAAAACTAAGGATTCAAAAATGCAGTACAGGAAAAATTAACTTTGCTATTCATAAATACTGTAAAGTCTATTTCAACTTTTTACACAATCTCTTTTGTCTACCTCTTTTTGGTTCTTTTCTTCTTTTTAGCTCAGCAATTTTCATTACCAGCTTCACTGAATCTTTGTACATTTTTCTGGGATTGCTTATAAATTTCATCCTGTTTTGCTTATCTTTGTTTGTGAATTAAACATTTATTAAAATTTTATTGAATATTTATGTTGCTTAAATTGGATTAATTACAGAGCACTATATTACATATGAATATTATTTTTTCCCACCTCTAATTAACTGTGATTAATGTGATAAAGAATTTCATCTTGATAGGACAAAATGGATGGAACCTGATGTTAAAAATGTGTATAAACAAAATGTTTAACATGTAAATAAAAAAAATATTGCCCAGTTAAACTGATGGCATTGAGCTCACAGGCTACACATACTAATTGTACATTACAGCCTTGTATTTTTGTTAATTCCGTTCGAAAAAAAAATTAAGAAGGGGAAAGAGCTCTCCCCTTTCTCCTTTTTTATACTTAATCATTGAACTTCCTAAACTATCAAGTACATGCTTTATCATATTAAAAAACCTATATCCAAAATTCAGAGCAAATCGGATAATTCTTAATAAAAACCCATTTAGCAGTTATATAATTTAAGAGGAGTTATTTCCCTCTTTTATACTTAACCATTAAACTTCCAAAACTATTCAGAGATTTGAACAAAATCTGACAATTCTGTTTGAAAAATCCATTTATGCAAGTTAAGGGGAAGGGCATTAGAACCCCCGTTCCCCCTGTTTATACTTATTCAATGAACACCTAATAACAGCCTCGGACTCGCCTCATCAGAATGATCCTATATCTAAATTTTGAACAAAAACTGTTAATTCTGCATGAAAATCCCGTTTATATCAATTAAGGGGAGGGGCATGAGCCCCCCGTTCCCCCTGTTTATACTTATTCAATGAACACCTACTAACAGCCATGGTATCGCCTCATCCGAATGATCCTATATCTAAATTTTGAACGAAAACTGTTAATTCTGCATGAAAATCCCGTTTATATCAATTAAGAAGGGGCATGAGCCCCTCGTTCCCTCTGTTTATACTTATTCAATGAACACATAATAACGGTCATGGAATCGCCTCATTAGAATGATCCTATATCTAAATTTTGGACAAAAACTATTAATTTTGCATGAAAAATCAGTTTATATCAATTAAGGGGAGGGGCATGAGCCCCCCCCGTTTATACTTATTCAATGAACACCTAATAACAGCCACGGTATCACCTCATCCGAATGATCCTATGTCTAAATTTAGAACGAAAACTGTTAATTCTGCATGAAAGTCCCGTTTATATCAATTACGTGGGGGGGGGGCATGAGCCCCCCGTTCCCCCTGTTTATACTTATTCAATGAACACATAATAACAGTCACGGAATCGCCACATCAGAATGATCCTATATCTAAATTTTGGACAAAAACTGTTAATTCTGCATGAAAAACCCATTTATATCCATTAAGGGGAGGGGCATGAACCCCCCGTTCCCCCTGTTTATACTTATTCAATGAACACCTAATAACAGCCACGGTATCGCCTCATCCGAATGATCCTATATCTAAATTTTGAACGAAAACTGTTAATTCTGCATGAAAATCCCGTTTATATCAATTAAGGGGGGGGGCATGAGCCCCCCATTCCCCCTGTTTATACTTATTCAATGAATACATAATAACAGTCACGGAATCACCTCATCAGAATGATCCTATATCTAAATTTTGGACAAAAACTGTTAATTCTGCATGAAAAACCCATTTATATCCATTAAGGGGAGGGGCATGAGCCCCCCATTCCCCCTGTTTATACTTATTCAATGAACACCTAATAACAGCCACGGTATCGCCTCATCAGAATGATCCTATATCTAAATTTTGAACGAAAACTGTTAATTCTGCATGAAAATCCCGTTTATATCAATTAAGGGGGGGCATGAGCCCCCCATTCCCCCTGTTTATACTTATTCAATGAATACATAATAACAGTCACGGAATCACCTCATCAGAATGATCCTATATCTAAATTTTGGACAAAATTCTTAATTCTGCATGAAAAACCCATTTATATCCATTAAGGGGAAGGGCATGAACCCCCCGTTCCCCCTCTTATACATATCGAATGAACTCCAAAAACTAATCAGGGAAGCACCTTATCAGGATATACCTGTATACAAAATTTCAAGTGGATCCGATATTTTTATCATGAGTTATCGCATTACGCACGAACATACGAACGTACATACAGAACGGACGGGCACATAAGCTCTCAGGCTATGATAGCCTGTGAGCTAAAAACATTCTCATTTAAGAATAGGAAAGCATCAGGTAATCATTAACCATAAAATAAATATATCGATGCTCAAAATTTTTTGTAAATAAATAAATTAAAAATTGGTGGTTTGTGCTTCAAAATTGGTTGTGAAAGTAGTGCGGCAGAGTTATAGTCAGATCTATTTTTCAGCAAGAGAGTCGGACTCACTAAAAAATATATTGACTCAGATTCAGTTGGCTGTTATGCCCAATGTATTAAATTTGGAAGAATCAAACTAAGCTGGTAAAATAGGAACAATTTACAACGATCGTGACTGGGATGTGAATAAATACAAAGGTACAGCCAAACATTTTACAGGATGGGCCTGAAAAATTTGCTAATGTAGTTGTTTTATCGGAGGTAATGGAGAAATTATAAATTTATGCTTTTTTGGACACAAAGAAACTAAGAACCCAGTATACCATTCCAGTAGAAGACTTTTCTGTTTTTGTGTTCTAAATTTTTCTGGTCTGTATAACCAAAAGTCAAAATATTAAAATACACTTTCTTTCTTTATTTTTGTGCACAGCAGTCAAAATAAGGTGAAATTGTAATCCTTTTTTTCTGAATCGGTGGTACCCAAAATAACGATAAAATACTAAAATTACATTACCTTTGACCTTTTGAATTTCAAATTTTTCAGTTCTGCAGAAACCAAAATAAAACCAAAATTTTAAAATTAGTTCAAAAAATGTAATTTTTTCATTAGAATTCACAGAATTTGAATTATTTTCAAAATAATTTTTCCAATCCAAAAGCATCTTTATTTTTCCTCTTTTCAATAAGAATTTTTCGAGTCTGGCGTTCACAGCAAAATAACAACTAAATTATAGCGTTTTTGCTTTCTCTTCTCGGTGTGCAGCTCCAAAATAGTAAATTTTCCATTTTGAGTTCTTTAGAATTAAAAAGTTGAGGTTTACAGGTTTGGAAATTCTAAAATACCTAAAACAAAAAATACAATTCTTTTCCTTTTTTATTTTTAAAGACTTAAAAAGAAAATTAATGCCAAAATAGTGATATTTTATCTTTTTCTTTTATACCATCATTATTTTGACCAATAGGCAATACTAATACATTAACCAGCCTTGAGTCTCAATATGAGTCGGGGTCGTTAAAATATCTTGAAGTCAGAGTTGGCCATTTTCCCTACCAACTCCGCAGCTCTGTGTGAAAGTTCCACCCTCAAATTCACAACTTTTAAATTGTTTGTATGTAACATTACAAAAGCATGATACCTGGGAATTTCTTGTTATTATTATGGCAAACTGAAAAGTCAAGGAATTTCATAGTTGAGTGTAAATCAGATGAATGTTCTAATTGTTATTGGTTTTGTTTGAAGTTTCTTTTCATGCTTTCTCTATTTCACATTTTCATTTTGTGAAAGTCAAACTGTTTCAAATACTCATGCCTTAAAAAATATTTATTTATAAAAAAAAAAATAATAAATGTATGCTTTATTTATTATTTATGTGATTACCTCTCATTTAAGTATTAAATAATAATAATCTAGCAAAGAAAAATGCTTTCCTTAAAGCTTTATTAGCATCTTTTCTATCTCTATATCCTTAATAGATTTTAATCATGGTTATTCATTTTATACAAATTTTCTCTTTAGTGAAGTTTATTTTTTTAACTTACTTATTCACATCAATTTTGAATTTTTTTCCATATTTCTGAATTGACAATAATTAATTTTGTTCATAACTTTTCCAATTTCTTACTCTTTTTTTTTAAATTATTATTTGTACTAATTTAGAAGGAACTTGGTTTTGTAGTGAAAACTATCCAATTAAATGAAATATCTTAAGAATGCACTGCACTTTTATTGAAAATTTGTTCATAAGCTTTAAATAATTTGCATTTTTTATTTGATTCAGTAATCTTATTTGTTACTATGTAATTATAAAATTATTCTTAATTTCCATTCTGATATATTTATCTATTTCAAAACTTTGTATTTGAGTCAGAAATATAAATCAAAGCTTTGTGTTAAAGTGTTCATAGTAACATTGAAAAAAAAAAGTATTATCTTTATTGTTTTATTGAGCCAGTGATGTGTATGACTGCTATAATCTTGAGAGAAAGAGTCTATGGAGGTAGCCACATAAACTGTCATAAATATGTATTTTTTTAATTTTTCTGAAAATTACACTTTTAATATAGTCCTCCTACAAGGTTGTGGTCAACCGTCAGGTATTATTTCGGATCACAAAAAACTCACAAGTCTCCTTTCCATAAAGAAAAGAATTACTCTCCCTCAAAGAAAAGGTATCTTCGGCAGAAAATTCTTTCTCTTGCACAACTGTTAATCTTTTTGCTTACTAGAATTTTTTAGAACTCATTTTACACGTATGCTTTAATCTATCTTTCAAGATATTTTTTTACTATTTTTTTTTTTAGCCATAATATGCCAAATTATTGTAGTTGCTAATGCTTTTAAAAAATGTAAATACAATGAACTCTTGTTAGTGCAGACTTCCAAGTGAGGCAATTTTTCATCTGCATCAAACAATATCCTTAACATTAATTAGAATTTGATGGGGAAATGAAATTGTCAACATTAAAGGTGCTGGTCACTCATCTTCCAAATCCTCTCCCCCCCTCTTTCCCCGCCACCCCATAATGTTAAATCTATGGATGTTTGATGTATTCTTATATTCAAAATGCCTTCTCAGGAAATTAATATTTTTAACTTCTTTTTTCTATGCACTCTTTTTTAAGGATTTTTTTTCTCAGTTTTCAAACTATCCCTAAATGCTACTGTTAATTTTATATAAAGCATTAAAATTCTCCTCTTAGCTTGTCAGTTTTTAAAACATAAAATATTAAATTAAGCAAAGATTTTAGAAACATTTTAAGAGCTTATAAAAAGAGACATTCTTTAAGAAAAGATCACTGAAAAAAGAAGTTAAAAATAATTTTCTGAGGAAATATTCTGAATATAAAAGTGCATCAAACACTTAACATCATACACTTAACATTACGGAGGGGAATGAATAAACTGAGGGATCTGAATTAGCCTTAACTGAAAATATGTATTAAGTGAAGATGCATTAATGGGAGTCCACTGTATACCAAATTACTTTTTTTGACAGTTAGATTATGCTGTGTGAAAATGTACTTATTTTAAATATGAAAAAATATGTTTCGAATTCGAATCATTATCTTGTTTATTACATTACAAAATATGTAGCTTTAGTTATTATAAAATTAAATTAGTTAAGTAGCTGCTGCATGTTTTTTAGCCATCAATTATTTCTTCAAATATAAATTTATATTCTGATAAATGACATGCTATTTAGAACATGCGGTGATTCGTAATGTGCTCTATGCTTATGATTCTTGTTCAAAAGGCATTCTTGAAATACTGATTTCTTAGCTATGAATTAACATCATGAAAGTTTTTAGATATTTTTGTAGGAAAAAAACTAAGATATTTCTTTGATTCATTATAATACAGTTCCAGTTCTTCTTTTCTCATTGATTTCAAATATAGATAAGAAGAAAAGACAAATGCTAAAGCTTTTTTATGCTGTTAGTCATCAATTCTTTTTGCAAGTATTTAATCTTCTTCTTTTTTTTTCTTTTAATTCTTTTTAAAGGTCTTTCTATTGCATCTAAGTATGTATTGCATGATCACATATTTTATAAGGGTAATTTCAGTTAGTGTCAGTTGCTCATATGTATCTTTATAAAAATTTTAAGCAACATTAGTCGATTTACATTTAAACTTTGTATGTATATGTGTAGAATTTCTTTGAGTATCACTAAAGGTAGCTTTTATGTATGCATATAACATTTGGATGCCATTACTAGCATGATTTCTTTCAACTGATTATTTAAATTTTTATTATTAAAAAATCTAACACTGAGTTCATGTTAAACAATTGAACAGGTTCAAGTGATTAAAGTGTTATTTAACTGTTGCATACCAAATATTTCTCTCCAATAAGCTCAGTGTAAATATTAAATTACTACTTATAATTAATTACCAGATTTTGTTTTACAGCAGAGAACATTTCAGGAAGTTACTGGATCCTTTAAAGGATCTTTGACAAAATTCTTTGTATTTAATCTTTCACAAAGCTTTTCCATCTCTAAACCAAACCTTTTTTTTTTTTTTAATTTAATCATTTAAAAGTAAAATCTAATGTATTGCAGAAGATCTGAAATTGCCAAAGAACCTAGTAATTCTTATATATTTTAAAGATTTTTTTTTTCTAAATTTATAAACGAAAACTTGACTGTAATAATATTAAGGATTTTGTTAAAAACTTATGAACATGAACCTGACTATAACAATATTTTCAAGTTTACAAAATTATGAGTAAAGTCTTCAAAAATATAAAAAGCTGTTCACAATTTCACAAACACGACAGTGTGAGAAAAGTCTGGATTGCAGACAAATTCTGAATTTTTCTAACATTCTGCATGTTAATGATACAAATTATTTATCTAATTTTGTTTATATACTTATTGAGGTAATCTCTTAATTCAGATATATGAGTGGTTCAAGTTAAATTTCATCAGTTTTTGTTGTAATAGTAAGATCCAGTTAGTCAGTAACAGCTTTAAAAAACATTCATAGAAATCTCCATTTTAATTTGTTTTTATAGTAAATTTTAAGTACTGTGTGATAATATTAATTCAGTTATTGTTATTAGAATTTTCATACTCTGTATTATGCTAATTAGTATTGCTATGTTGTGTATAGTCTGTTTTAGCTGAAACATGAAATATTTTTATGTTCGATCTTTCTTGGAAAGATTGAATCATTTTTAAAGGAAAGAAAAGAATTGTTTAAAAACATGGTTTGAATCGAATCATTTTGATTTATTACATAATTTACATGGCTGTAATTTTTTAAAGCAAAATGTAAATTAACAGTACCTGGAAGGAGGAAAAAGAAAGAAATTGTTTGACTTACATTTGCAAATGTGCAATATTTATTCTCTATTTAATTCTTTAAACAAGAAAGTTACACTTCCTTTGAATAACCCAATCTAATTTTCTTAGAAATACCTTTATCTATTTTCCTCTTCATTTAAATAAAAATACTAACTAAAATGAAGATTTCTTTGTTGTGAAATTCATTTAATGCAGCAGTATTTCCAAAGTAATTCCTTATCTATACAGGGAAAGAATGCATATAATGTACAACGAAAGAATTCCAGTTATAAAGTTCATCCATCCCAATAACAAGTGAAACACTTATTTACGCAACATAAATGTGATGTCAGCTAAAACTGGTCTATTTTTCCCTGTCTCTTTTCAAAATTCTATCTTTTTCAATGATGTATGTACATATGCAGAAATTTGTACTGTAATCTGAGTATTAATTCACTTAAAAAAAAAAAAAAAAAAAAAAAAAAAAAAAAAAAAAAAAAAAACTGTTTCTTAAAAAGATTTTTGTAAATATGCATAGTGTATTTTGGCTTATTTGAATCAATTGTAATTAGATACATTTATTATCATTAGAATAATTTGTCATTTAAAAAAACTAATTATAAATGTGCAAAACTAAAATATGACAGGATAACAAGTGGTAATACATTATCCATACTTTATAAAGATACTTGTCTTTGAGTTAAAACTGTTCCAGTGCCCTCCTCCGCCAAATTTTTACCAAGCTTTTCATTACTAGAAGTTTAAAATTAATAATAATTATCTTTATAGTGATCACAGCATTGTAGAGTTTCATTGCTTTTGCAATTCTTTTATAGGCCGTTACTGCATTCAATGATTTTTTGGAGTAAAAACCTCTATAATTCTATTGCATGCTTTTGTGCTGTGCAATTAATAAAGCTCATCTATCATGCTTGAAAATACAATGTTTACTTATAAAACAAGATGGCATCAACTATAGATGGCATCAACTAAATATAAAATTAGCCTGTTTTAACAGATATTACATATGGACAGTACCACTAAGTACCGAAAATAAGCCCTCCTTTAGCAGATTGAAAATTATAATAATTTTAAGCAATGCTTAAATTATTAGACTTACTTCTGTACTTTAGGGTAATACTTATATATTGACATATACTCATATACACAAACATATGAGGGCCTTCCTGCTGTGATTTGTCGCTGAAGTTGTAAATGTATGAGACAACATCCATGTAATAAAATTGCAAATAATTTCTTAATATTTTAAACTCACATCCATCAATTTATTTTTTATACCACCTTCACTGTGCAGAGTTAACCAGTACATATTTGCTGTTGCTGGATCCTGTAAATTTGCAGCTAAATATTAAAATGTGTATTGAAATTGCAATGCATATAAAAAATTGATGAGGATTAAGGATAAAATACAAAAAAAAATATTGTTTTACAAAATACTTTATTATTCTTCTTAGTTGTTTAATTTTCCTAGTTTTTGAAACAGATGTCTTGAAATAAAATATGTATTCATTAAAAAAAGAAAATTAAATCATCGTACATGATCATTTGAAGAAACACTGTGCTCATTATGCATCTAACTATTTTTGTTATATTTTTTATTTTAGTTCTTCTAAATCCCAAAGTGACATGCTACAACCTGGATTTTGGAAAGATTTCATCAACAATATCTGTGCAAGCTCAATTTTTGATACACGTAAAGGAAGAGCAGGAAGAGTTTTAAATCCTCTGAGGGGATTATCCCTTATTCCTTGTTTTCCTTTCTCACCATCTTCACCTACATCACCAACTGATGGTAAAGCCATTTTTTTTTATGATACGAGTGTTTATTTTATATACATATAATTACTTTAATTTTTTTATCCATTAACTAGCTGATCCACTCAGCGTTGCCCAGGCCATAATGAATAACCTTAAATGAACCTCAAATTTGCATTATTTTATATCTCTAACACCATTTTGCAACAGAATTTATATTTTTAAATGAAAAAAATCATGAAAAAATATTGAATTGAAAGTACATGCTATGTGGTATTGTATTTTCTGTGCAATTTGATTTTTGGAATTCTATGCACATCGAAAGCAAGGGAGACTGCAATGAAACACTCGGGTCTTTACTGATTTTGTCCAAAAATTTCATGCATTTTATTTTGTAAAAAAATATTTCTACATGTCAGAATGTTTCAAAATTTCTGTAATATTATGTAAGACTCTTCTATTTTGATGCTCTAAAAAGATTTTGTTAAAATAGAGAGGTTTAATTACTTGTAGCATAGAAAAAATATTGTCTCCATGTCGATCAAAGTGACCTGCATTTTGTAAGTGTGTTTGAAAGGGCTAAATCTCATGTATATAATATATATATATTTAAGTGATTGCACCATTGATTAGAAGAAGCTTTCAGCTTTAAGAGCATATTTTTGGTTTTTAGTACCTTTTAAAATTGTATCCTGAAAGGGCAAAACCACCACAAAATGCTCACATTTTTATTGATTTTGTCTAAATTTTGATACATTTTTGTTTTTTAACAAATATTTCTTTCCATCACTTCAAAATATTTGTAGAGTATATAAATTTGATTTATCAAGATATTTTAAGAAGATTGTGTTAAAATACAGATGTTTAGTTACTTTTAATGTAGAAAAAATATTGTCTTATTGAGGGGCAAAGTGACCTGTGTCGCTAGTGTATTTGAAAAGGTTAAAATACATGTATTTTTTATTGCACCATCAGTTAGAATAAGGTTTCAACTTTAAGAACACACTTTTGGTTTGTTGATACCTCTAAAAATTCACTTTGGAGGGGTATTGCAATAGGAGGAAACGTTTTTCGGAAAAGGACCCTTATTGAATTTTTTTTCAAAGGGTTAACTGTGACATTTTTTTTTAATTTTTGAGCGTCATAATTCCCTTAAATTTTGCTAGTCATCACACACACACTGAAAACTTTCTTTTATTAATATAGATTTGTTGTCACAGCCATTTCAGGATACCAATCTCAAAATCTTATTTAAATTCGTTAAAATATTAATGATCAGATATTTTATTCATTTGAATAACAATTGTATTTGAAATTTTATTAGTATTGATCACTACCATCCTTTTTGAAGGGTTTTTTTTTTCAATATATAAACTATAATATGTTTTACTAAAATATAATCTGGTATTGTTTTTATTATGTATCTGTATTTTTCTTATTTATAAATGCAGTTCTTTAGAATTTTTGTTATACTTTTTACTGCACAATGAATCAATAATATATTTTACAAAATATTAAAGTAAAAATTGAGTTTTTCTATCTACATCTGTATTGATGCGTACATAATCTCAGATTTCATTACCAAAGACAAAACAGCATAGAAAATTCTGAGGTATTTCAAAATCTTAAACTATTTTTATCCATGAAATATGGGTGCAAAAATGTTTGTGTTAAGCTTAGGCATATTATATACCTTAAACATGTTCTAAAAATTTAATTTTTTTTAAAATATTGATTTACTAAATCATTAAAATACATTTATCATTGTTTTGGATATTTCTTAACTATTTTATTTCTTAGAAGCTTTTGAGTGATTCTCTTCTTTTCATATGTAACAAAACCTTTTTTTTACAGCTGTAGTTACTAAGTATTTCGTTTTAATGCATTCTGTTTAACTACATTAATCCTTTTCCAAACAGATTGCTGAATGAAAATCTAGCATGATGTATGAAATTTTTACTTGTTTCAGGATGGAAAGAAAAAGAACTTTGCTTGTTCTGAGTAGAATAATACTTGACATTAATATCATGAAGTAATAATTTGCTTCTTTCTTGTTGTTAGAATAGCTTTTGATGTGCTTGTCACAAAGCTAGTTTGGAACATTAAAAGCAGTAGTTGTATGTGTTCTAAAATACAATTGATTTTATTATTATTATTTTATTATTAGTTTTCTTACCCTAGCTGCTTCAAAGTATATTTTTTATGCACAGTTATATAATGCTGAGTTTTTAAAATAAGAAATAATTTTTTATTTTGATTTTTCAGTCCAGAATTAGTGATGTGTGTGTGGGATTTTTTTAGCTATTAAAAATAATTAGAACATAAGTTCATAAAATGTCTTCTGATATTTTAAGATTCAATGGCAAAATTTAAATCAATCATTTAACAGGTTGAGTGCCACGTCAGTCACCTGTGACTGACACTGAACTTTCCATTTAGATCGTGTCAGTCATCAGTGACTGACAATATTGGGATTGTGTTAGTAGAATTTTATTTTGCGTCCCAAGCGGAAAGACAAACAAAATAGACTTTGTACTCAATATGTTAAAAGATGAAACTTGCAAACTTCTGATTAATCCAAAATTATTTTCTTGAACATAATAATGTTAAAGTTTGTTGGTAAAGTTATTTCTATTACACATGTTTATTTAGTCTTTACTGCTTGCATAGAATATAGGATAATGCCATTTCATTGATTTGTACTTGAGTTATATATTTATATTATAAAGTAAATACATGTTATGTGAAACCTGTTAATGCCAACATCCCAATACCATAAAACTAATTTGCTATTCGAAAATAAAAACATACAAATATGTGTAAGCGTTGGGAATTGAGAAAGTGTTTGCTGAATAAAAAATTTTCCTGTTCAGGAGTGTCTTTAATGAAGATTTTATACTATTCTGTAGCTAAAATATATAATACAAAAAAAAAAAAAAAAAAAAAAATCAAACTGTAGTGATAACAGAAGAAAGAAGGTTTTTTCTCCATTTTAAATTTTAAAATTAGTTTAAATCATGATTTAAACTAGAAAATGAAGTTGAAATAATTATTTTAACAATTGAATCATATATTACAAAAAGGTTTTTAGAATTAAGGGTGAAAAAAAAAAAGTCTACTAGTCTCAGAGATTACACAGAAACTTAAGTTTTGACTAGTAAAATTTTATTTACTAGGAAGCTTCCCAACCTCCACTCAGACTTCAGAGTTTCTAGAAATATGATAATCTGTCTTGTTTAAGAAATATTACCAGTTTACACAGATTGAATATTATCATGCACAATGACTATCTTCTGTAGTTGGTTTGCCATGCTTTCCATTGGAATGGGCATTTTTAGTTTACCATCGCTTCATTCACTCTGAATTTTTTTTTTTTTTGGGGGGGGGGGAGAAAAGGGGGATTGATAAGTAAAATCAATTAAACAATTGAAAATCAGCTTGTGTAAAATGATGAGGTTAAAAAAATATTATTTTCTCTTAGACTTTTATAATAACACTATGAACAATATTCTTCCTTTAGGTTTGAGATTAAAAAATTCCATCTGCTTAGGAATAACATTTAGAATCAAGGTATTGAAAAGCATTTTGTTTTAAGACAATATTCTTCCTTTAGATTTGAGATTAAAAATTCCATCCACTTAGGAATAACATTTAGAATCATGGTATTGAAAAGTGCTGTGTTTTGGAATATTTTTCATATATTTTATATTTTGATTGAGTTTTAGATTTTTCCAGGAACAGGTATAACTTATACATGATTTTTTTTTTTTTTTTTTTTTTTTTTTTTTAATGTACCATCATTTATTATTTTTAAAATATAGATTGTTCATCTCAATAAGTATAAATGAATTTTCTAATATGTATTTATCAAATAATAATTAATTCAAAATAAATTTTAAGTATTTTGTGCATACATTTAGTACCTATATTTATGCTGTATCAAATGATAAAATGCATAAACACCTGAACTTTTCCTACATCATGTGATTCCCAAAGTCATGTCATATGTATATTGTCTATAAGAAAATTGTTTTAAATGTAGTTTTAATGTGTGGTGTAACTTTCACTATTCAATGCATTTTGCAGGTAATGATTTAACTATTTTAAAGATTTTTTTTCTTTCACTTTTAAAATTTATGTTATTATTCAATTTAAAAGTGTCTAGGAATATTATATAAGCTTTTAAAACATGACCTAATTTCCATCATTAAAAGTTTTTCACAAATAATGATTTAATTATTTTGGGCATTTCACATAAAATGATATATAATACTTGGGGTTTTTAGATGTAATCTAGTTATTATATCAAATCAATTTCACATGCAATAATTTATAGTTATTTTAAAATTCTATTATTTTTTAATTATCACATGTAAATACAATCTTTATGATGTAGTTTTCTCATTTTCTACATTTAACACATGATCATTTACTTATTATTTTAAAGTTTCAGTTACTCTGTTATTCTGTTTTTAATAGTCACTGGATGGAACCCGTCAAAACTTGAAGGCAACAATATAGAAGCAACAAAGAGAAAAAAATATTTTTTTCAGCTATAAAATTTTTTTTTAAGATTAATTTTTATTAAAAATTTCAATAAATATAGAACCCTGCATTTTATATCCAGGCAAATTACATTCACAAATGCACTCATAGAATTTCTCTCATCTGACGCTTTTCTATTTACCGTCAAAACACCAATATCACATGATACCGGGCGCAGAATCGGTGCACTCATGCAAAGCCATTATTACCATATTCCATTATGATATTATCCAGATAACATACGATTGACAAAACTCCGATTCACATTAAATTATAAATCAACACGATTCTGTTTTGAATTTTCCGAAAAATTTAGGCAATTATTTCTAAATTTAGAAAAAACCGTCATAAATCTGAAAATTCCGAAATAGTAAATTTTGACAAATATCAAAAAGAAAAAAAAATTGTCAATTGTGTGAAGAAAAAGCACCAATTTTGCACATATATCTCGGGAAAAACATGATAAAAACTATAAATCAAGGACAATTTGGTTTTGAATTTTCCAAAAAATTTAGGCAATCATTTCTAAACTAAGTAACCTAACTAAAGTAATCGTAAATTTTGCCAAATAGTCTCAAAAAAAGAAAATCACATTTCTTAATTGTACGAAGAAAAATCACCAGTTGTTTCGCCATATATCTCAGAAAACATGATATAAACTGTAAATTGATATAAACATGACAATATGATCATGATCATTAAATATGATATAAACATGATAAAAACTATAAATCAAGGGGATGATTCTGTTTTGAAAAGTTCCGGCAATCATTTCTAAAATAAAAAAAAAAAAAAAAAAAAGAAATCTGTCATAGATCTGAAAATTCATAAACTTTGACAAATGGTCTCAAAAAAAAAAAAAATAAATAAATAAATAAAAAATAAAATAAAATAAATAAATAAATTTTGTTAATTGTGCGAAGAAAAATCACCAATTTCACTATGTATCTCTGGAAAAACATGATATAAACATGATAAAAACTATAAATCAAGGACAATTCTGTTTTGAATTTTCCGAAAAATTTAGGCAATCATTTCTAACTAAAGTAATCATAAAATTTGACAAATGGTCTATAAAAAAAGAATAAAAAACAATTTTGTCAATTGCACAAAGAAAAATCACCAATTTCGCCATATATCTTTGGAAAAACATGATATAAGCTATAAATTGATATAAACATGATAATATGATCATGAAATATGATATAAACATGATAAAAACTGTAAATCAAGGACGATTCTGTTTTGAATTTTCCGAAAAATTCAGGCTATCATTTTTAAACAAAAAAAAAATCCATCATAAATCTGAAAATTCGTAAAATTTGACAAATGGTCCTGGGAAAAAAAAAAAATCAATTTTGTCAATTGTGTGAAGAAAAATCACCAATTTCGCTATATATCTCGGGAAAAACATAATATAAACTATAAATTGACGTAAACATGATCATGATAAAAACTATAAATCAAGGACGATTATGTTTTGAATTTTCCGAAAGATTTAGGCAATCATTTCTAAACTAAGTAATCTAACTAAAGTAATTGTAAATTTTGACAAATAGTCTAAAAAAAAAAAAAAAAAATCAAATTTTTTAATTGTACGAAGAAAAATTACCAGTTTCGCCATATATCTCAGAAAAACATGATATAAACTGTAAATTGATATAAACATGACAATATGATCATGATCATTAAATATGATATAAACACGATAAAAACTATAAATCAAGGATGATTCTGTTTTGAAAAATTCAGGCAATCATTTCTAAAATTAATAAAATAAAATAAATCCGTCATAGATCTGAAAATTCATAAATTTTGACGAATGGTCTCGAAAAAAAAAAAAAAAAGTCAATTTTGTTAATTGTGCGAAGAAAAATCACCAATTTCGCTATATATCTCTGAAAAAACATGATATAAACATGATAAAAACTATAAATCAAGGACAGTTATGTTTTGAATTTTCCGAAAAATTTAGGCAATCATTTCTAACTAAAGTAATCATAAAATTTGACCTGTTTTACATATTGGCATTGATATAAAACTAGTCGGATGTGGAATCCCAAAACTTTCTTCTATTTCATACATGTTAATACTTTATGAAAAATAAAGTATAGAAGCCCTATGGTTTGGTAATTTACACTAAAATCTAAGCAGCAACAATTTATGTCAAGTTCTAATTGCATTTGAAATTTGATGAAAATCTGGTCATTAGTTTTTGAAATAGAAGCACTGACTGTTGAGCAATTTACTCCAAAAACTAAAGAGCACTGATTTATTTTAAGGACTAATTGAATATGAAATTTGTTGAAAATTCATGCATTAGTCCTTGAGATAAAGCTATCGCTATAATTATGAATAATGCTGTATAGCAGCACCACCTGTTGGGCAATTTACACCAAAAAGTAATCTGCACCATATTATATCACGGACTAACGGAATTTCAAGTTTTATAAAAATCACTCTAATAGTTCCTGAGATATAACTGGGCTGAAATTGTGAAAAAGACACCATAGCAGCACCATCTGTTGAGCAATTTACACCAAAAATGTAATCAGCAGCAAATTGTATTAGGGAATAACGGAATCTAAATTTTTATTGAATTCCTTCATTATTTCTCGAGATAGTGTCCACAAAATTTGTGTCACATACATACAGACCCACAGGCAGAAATTTTGTAAAAAACATGTTTTTGGGTATCTCTGACTCCTAAAATGTGTAAATCTGACGAAAACCAAAATTCGAAAATTTACACATTTAATATTTTCTTCTTGTAAAGATAGAAAAAAGTTAAAATGATCTTTTCAAAATATGAAAAAAAGTGCTCTAGAAATGATAAGAAATTGAATAGAAGACCAAAAATAAATAAATAAAAACTGCAAAAAATAAGCACAGTTCGTACATTGCTAGATTAATAATTTTTTGTAGGTATTATACTCAACAAATTTCTATGCATAGCTTTTGTTCCTATGAAACTTTTTTAATAGAATATGATTTTGACCAACTTCAACAATAAATAACTCTTAAAGTAATTTTTAGATTTAAAAATTGTCTGCATCAGTATGTTTTATATAACATTTCTATATAATACTACCCATTTTCATATTTTTGCATGCAATAGTTTTCTTAATACAGGAAACTAAATACAGGCTTCCAGTCACAAAAAATTCATTTACGGAAATGGCAGTGACAGTGTTATTTACTTTTTTTTTTTTAAGGATAGAGGGATTTATTTATTTTGTAATATATTCATGTAAAATGTAAATAATTTTTTTAGTGTGCATATAGACCTAAAAAATGATTATTTTATGTTTCCTGTGAAAAATAATAATAATAAAATGTGCAAAATCTTAATTAAATTTTTCAGCTTTTGTAGAAAAAAGTTTGAACAAAACTTTTTTCTGTCATCTAAAAATTTTTGGTGATTTTACATTTCTAGTGCCACATAAAATATTGTAAATGCCTTCTGTTTAAAAAAGAATGCTGCCTCTTAGAATGTCACTTCTTATGATAAAACAAAAAATAAATCTTCCATTGAAAAAAATAAATTAATTAATTAAAAGATAATAATAAAATAATTTATTAACAGTTTGATGAAATATTTCCTTGATGAGCAGTGATAGAATGAGCCAACAGTATTGCATAGATGCAAAATATACTGTGTAAAATAGCTATTGCATCCCTATTCAAAATAAATAAATAAATAATAAGCGCTAACTCAAATCTTTATTGATTTGAAAAAAATATTTTGAGTTAAAATGTCCAATTGTTTTGTAGAAAGTGAAGAGGTCACATGATATGCACTATATTATAATATAAATATTATTTTACAAAAAAAGAGAGAGAGAAACTATAAATAGTTTCAGTTATTATCCTTTTAGAGATAAAGTGCTTCTACTGTGCTTCTAAAAATAGTTTTCCTTAATTGTGTTTCATCATTTTGAAGCTAATTTAGCTCTTTATAATGTATATGTATATTTGGGTTTATTTGATTTTTAGAATAGTGACTTACATATGATTTTTAATCAAACATTTTTTCTGTTACAGATACTCTATTTAAAGGTTTGACTGAACCTGCACCCACCAATTCAAAGACAATTTATCTTGTAGATAGTGGATTAACTTTCAATTTCCCTTTTCCAATTTTGTTAAGACCTGAGCGAAAAGTGGATTTATATTTAGCTTTTGATTTTAGTAGTCGTGAAGCTGATAATAGTGCTCCTTTTAAGGTAATTTTGCATTCCAGTAGCATAACAATGCCTATTTTTGCTACTTTTTCATATTTTTAAATGTACTGGGATATTTTGACTTTTGTAAATCTAATTCAGTTATTTGAATTTTTCATTTGTTCTCTTTGCCATATGACATACATCGTTCAAGTAGAGAGTTATGTACTATTTATAAAATATTTTTATTCCCACCTCTTCAGGAAAAAAGTGGGAGGTGGCAAGTAATTCAACAAAATTAAAATTTGAGTTATTTTTTTTTCTAAGCAGAGAACAAATGTTCTTCTATACAAATTCATTTAATACTGTGCTCTGACCTATATGTTTAAGAAGCAATGCTTAATTAGATTTCATGCACAATAGCAAGACAGTACTGTGCATATTATGTTCTCTCTTTTAAAAATCCAGGTTAATTTTCCAAGTATTTTCCCCAATGACTGAAAGTTTTACAAAATACAAATGAATCACAGTGAATTGCTATGCAGCTTGTCGCTAAATATTTTTTATTAATGTTTCTTGGATATTCTGTCATGTTTTCTTGTATTATTGATCTTTTTTTGTTGTTTTTAACTAAGAGCAAATTTATTTTACTTCTAGGAATTATTACTTGCTGAAAAGTGGGCTCAAATAAATAACTGTCTCTTTCCGCCCATCCATGATCTTGTGACTGAATACATCAAAGAACCACCCAAAGAATGTTATGTCTTTAAACACCCCACCAATGAATTATGTCCTATCATTGTACATTTTCCTCTGTTTAATCTAAAGTTCAAGAAATTCAAAAGTCCTGGTAAGTTTTTCAATGTATTTTTTCTTAATATTTAAAGTTAAAATGTTATAATGATGCATTACCCAAAATATCATGCATAAATTTACAGGATAAAAACACATATGCCAGTGATAAAAATAGAGAGATTGCTATTTTCTGCTGATTTGTGCTTTTTTAGAATTTCAGATTCTCAATACAGTAATATGGTAAAAATGTTTATATAGATCAAAATACTCTTAAAGCATTTCAATTTATTGTAAATTCGATTAAATAATTCAAAATTTTGTCAAACAAACTTTCATTTGAAATAGATTGAAAATTTTTAAAGTGTATTCTTGCCAACAAACATCTCTGCATATTCTAATTCTCTCCAAAATAGTTTGAAAACCAGGAAGAAGTTGATTCAATGCAAGTACTTTTATATTGGAATCTAAAATCATATTTTTTTTCTTTTTATGTAAAACTGTCTTGTTTTTATTTTTATCGAAAATAAAAGGTTTATGATCATACAATTTTCTCTTCAAATTAGCTTTACTTTCATTTAGAATGAAATTTTTTAAATAATTGTTATTGGCTGCATTTATAGTAAGCTAGCACCAATTTTGCCTGTGTTAACTATGAGATTCTTTCAGATCACTTAAATGAAAATACAATATCCTAAAAATATGGCATTCATAATTACAGAACTCTATATGTTCACACCTATAAATCATCAAAAAGATATTCAGCAAAGAAAACGCAAGTGGGTGGTAGTATGATCACAGATCACACTAAGGGTTTTGTTTAATATGTCTTTTAAAACACTTTACCTTAAATTAATAAATCAAAATTGTTAATTTATCATTATAAAATATTACGTAAATGGCAGCATCATTACATTTAATTTTAAAATAATTAAACAAATATATTTTAATCAAAATAAAATTATTTAAAAATAATGAAAAAAAATCTGAAAATGTAGCAGATACATAGTAAATACAAAAAATATAAATTAATTCCTGAATAATGCATATAGCATAGTTAAAAACCTCCAGATTCTTTTCCTACCAATATTTTTATGAGGAAGTATTTGTTTTATATAATTATAAAATTTCAGCAATTAAATAAAGTGTACATTTTTGTGAGAATTTATTGGTGTGAAAAAAATCAGGAGATTGGCAACATTAAAATGTTTTTTGGAAAATGCATTGTAATAATGAATTATTTTTGAAGTCATGCAAATTTTGTCATAAAATTTAAAAACCATATGTTACATTTTGGTGGTTAGTAAAATAAATCCCTGCCTATTTTCTAAAAATTGGCCATACCTCATATTTTTTTCCTAATGTATAATGATAAATTATAGCAAATGATTTTTTTTAAAAAAGGTAAAGAATAGTCTTTTAAGTAGCTAGTGATTTTATACTTGTTTTAAAATACATGTATATTATATTGTAATGTTCACATGTTTGTGCAAATTGGTCAAAAATTGTAAATTTGTAGAAGCAGCATACAACCAAAAAATGACTTTTGTATAGAGAGATTTAATTATTTAAAAAAAAAAAAAAAAACAGTAGTTTGATGTAGCGCTGTGCAAAAATGGGACAAAAGGTTGCGGAAATTTAGGGGGCGCCAAATCTATACTACCAACTTCATTTTAAGCACTTTAGCGTTAAGTTGGGAGTGCCAAATTGAAACTTTGTCCTGGACACAGTTTTCTTTTCGCATCCCCCTGATTGGTGGTCAGCATGCCAGTCTATCATGTTACATGGCGAGAGTTCAACTTTCAGCTGAACAATGTTCATTCCACCTTTCATCCCTTCAGAATTGATAAAATGAGTTTCAAGTTTACTAAAGGTTCCTACAGAGGTTCCAAGGAGTTTATTGGGAACTAAACAAATCGCAATCTTGCATTAGGCTAACCACTGGGGCATATACTACATAGCACTATGGAGCCCAGGATCAAGTAAATTGGTCTGTTTTAAGCCCTGATTATTCATGGATCATATAGCCATAGGTTTAGGGATTATTTTTCTTCTTTTAGATTTAATTGTAATTTAACCTTTGTTGAATTATAAAATGCATCTAAAAATGTCTACTTAATTATCTGACATATCCCACGCGTCCCGTGAGTGTCCAATTATTGGGGGAAGGAGGAGTAGTCCATTGTATTAGATAGTATTTCATTATATGCATCCATTTATGTATATATTTCTTTAACAAGGAAGTCAGTTTGCCTTACTAACAACCTACCAATCAAAAGTATTATTTCACTAGTGAAAATGAGGATATATGGCAAAGAAAAAGTGTATTAATAAAACAAATAGTAGCATTAGTAAAATTCAAATGCTGTCATAGTAACTTGTTTATAAACTTAAATTCTGGATGATGATTTGATTATTGTGAATTATTGGAAACAGTTTCTAGCCAAATTCTCGATCGTAATAGTGGAATATCACATACCAGGTTTCTAACGGGCACACGAAGGAAACAGTAAATTCTTACCTTGAGATACAAAATTTTCATCATGCACACAAGAAAAAGTAATCGCACAGATATCTTGAGTAAATATTTTTAAAGAAGAAAATGACATCTTTTATTGGAGAGCTTGAATAGGTCTTCAGTGCCACCTTGATAAAACTGGATGTTTTACATTTTATAAATCTTCATTCTCTCGATCTTGAAGGAAAAAATATAAAATAAAATTTTATCGATCCTTTTTTTTTTTACAAAAAAAATGTAGTTGAGGCCATTGCGGCTAAAGAATTATTTGTCGTAGCCGGTAGGTAAATAAAATGAAAAAAAAAACGCGTGCTCCCGGGAGTTCTAAGATAGCCCTCATCGCTACATGACGCTTATCCCCGAACTGACTTTTCAAATTTTTCGTGCGCGCTCGGCACGCGGAGAAAACAAAAACACGCCAAGAAGCTGGCCAACAAGGAGGAGAGCTCTCGCCAAAAAGAGCGATAACGAAACGGAAAAAAGAATGCACGCGTACGGCATTCGCCGTAAGGAGGGAAAATTCTCCCGCACAATAAGCGCAGATGTACGGCATGAATAAAGCGATAAGTCGGTCAAATCTGAACAATCGTAAAACTCTGAAATGCAATGAATAAGACTACGCTATGCGCTCATTAAGTACAAAAGAAAGAACTATAAATAAAATATTATTGAAAAGAGAAAAATATTGTACTGAAAATAAAGATTACGTAAAAATATGGATTTTAAACATCATATTTAGATAAAATATGTGGAAAAATGAGGGAACAAAAACATGTCATGATATCTATCATGACATACTCCCGAAAAATAGGAAAAAGAAAAAAAAAGGAAAAAAAAAAAGAAAAAAAAATACAATAAACCATGCAATACACAAAAGAGAGAAAAAAAAAAACAATTATGTCAACTGTTAGCAATTAAATATTAAGAACTTCAGCAACATGATCTATACGTCAGTCAAAAGAAAATAATTTGGATATAAAACACTAGTACTTAATGTAGAATGCACTAAATGTCAACCAAAAACACTAGGAAAAGATTACTGAAAAGAAATTTCAACCATGATTATTGCGAATATGAATTTTTACAATTCATCTTATGGAGAATGAAAATATTGAATTAAAAAAAAAAACTTGTAGCATTAAATGTTAACTGCGACCATAAAGAATACACTACTTGCAAATATTAACACACGGAAACTGTTGGGAATACATGAGAAATTTAAATTGAAAATCCACTGAAAAAAAACAAAGGCATCCCTACAATAGAAAAGCCATCTAAGAATTCAAAGTGACCATTTGAGCAAGCAAATAACTCATTGAATATTCTAAGTAATGATCAAGATAGCACTGGTATACAAGGGATTAACATGGCATACCCTACAGGTGGGCAGCATAACTTGTTAACATATAAAAAAAACTAAATATATTCACAATCAGGATACAAGGCATATAAACATATTACTTTAAATTTAATTACATTAAAACAATAAGGTAAAAAAAAAAGGGGGAAAAGTGTGGTACCACATTAAAAAAAATAGGACTAAAAAAATATGCACTATATCCCTGTATCTGATATGAAAAGACACATTGAAAGAAAATAATTTCAAACAAGTAAATATTAATTACATACATAAATAAGATCATGATCATAAAATAGTATATGTGCGCACATTGTTATAACCAAAGTTTATACAAAAGTTGTTTCCATGGAATTAAAGTTACATGAATGTTCATTGTAAAAAATTTTCTTATGCATATTTTTAATGAGCTCCATTAAATGACATTTTTTTTTTTTTTTAATTGAGCAATACACAAATAACATTACTCTTACTTTAAAATACACAAAAGCACAAGACATTCTTCTTAACTGAATATTTTGACATGAGTCAAAGTTACATTGACACAAAATATAATGACAAAAAAAAACATATTTTTATAAATGTAATGTTGTGAATCTCTTATTTATGAAAACAAAGAATTTTCCTCTTCATCATGATGTGCATTGTGAATAAGTTGATTTACAAAATTGAACATTGAGAAAAACAAATTGATATGAAATCTATCATATTGTAAACACAATTTTATTTATTATTTTAAAATGTAAGCCAATTCAATAAGTAAATGGCAGATTGCATAAAAGATTAATTTGAGTCTATATTACAGCATAAAGAAACTAGTTATATTGAATTTTAAAAAATTTTTGCTTCAATTAAAGGTATGTATTATTTAAAAAAAGGAAATAGGCATATTTTGTATGCACTGGTCTACAAAAAAATGGATATGCAATTTGGAGTAACACTATAAGAAAAACAAATTGCAAGCATTGAAAAGTAAGTAAACATTGACTTATTTACCTATTAATTAAAGATCTATTATGAAGTCAGAAGTAAATCACAATATAAAAAAAAATGAACTTATACATTAAGGTTATATCAAATAAAGCACTTACTGAATACATCCAGCTTGCTTATTTATATAAAAAAAATAAATAAAAGTGATGCAATTAAGTTTTTCAAAACTTTTGCAAGATGTTATTGCTATCAACTGTTTCAGAAAAAAAAAATAGTGGAAATTTTCATGATCAAAAGAAAACACATACTATGAAACAACCTACTGAAAAATTAAGTTCATTTAACATTAGAAGTACATAACACATTACTAACTACGAACCAATCAAAAACAGTTGTAAAATTGACAGCTTTCAATTATGTTACCTCTTGCAATATAAAGAACAAAAACAAAACAAAAAAAAATAGAACATGGCTAAACGTAATATAGGAACATCAGTTATAGTCCGAAATGACTTATGTGTAACACAAGTTACAATTAATTGAAACTATTTATATATTTACCATTAGATTAAAATATTACAAAAATATGTCTGAATAAATATGGTTAAAACTTAGGTAAAACATACAACCTCACTGCAATAGTAAATGAACCATAATAAAAACAAATCATGTAATACCAGAGAAAATATTAAATGAAAGTGAAATGCAATTTGATATTAAATAATAAAACTATAAAAAGCCTGAATTATATGCACTGTCATCTTGCAAACTTGACTTTAAGGGAATATTGTAAACATACTACACCATTAAAACAAAATTTCAAGTATTAAATTAAAAAAAAATATTTTTATATATTATCAAACATTGAGCAACTTGAAGAATCATTTTATTAATTTGTACAACCATAAAAAGGATACTTCACTAAATAAAATAAACCTTAAGGCTGATTCTTTATATAAAACATGATTTATAACATATTAGCTGTAAAAACATGAAATTCTATGAATTATAGCAATAAAAAAAAATCAGTAAAAAAAATTATTCTTTTTGTACGTAATGAGCCAAAATTAAGTATGTTTCAATTACAATAACTGTTGTATACATATTAGAAAAGTTGAAAAAAAAAATCACAAATTCATTATAATTATACCATATAATTTATGCATAATTTTAATGCATATGCTGTAATTAAAAATAGAAATATGAAAATTCAATAAAATTAAACTTTGACATGTGTAGCACCTATTGACGGATTTTATTACATATAATATCAAAAATATATTAAGCAAAAATTAGAAAAGCTATGTAAGTAGAAATCTTCCAGATCACGTAAACACCTAAATATTCAATAATACAGAACATGTTACATGTGATTGACTGGAATACTGACTATATCAAAATAAAAAAAAACTTTTATGTATTGAAGAACAGTTCTATATTTTAGCGTTTACATAGTTCACTGTTTTAGAAGCAACACATTATCTGAAATAGAAAACACTGAGTAACAAAGGTAAGTTGAGAAATCTTGCTATTGCAAATATAACACATGCTTAATTAATTAATTTCAGAAGAGAGCAAAGATGTCAAGAAATTGACAGTACCACTCCATTGGGCACTAAAATAGCTCTCCTCTAAAAGGAATACACTACATAACATGTGTACTGATATTGAGAGGGAGAAAAGAAAAAAAAAATTTAAATGATGCACAAAAAAATCTTTAAAAAATATATATGGTATAATATGAATTTTTCTTTTTGATTTATGCATATTTTGTATTTAGGCGAAATCGCACTTTCATGATGAAATACTTTAAGGATTCACATTTTCTTGAAAAAGCAGGGTGGTTTATGTCAAAATTGTGGTTGTGAGAATTGTTGCGTATACAATTCTTGCATTTCACCTGTTTATCACAATGTCCTTCGACGTGGTTTTCTGCACACCATGGACATATTCTAGGCCTAACACAATCCTTTGCCCGGTGATTGAAGGCTTGGCAATTAAAACAACGCAAAACTCTAACAAATCTTTTAATGGAACATTTTATATTATTAATGTTGACGAATCTCGCTTTGATCAAGCTACCTGCGATATCAGCTGGCAATTCCAATACGTAATTTAATTTATTTTCTTCTTTAACTTTAAACGTTTTTAGGAATTGGACTTTGGATTCGTCTTGGTTGCCTATTATTGCATGTACGATGTCTTTCGTAGCAATATTCTCAGGGATGTGGTAGATTATTACTTTAATATTTTTCTGCTTTTGATCATGTGAAAGGTTAATTGAATTATCTAAAATTGAGGAACAACAAGAGTTATCTAATAATGACTGATCAAAGCTTGAATTATTTTCCCGATTTGGCATTACTTCATCTGTTTGTGTGCATGTGTCTTCTGTATGTACTCTTTCTTCTACTTGCTGAGGAGTGTTTGTATTATTTTTCGATGTTTTTAATTTCTGTAATATTTTTGTGTTTACTTCTTTCAGATTATTGACTTCATTAACTGCTTTTGTCCACGAATCCTTTACAAATAGCTTGTGCATGTTAATCATGTTCTCTAATTTAAATTTAAACGCTTTAATAATTTCTTGTATAACTGGACTATTAAATGTGTGTTCAGCCTTATTCTCTTTCAAAATATATTTTATTTCTTCTGGGAACCATTGACCAAAGTCTACTATAGTTGATGAAAATATGTCAATATTAACATTTACATTTGCTATTGTATCCATTCTTTCTTTGAAGGGTAAAAAAAATAATGAAATACAGTCTAATGAATTAATAAGAAGTGTTTTTCATAGATTTTTCTTTTGGAGATTAAAAATGTGGCTAGATGTCTACTTCATATATTTCACTAAAAAAAACTCGGATGGAGCATTTTAAAATTTCCCGGTGTTCAAGAACGTACAACGAATTCGGATGGAACATTTTGAATATGCCGGTGTTTAAGAACATAATTTCTCTATCTTCTTCCATCCATCTTTATTTTTCTTAAAACACAAAAAAAATAATGAGAAATTATGATAATGCTTTATATTTTCCATAATGACATCGTATTTTGAGAGAATATGACGCTATTGTAAAAAAAAAAGTTATAGTTCCGTTATAGACGTCGCGCACGTGTGCCGTAAAACAGTCCATGAATGATGAGAACAAAACGAAAATGCACTAACTGTGCTCTGGACTTAGGCACCAAATGTCATAGTAACTTGTTTATAAACTTAAATTCTGGATGATGATTTGATTATTGTGAATTATTGGAAACAGTTTCTAGCCAAATTCTCGATCGTAATAGTGGAATATCACATACCAGGTTTCTAACGGGCACACGAAGGAAACAGTAAATTCTTACCTTGAGATACAAAATTTTCATCATGCACACAAGAAAAAGTAATCGCACAGATATCTTGAGTAAATATTTTTAAAGAAGAAAATGACATCTTTTATTGGAGAGCTTGAATAGGTCTTCAGTGCCACCTTGATAAAACTGGATGTTTTACATTTTATAAATCTTCATTCTCTCGATCTTGAAGGAAAAAATATAAAATAAAATTTTATCGATCCTTTTTTTTTTACAAAAAAAATGTAGTTGAGGCCATTGCGGCTAAAGAATTATTTGTCGTAGCCGGGAGGTAAATAAAATGAAAAAAAAACGCGTGCTCCCGGGAGTTCTAAGATAGCCCTCATCGCTACATGACGCTAATACCCTGTTCGCACTGGGATAGTTGAGTCACTTAACTTTAAGTCACTTACATTTTTTGAAGTGGGATACCCGGAATTAGGCTTCACCTGTTCGCACTTGCTAAATATTTTAAGTGACTTAACTTGGCCAAAATGACATCTGGCATGCGCATAAGTTCGGAAATTTGTAACTGCAACTTCTAACTGCTTTTTTGTTTACATAGAAATTATCGTGCCATATTTCAATTAAAAATTAATTTTGTCATCCTCCAAATTTATTTTGCAGGAGGAAATAACGGGTTAAACATTTTCCATTTTTGATCTTTGATTACAAAAAAAACCCCACAAACACACGTGAAGCAACTGCGGCAAACAAATAACAACTTGAAACAATTTATAATTATTTGTAGGACTCAACTCCAGTTATTTAACAATCAGAATTAAATATTCTAAAATTCAGAAATAATAATTAAATATTCAGAAGGCACATTTCAACTCAACTCATAGTTAAGTGAGCATCTCAAAAGTTAAGTGAGTTTCAGAAATTTGCTTAAGTGAGAATCTTGATTCCGGGTACGACCGCTTCAAAAAACTTCAAGTTAAGTGACTTAACTTTCTCAGTGCGAACAGGGTATTATCCCCGAACTGACTTTTCAAATTTTTCGTGCGCGCTCGGCACGCGGAGAAAACAAAAACACGCCAAGAAGCTGGCCAACAAGGAGGAGAGCTCTCGCCAAAAAGAGCGATAACGAAACGGAAAAAAGAATGCACGCGTACGGCATTCGCCGTAAGGAGGGAAAATTCTCCCGCACAATAAGCGCAGATGTACGGCATGAATAAAGCGATAAGTCGGTCAAATCTGAACAATCGTAAAACTCTGAAATGCAATGAATAAGACTACGCTATGCGCTCATTAAGTACAAAAGAAAGAACTATAAATAAAATATTATTGAAAAGAGAAAAATATTGTACTGAAAATAAAGATTACGTAAAAATATGGATTTTAAACATCATATTTAGATAAAATATGTGGAAAAATGAGGGAACAAAAACATGTCATGATATCTATCATGACAAATGCTTTTAAATATTAGATTAAATGATGTCCTAATCTCAAAATGGTGGAATGGTTCCTGTGGTAAGCTTATCGTACTGAATAGAAAATATAATTTTCATTCATGAGAATAAACTATTTTACTATGATTATGTTAGTGTGATATTATATTCTGGAGTTAAAGAGACTAAAATCTGTGCTTAATACTAAACACTATTTCTACCAGTATCAATTGACTTGTTGGATTTTTGTTTATAACTATTTCAAACTAAGATAATCTTATGTCAAGCATATGGTGTACTAAAATGATTTGTGATTATTTTAATAAATCAGTTGTTTATAAATTAAAATAACCAATATATATATTTTTAAAGATCTTTGGTATGCATATTTAAAAAGTGAAAAAAGTATAATGTAGTAATAAGAGAATTCTTCAATTAAGAGAAATTTTTCGGTGTTGTTTAAAGTCAGTTTCTGATGCCTGGAAAGTTGAGTATAGAGTCCTTTAGTAAAAACTCCTTATTTATCTAAATTGTATTTTTACTTATGTATGTAATAAATCATCTGTTTATTTCAAATATCTCAACCAGTAGCATTATGTTCTTTAGTAATTATATCTTTCATGTAGGTGTTCCCAGAGAAACAGAAGATGAATTAAAGTTTGCTGACTTTAGTATATTTAGTGATCCAAAAAAGTGCTATTCCATTTTTAATTTTAAATACCCCAATAGGCAGTTTGACCGCTTGTCTCAATTAATGGAATTTAATGTTCTGAACAATATTGATATTATAAGAGAAAACATCAGGTCAGTTACCTTAAGAAAGGCAAAAAATCTCGCTCCACCAAGCACATCAACAATATTAAAGGATCCTCCTCAAAAGGAAACTGCCGATCATCCAGAGGAATTATAAATTATTGTATTAGATACAAGGTGTGTAGTTTTTATACATGTTTTTCTACTATATTTTTCTTTTACACTAAAAGGGAAACTTCTCATATACATCCAACTATTTTCTATTTCTAGTTTGTCATATCTATGAAAGTTTTAAACAACTTTCTGTCATTAATCATATTTTAGATAAGAGTAGCATTTTACGTTGCTGTGTTTCTTGACTTTGTATATTAATGTTTTATAATACATGCTAATTTTTGATTATGTAAGCTAATATTTGCAAAAGTTAAATATAATTCCCTTGTAAATCATTATTAATGTAATTTATTAGTTAAAATAATGTGCAAAATTTATTTACAGATTTAAAATATAATATACTTTGTTTAGAAATGTTGATATGTGATAAATCAAATGTTTGAGTACATTAATCTCCCATTAACATGAAAAGTTTAAGATGTATGATAAATTCTGTGTTCTATTACTGTATAATACAAAATCTGCTTCAACATTTAAGATCTTTTGAGATCTGCTTTTTTAAATACTTATATAGCAAATCATAATTTGCATAACTAAAAATATTAGCTGAATTATAAAATATTGTTTATTTCTGATTATTAAAAATATGTATATACTCATTTTGATGTTACATAATACAGTCTCTATCAAAAGTTTTGCTTTTTTTAGTTCAGAAAATACTTTTTGATACAAATTACTTTATTTCATAACTTATTTGTAAGAGTTTTCTTAAACTTAGTATGCAGAATTTTTTTTGTGATGTCAGCAATTAGGTCTTCTATAATATTACTAAGGTTTCTTTGCTATGGAATTTAGTTCATATTTCCATGGTGCCTGAAAATTCTCAACTTGCGATATTGAAAATTTACAGAAAATCACGAGCGATTATTTCAGATTACTATTATTAAAATAACTTTCAGAGGTTGGCATCTCTGTGTTTTTAACATTCTTTTTGCTACAAATGTACATTGCTATGTGTAATGTCTTACACATGTTTGTCTTTTACTCAAATTCATTTTGTTAATCATTTTTGCTATGAACTTGCTCAACTTTTAAAAAATTAATATAGTGTTAAATTGCTGTGTCTATTTTTGCTTTCTGAAGACATGTCTAAGAGGGATATTGTAATCATGATTTTTGTATGTGTGAGTAAACGTAACTCCTAACTCTTATTTGGTGAATATGTTACAGACCACTGTTGCACAAACTGTATGTGTTTTCATAAAAATAGGGTAACATATTAAATATTTAATCCATTTTGTGACTGCTTTTAAAGAGAATATCTATAAGAAAATGTAACAGAGTGTAAATGATTAATTTTGTGACAATATAAAACAAACAATTAATGGTACTGAAGTACGGCCTTCCATATCGTAATAATCTATATATATAAAAGAAAGTCTGGATTTTGTATTAATCACAGCAGAAAAAAATCTACTGAACCGATAATCTTGAAAATTGGGGTAAAAATACTTCTTATAACACTGAGTGCCGCTAAGAAGGGATTTTTGAAAATTCCACCCCTAAGGGGGGTAAAAAAAAGAACGAACTTTAAAAAAATTCCTTAAAAATCTGCTTTTGTAGTTATTTTTCAACTGATAATATATTTTAGTGTATTTTTCCATGCAGAATCGAATGGTATCAAGCAAATTCTTTTAAATCCAGTAGTTCGTGAGATACTTCACATTTTACTACTTTGGCGATTTCTTCAGCGCAAAAACCTGAAATTTTCAATCCTTATCTATATATATAAAAGAAAGTCTGGATTTCGTATTAATCACAGCAGAAAAAATTCTACCGAACCGATAATCTTGAAAATTGGGGTAAAAATACTTCTTATAACACCGAGTGCCGCTAAGAAGGGATTTTTTTTTTAATTCCATCCCTAAGGGGGTTAAAAAAAAGAACAAACTTTAAAAAAATTCCTTAAAAATCTGCTTTTGTAGTTATTTTTCAACTGATAACATATTTTAGTGTATTTTTCCATGCTGAATCGAATGGTACCAAGCAAATTCTTTTAAATCCATTAGTTCATGAGATACTTAACATTTTCCTAATTTGGTGATGTCTTCGGCGCAAAAACCTGAAATTTTCAATCCTTATCTATTAGGGATGGGACGAATATTCGGCCACTATTCGGTATTCGGCCTATTCGGCCCTTTTGCCGAATATTCGGTTGGCCGAATATTGAAAGCTTGTTGACCGAATACTTCGGCCGAATACCTGTAGCCGAATATTTAAAGATATCTCACCGAATACTGCTAAAATCTTGCCGAATAGTGAAAGGTATCTTGCCAAATAAACTTAGGATTCAAAGAATTTCATTTCTTGCCATTTTTTTTCTTTAATCCAAATTGGCTACTTAATTCATGAAGTCATTCTCATTATTACTTACAAAATATACAGTTATTCAGATACTAAAAAATATACAGCCTTTCTGTGTTTTCTATAAAAGTTAGTGATATTTTAGAAAATACTATCCAATGTCTTCATTAGAGAATGATATATTACAGTTCAAGATATAAAAATACTATAGGAAAACAATAACACCACTGCCTTATTCTAAAACACTTGAATATTTATTAATGTCTGCAAATTCCATGCACATATAAAATAGGCTGTTATGAAATTCATAACTTATTTTCTATAAAGTAAGAAATGAAAAAATTCATTCATTAGGTGTATTAATGAAGATTTATTTTCAAAATGAAATATCAAATATCACTATTAAAAATACAACGGTACTTCTAAAAACCGAACTGGTGTCAAACTAGATATGCATTAAATGACACAACTTGCTTTATTAAGATGGTTTTATAAATATTTAAACAAATTCTAAATATTGAACAATATATTTTTAGTGTTCACTCTAGAAATAAAAAGGGCATGGTGCTATTCACTACAAAAGGCATTACTGCAGCAGAAAAGGGCACTATTGGCAGAAAAAAATGTTATTGCCTTTAGAAGGGGGAAGAAAGAAAGCAATGAAACACATAATTTTTAAATATGATAAACCAAGTAACATTAATTTCGAATGATTTTATGATATAAAAATTAAAAATACAATTACATTAAAACATGATTCAATAGTTTTATGGTCTTTTCTTAGAGAAATGAAAAAATCTATCATTTTTGGGCACACAAATTTAGAAACACTACGGAATAATAATAATAAAAAATATTTATTGAAAATCTCTGGGTAAAACCAGTGGTGCATTTTACTACTTTTAAAAAGGGCAGGGTGCATTTTGTTAATTTGAAAAAGGGCAGGGTGCTGCACCCTTCAAAAATGGCCTAGAATGAACACTAATATTTTTTTATTCTGTAGTTTTCACTTTTAAATAATTATTTGCATAATTACTGACTTAAATATGTAACATTATTATGTATATTTTTTAAATTTACATCTTCCTTCATTCATGTTGTTATCAATTTCTGTTTATCCTTTTAATGCTTGTTGAATAAGTGGAATATTGAAGTTGAATAGTGTATGCGCCGATTCATATGTCAAAGATTTTGTTAACATATGCATTCTACTTTAAGCATAACCTTTTGTTTTAACGTAATTTGTAATTTAAAGCTTAATAACTGATTTCAGAACAGTCTCATTCTTACAAATTTGATTATCATTCGGGACACAAACTCTAAATGATCAAATTTACTTCATTAAAGGTTATTTCAGAAAATATTTCCTTCTGAGTTCTGAAAGAGAGAGAGAGATTAAGAATATTATTTATTTTGGGTGCAAGAAAGGATAAAAGTATCATTTGACTTGACAGTAAAAGTGAAATACATTCTTCATGTTTTAATGGAAATGTATTATCTAGACTTACTGAAAATCAATTTGATGGACATTAGGATAACAGAATATAATGCAATTTCATAATTTTTTGTGTTAAAATAGGTTTTTCAAATTTAAAAATACATTTAAAAGCACATTTAAGAGTAATAATTATTAATGACCTCCTATTTTTTAGATTATATATAATCAAAATTTTTTTTCTTTATTTAATATAAAAAAGTTTGTATTCGGCCGCCGAATATTCGGTATTCGGCCTAAAATTTGGCCGAATATTCGGTATTCGGCTATTCGGCCAAATCACTATTCGTCCCATCACTATTATCTATATAGATCAGATTTTGTAGTCAATTCAATTGATATTATTTTGTAGACGATTCAATTGGTACCATATTTTAGTGTATTTTTCCATGCTGAATCAAATAGTACCAAGCAAATTCTTTGAAATCCAGTAGTTCGTGAGATACTTCACATTTTTCTAATTTGGCGATGTCTTCAGCGCAAAAAGCTGAAATTTTCAATCTTTATATATAAAAGAAAGTCTGGGTTTTGTATTAATAATAGTACAAAAAAAATCTATTGAACCTACAATTTGGAAGTGAGTTCTATAATCAGGTTAACATGATTATGTAAGCTATATTTAATTATCTCAATATATATAAAACACAAAGTGAAATTTCATTCTGGCCTCTTATAAATTAAGTTCTACTAGATAGATTTTAATAGAACTTACATTGTTAGTTGGATAATTTTTCAGAAATATTGTAACATTTGAAATATAGCATTCTACGTTGTTTAATTGAATACTTATGGAGATATTTTAAATCAGATTAACCCAATTACAAAAGGTTGGCTTTATTTTAAAGGTTCCGCTGAATGAATTTTTATGTGATTAAAATGGTTGACATGTTGAGCGCTATGTCATTCGTTGGTGACTAACTTTGAACTTTCTATTTAGATGACTGCCTTTTCTCCGATGACGTCAGTCTAAAATACAATATAAAACTAAAAATTACTATGATATAAAAATTTCGTTTGATTTAAAGTTTCTTTAAAAAAACTGACCAGCGTAGCGGGCGAAGGCTGCTAGTAATATATATTCTACAATGAAAAAGTATGAACTTATAAATAATTGTTTTGTTTATAAGACGTTACTTTATTAATAAAACATTTAAAAAATATTAAAAATTGACACGTTTCAACTCATTTTCATAAAGTCATCTTCAGGATGTAAATAAGAAAATATATATATATATATAAACACAATGAATGTTAAAAAGTGGTATAAATAGTTATTGAATTCAAATTAAACAGATAATGTTATCTATGTTTTGGACATTGTCCATGTTCCAACTATGTAGTTATCTTACAAACTGTCCAACCATTCAATACAATTAAAATTTGCTTACCTTTTCATTCTAGAATATATATTATTATTATTATTACGATATAGTTATTAATGGATACAATAAAGATGTACTACTTTGTTTTGCATTGTACTGTCTCCCATTTTGTTATTCAACATCCCCTACACATTTTCTGGGCACAGACTCAAACCAATGTTCGGAAAGTAGAGTGCAGTCACTCCAGTTTCTTTTTTCCTAAATTTCTCTAGGGTTTTTTAACCTTTATTTAAATGTATCAAGGTAATCTTAATCATTGCATTTATTCTCATACCATAATAATTGCTCTGCACATTATCATCAAGCACATTTTTGAAAGACCTAATATTTTCATTCTTATATTTAATATCTGTTTTTTTCTGGAATACTAACGAAATTTGAAATTAAAATGTTAGAATTCTCCATCTCTCTTTAAAATTAACAATTAGCTTTCATAGTTTAATATGTGTTTTCTACTCTTTTTGTAGATTTCTGCATGCAATAATTTAGAATATGTTATTTATTACTGTTACAGCTACACAGAAATAGCAATAAAATTAAAATTTGTAGTTTTTAGAATCTAAAATCAGTTATATTCTATTCATCCTATTGAACATATTGCTTTTAAATTTTTCATGTGTTATTAAGAGTAGCTTCAGAAATAACATGAACTGTAATGTCTTCTCCTATCTATAACAACACAATTTATTACTGGGAAGTTTAGAATGAATAGTTGCTGTAGGCACATTAAAAAGTGCCTTTTTTTTAAACTACAGATAAGAAATATGGCTGTGATAACTCATCTACATTATCATTTGTAATACATGTAAATTAATTTCACACTAGTCACATGATCATATCATACTGATAAATTAAATACTCCCAAAAGAGAAAATGGATTTTTTAATTTGTCAATTATTTATTTAGTTTTAAAACACAATTTCCCTTTTTTTTTTTAATGAACTGCAATATGGTATAAAATATGATTAACATCATATGAACTAGCAGCATTATCAGAGAAATTACTTTATATTTTTGAAATTTAAAGCGTATAATATGTTGAGTAAAATATGACTGAGATGTGCATTTTTTTCTCTCTCTCTATTAATATTGCATTCACATTTATGCATTTGTTTATGAAGGCAGTAAGGAAGAAATTCTGAAATTACTTAAAATATTTTGTCTTGGTTCTAACCAATTTACTTATTAGAAATTGGTATATTTTGACAAACATTTTGGATGAACTCCTTAGCAACTTACATGCTGTAAATAAAATTTGCTCTATTCCAACCCCACCCCTTTAATGCTGAAAAAAAAAAGTTTGTTCTGTTGTGAAAACAACATGGATAAGAATTGTATATTAATTCAGAGTAAAAATTTTAAAGGAAAAAAAATCAGTTGTCCCTACTCATTTATTTCTTTATATTTAATCAAAAATACAGCAGGTAAATTAAGATAAAAGTGATAAACATATCTGATATCACAGTGTATTTCAAAAAATTAATATTATCAGAAAATAGTTTATTATTTCTATTAGGCAGAAATTGATACAAATGTTTGCATTAACAAGATATTATAAGCTTGTTTGGTACAATTGTAATCCAAGTTATTTGGTATTTCTTCCTTTCTGATTTGATAGTGATTTTGCTCAAACCAAAGTTAAACTTCTACTCATAATTATTCTGTCATATAAATGTTTGTTTTATTGTTAATACTTTGAAATTCTGTCATATACAGCATATGTTATGTATTTTATTCTGTTTCTAATGTATTAAACTTTATAGCACAAATAAATGTGATATCTGAGTACAGTTTTTATTAAGTTTTTCACTAAATCTTAAAATCGTTGATTAATCTTGAAGATTTATTGTATTTGTTCATATTTTAAAATTGTTGATTAATTTTAAGATTAATTATTGTGGTTACTTAACAGTTACATCACAAAATGTTTATTTTGTGGAAGATTATGTAATGGATCTTTTGTATAAACAATACAAAATTACAGATTAATAAATGAGAAAAAAAATTAATTTCTTGAGTTATTTATGAATTCCTTTCAATCAAATGTAAAATTTATTCTTTCAAAAAAATAATAGAAAAGTTATTAAAAGAAATAAATTAACCATAATCAAGACAGAGATGGTTTCGTATAATTTATCAGAAACTAGCAAACTTAGCCTGGATTGACCTGGCTTATTTCAGTCACAGTTTGCTGAAAAAAGCAGCTTGGCTTGGTCTGAGTGTAAAGAAAAAAAAAATAATAATATGCCTGGTTCCAGTCTAAGTCCCTAATGAAAGAAAATTGGCCCAAAACAGGGTCATTCAAGGACCATGCAAATAATTTACCAATTTTTAACAAACATGACAAAAAGTAGTGTTTCTACGGCCATTGCAAAACTTTCTTTTATGCATAGTGTTTTTTGTTTTTCCCCAAATTTAACAGAGTTGCTATAAACAGGTTAAAAAAAAAAAAAAAAAAAAGAGCAACAGTACCCCCTGATGGGTACTAAAACTAGATCAATGTATACATTTTTAATCAATAAATTATGGTTAATATATATTATAAAGTATTAAATATGGTGCATTTCTACACAATAGAAAATAAACTACAGCTATAATGTTCATTGCAGAAAACATAGGGTTAATATTATTTAATTAGCTCCACAGTCAAAAATTGGTATCAGAAATGGGTCACTCTAGCAACAATGTGTTTAAGTTTGTGAGAAGAATGGGAATTATATGGCAAGCCATATTTGCTAAATTGCATCAATTGATGGTAGGTCCAATAAAGAATCTTTTCCCCATGTAGGGTAGCTATATTTGCTGTTGCATGATCAAAATCGATTTGTTACTTGTTGTTTATGTCAAGATCTAACAGAATATGAAGTTTGATGAAATTATGCTTCATTTTTTGAGACAGAGTAGGTGCAAAATTTGTATTGCACACAGGCTAATAGACATATAGACTAATAGAATGTTCGTCCTGAGACATCGCAAAAATCATGAAAAACAAAGCATAACAACATCACTTGTTGGACAGAATACACCCAAACCTAATAAGAATCAAGAATAAGAATAAATTTATATCTACCAGAATATGAAGTTTCGTGAAATTCCATTATTGCAAAAATTGTCAAAGGAAGTAAAAAGACTCTCTGTATTCCAAACATATAAATCAATCGAACGGAAGTTGAAAAATTTCTCAATTCCTGTGTTTTCTTTTTCTGTTTGGCAGTCAAAAATGAATGATTCTGGCAATGGCAACAGTTTTCATCCATCCAGAGAAACAACTCCCAAAAAAAATTGAAAAACTAATTTTTATTTATTTTTATTTATTTATTTATTTTTTTTTTTATTTATTTTTTTTTTTTTGAACATTAAAGACAAACTGACAGTGAGATAAACTTTTTGATGTTATGTTTTTGCCTATTAAGGGTTTATTCGAAAACATATTTTTCCACCTTCAACAGCTCGAAATTTTCCGACTCATTTTTAAAAGTAAAAACATGAAACTGACTGAGGTGATTTTTGGAGCGAAAAATATAATTCATTTTTCGCTCATTTAATTCAAATTTGATTTATAAATAACCATTTTTTATTCATTCCCAGATCTGCTTTTTAAAATTTAGTTTAAAATTGCCAACTTTGGCGGCATTTTTTGCAATATTTTTTGCATTTATCAAAAAAATCATCAAGCACTGCACATTGTGTAGTTTCTAAATAAGAGAATTTGCCAGTTTGATATGTTTGAGAGCAAAGGTGAATTTAAAAATAAATCAGAAAGTAAGCAATTTAGATTGGTATACACCCTTAATTAATACTGCTATCATAACAGCATTTAATGAGAAATTTAATTTAGTAAGCTCAATGTAGGGAAATTTCTCTTTGGACCTACGTTAGAATCATTGAAAATTTTACATTCTCTTTAAAAGTCTACCAAAAAATTTAAGATGTTAATATATATATTTTGCCCCTTAATGATTCCCAAGAGTTTTCCCCATATACAGATGTAATATAGATGCCAACATCTCTTAATTATTCCAGAGTTTAATCCAACAGCATGTTTCCAACAAGAAATTTTATTTAATCAAAAATTTCAAAATGAAATCTAAAATATACCTAATAGAGAAAAGTCATATTTCTTAATAAAATTTTCCTGTTTGAAAATGTTTGTATTGGATCCAACTTCGGAATAATTGAATGTCTAATGTATCGAACTGATATCAAATGATAAAAAAACAAATCCTCATTTCTGGTGGGATAAGGACTATTTTTAAACAGTTACAAAAAAAAAAAAAAAAAAAAACTGAAAAATTGTTGTATGGATTTCAAATAAATTTTACAAGAGAGCAAAACTTATATAGAAATAAAAGATTGATTTTTGAATTTTCGTGTGAGCAGTTATGAAGGATGCAAAATACATCATTTTATTAATTCATTAAGTAAAGTAAAGAGATATATATATATATTTTTAATGCTTTGATAAAATTCAATTTTTTTTCTTTCTTTTTGCAATGTTTTGGTGAATTTACGTTCTTTTCACAATTCTTTGATAAAATTCATGTTTTTGTTTTTTTTTTTCCAATTGATGATTTATTTTCTGTGAATGATTATCAGCGACCATTTGTTTAAATTAGAGATATTTATTATCTGAATTTGCAAACTGACACTATATATATATGTCAAGACCCAGCCTTGGCATTCATTCGTGGGAATACCGTCGTCCTAGGAGAGGTAGCTCAGGATACGCCAAGTTAATCGGCAAGTGGCCGGGGAGAGATTTGGGAGATGGAGCTCATTGATCTGCCGAATCAATCGGCACGTTGCCGGGGAGAGGTATTACGATCTACTGTCGATGAGAGCCACTATTTTGTTGATATCACGATATGTGGATGGGAGACAATAACGACAGTTTTTTTTACTTGGGGCCTGGTTTATTAATCCTTTTTGTCAGATCTTTTTGGTGAAACCAGGTCCCTGTAGCTTGACGTTTTCTTTTTTGAAAGTTCGTTCCTTCGGACTGCATTTTATCAGGCAAGTGTCAAGGTCAAAAAGTCGCTTGTTTTAGGGGCTCCTGCTTATTTAAAGGACGTTAATTCGCATTATTTCTGCCAGATCGCGATACTATAATAATGGGTGGTGACCTAATTTAATTGGTTAAGAAGTATCTGGGCAGTCTGACGTTGTTTAGGCGCAGTTTTCCAGGGCTGCATGCTGATTCCACAAGTTAAGAATTGCGTTTACGTAAGCTTTTTTAATCTTAAAGAGCATCCAAAAATGATCTCTGAAAGTAATAAATGTTAGGCTGGGAAAGAAAGTTAACAGGGACAAAATAGCTTTAAGTTCCAGAATTAAAGTTTTAAAGTGTTAATTGAGACTTTAAGTTTTTGAGTTTTAAGTTTAAATTTTAAAAAGGCTTTAATTTTTATCCTTTCATATATATATATATATATATTAGAATTGAATCATAATGGACCAAGGACCATATTACCAAGGATGACTGGCACATTGAGGCCACTGGAACACAACCCCACCAGTATTTTTTAGTTCATTAAAAATTTATTAAATCATATTTTAACTTAAATATTTAAGAAAAAGAATTGTTTACTGAAAATATATTGCAAAGAAACTGCTTATTCCAACTCATCCGTTGTCAACTCTCAGCATCTGTTTTCCTCAGAGGCAATTGATCACTTTACTGGCCACTGCTTCCTGTTAGACAACAAAGTTATATGTGGGCACAAGACATTTATGCCCATCTGGCACCTTAGAGTATTTCTCTCCCTCACATAGCTTTCAATTTTGGCAATGTACTGCACTTTTAGAGTTAAATCTATCATTTTTTTACAATATGGGCCACTTGGTGCAAAGATAAGAGTTATTTTAAAGTATGGAGTTTCTCAAAAATATTTAGCACCTTTTGTAGTACTATTGCTGGTTATTTGTTAAATTACATAATCTTTGAGTACTTTCTTTAAAGGTAGAGCCATGATATTGTCAAATTCTTGAAATAAAAAATGAATTCTGTAGATGATTTACTATGAAAGCCTTTTTCAACAATGAATTTGAAAGAAAAGTTTGAAATTAAATGCCTGGAACTTATGAACCAAAGAATTTTAAAATGCAACTAAAAGTTGAGAAAAAACTGCACTATTTCTTTTACAGTGGCTTGACAAATTTCCGTACATTTCAACCAGTGAAAGAAAAAAAAAAGTATTCTTTTTTTATTTCAAAGGGGGAAATTATGGAATATAGCTGGCTGTACTGATTTGAAGCATTTTCCTGTAAAGTTCAGAGAGTAAAAAAACATTAAATGAGTATTACTCATTTAAATAATGCTACTCTTTGGAATTGCCAATAATGTAGCGCAGTTGTTTTAAGGTTACAGAATTTCATAACAAAGACTTATATGTTTGCAATGCTGAAACAAAAAAAATTCAGTTTATGTAAGGATAATTTTCCTAAAAATACATTTCTATTATCATAGAAAAGTACAATAGGTTTGATAAAGAAAATTAATGAATAAACTTCGTGATATATATTACAATTCTATATTTTAAAAAACACTCAAACAATTTAGAGTCTCAACATTTATGAAAACCGATAATCTTTCAACAGAATTTCCTGAGTTTTCAAAGGTATTTGAAATTGTCCCGGTAACACCAGTATTAACTACAGGGTTTGCACAGACCCCTTGGACTCCTTAGAAACTACTTAGAAATGAAAACGTTCCCAAGTAGTACTTAGAACTACTTAGATAAACAAAATACTCCTTAGAAACTCCTTAAATTGTATTGCGAAACCAAAATGCGGTTGCACATGCACCTTTTCGCATGCATATTGCACGCAAGCGATGTTGCTCCCGAGAAAGAAAAAAAAAATCGCGATTGTAAAGTGCAGGGTAAACTCTTTATGCACATCATTCATCAGAAACACAGCAGTGACACGGCTATAAGGGAAAGAAAAGTGAAAAGAATAATCCAGACACACGTCTAAGCTTCTAATTTCAAAAAGTGATTACACTCCTTCACAGCTAGATATATACAACTTTGATTTCTTCTTCATAATACGATTCATCATGCTTAATTTTGCTGATAATGGTGGATTCAGGGGCGATTCTCGTCCAAAAATATCGAAAATTTAAGGCATCCTCTGCCGAAAATTTGAAATTGGGTTATCAGTTCTGCTTAGTTGCCAACTTGTACGGTTTTACGCACAGAAAAAACAATCGCGGAGAAATGCAAATTTCGTGAAAGGACTGCTGAAAAAGCACACATTTCGTCAATGTTTTTTTGAACGAACTTTATCAAAAGATTGCTGAAAAACACGAATTTCCTGTGCGGATCGTGGTTATACTGTCAATTTCACCAAAAATTTGAGGATAAAACGCTAATTTCGTTAAAAGATTGAGGGAAAAAATGCTGTTTTCGATAAAAGATCGTTTACAAATATTCTGTCTAAAGATCACTGAAAAAAAAAAACGCCGATTTCATCAAAAGATCACAGAAAAATGCCAATTTCGTCAAAAGATCGTGAGGTTAAAGCACCATTTTCGAGAAAGGATCATATAAAAATGCAAATTTTGTCTAAAAATCGTTGAAAAAACTTCGTTTTCATAAAAAAATAAAACACGGGAAAACGCAGATTTCATCAAAATATCGCAGAAAAACCGCCGATTTCGACAAAGGATCGCAATAAATGGCTGATTTTGCTAAAATATCGCAGATAAATCACTGATTTTGTCTGAAGATCGCGGAGAAGCGCCGATTTAATCTGAAGATCGCGGATACCCCCCCCCCTCTGTTGTGGGGGTAACTCGCGGAATCCCTGCGGAATTGGGGCTGTGCAAGTGCATGCCACATAGATAACAACAAAAGTGGCAAGTCCGTAAATTGTTTTGGACTCCTTGGATTTTTTCTTCCGAACTCTGTATGAACCCTGTAACTACAAAAGCAGAAATGTGCTTCAGCACATTTAAAAGTTAAAAAAAAGAAACTCAATGGAACACAAGGATTAAATGCTCTTAAAAAAAAAAGAAAAAAAATCGACATGCCAAATTTATATTAAAATGATGCATTAAATTTTAATTTATGAATAGATTAAATCTCTGCAAAAAAAGTATTTTTTTCTATTAAATTATGAGATAATCATTTTTTGTTTTATATGTGAATTTGTTTTTTCAATTTAATGTTTCACCAGATTAGTTTAATGTAAACAATGTTAATTAAATTTTCTCAACCAAATTTTTATTTAAATAATGTACTAAATTTTATTTTCTGAATAGTTTCAATGTCTGCAAGTAAAGTTTATATTTTTCTGTAATGTTGCGAGATTATGATTTTTTTGCACAATTTGTATATTTGTTTTTTAATTAAATAATAATTGATAAGAATATGTTCAATGTTAATAATGGCAATTAATGATGTGTTAAAAATTGTAATTAATTTGATAAATTTGAAATTAACATTGAATACTTGAAAAAAAAATTATTTCCAAAAGTAACGTTCTTTTTTCATTTTATTGTTAAGGCTGTTCTAAACTGCTCAGATCAACAAGCATAAAAAGTTTTGACGCATTTACAAATTAAATTTTTAATGGAAAGGTATAAAATTGGAAGGCCTGACTATAGAAGCAATTTAGAATCAAACTGTTTTCCATTTTTTGATAAACAAATTACCCATTGAGTTATAAGCAATTTTTGACCATGTGACAAATACTTTTTTACCCTTCCTTGAGTGGTTATTCTTCTTTTGCATGAAATTTAGCTCAAAGTGGGTGTTTTCAATTAAATTTTCTGAAAGATCTATTGCATTTATGGGGGGAAAAAAAAAAAAAAAAAAAAAAAAAAGGAACGACAGTTTGATGAAATAGCTTCTGAACAACAATACCTGCTAGTTTCATGCATTCCCAAAAATAAATGAATAAAAGTTTATGTCATATAGATGCCCTTTTGGTTTTTGAAATCCTTAAATAATTTTCTCCAGAAAAGTACAAACAACGAAAAGGTTTTACTGTTTTCAATTTTAGTATTCTATGATTGTTTTCAATAATTTAAACTAGAAATATATCACTCCTATGTTTGAATAGACAACTTTTAGGTACTACAATTGTGCAAGGGATATACAAGATAATCAAATTCAAAAAATAAGAAATCTGAATGACATTAGTTAAAAAAATTTTATATGTTTCTCGAATTAGAATGGCCTATTAGAATTATGGCATGGCCTAAAGACTTTATTTCCAGAAAATGAATGTTTGAAAAAAGTAGTAATGTGGTCTAACAAATAGGTTGAATTTAGCCATGTGGAGAAGCTATTGTTTCACTACGTTCAGTAAAAAATACATGATTAACTAGACAGAAATGATGATCTCAGATTTATGAGATAAGTCTTCTCTCATCCAGAAAGCTTTTTGTGATGTTATTCTCAATAAACATTTTATTAAATTATATTAAGTATAGAAAATAAAAGAATTGCGAACAAAAGATGTATTGTCAGAGAATTTCAATATACAATATTGTGATCATTTTGACACATTTTATTTGCAACATAAAATACTTTTTTGATAATTTTTAATGTATTTACTATCTGTACACTTACTTTAACAAAATATGTCTTCAATATTCCAAATTCTCCATTTTAACTAAAAATTGCTTAAAATATTGAAGTACAATTAAAAAAATATACATAATGTATATAACTCTGAATTGACACAATAAAGATACACAGATTTTTTTTTTCTTTATTTCATTTATTCTACAAAAAAATGAGGTAATTACAATTTTCCCCCTAAATTTTCCCAATTGAAACAACAGCTGTGGGAAAACATTACAAAGCTGAAACACCTCAACCCAAAAGCAATGCAGCTAAAAACACAAAACAACAGAAAACGCACCGGTCACAGTAATTCACAACAAGTAATAAAACTTACAATGCCAACAAAACTACTAAGCAGCAGTATATAAAAGAGACTACATACAGTTCAAATTGATAATTCATTTTGATTGCATACAATTTTTTTGAACAGCACTTAAATTTGCAGGGAATGTTGACAGCCTAAGGGCCAATGTGATCAAGGTAAGTACAACAATACAATTATTTTTAATCGGAATATAACAGGGATAAGACATATAGGTTTTTATTTATCATCCTTGGGTAAAAGGCTGCAGTTTTTACATATATTTTCACCGGTATAGAAGCAGCCTTATTATGTGCAACTTTAAAATGTTTGGTTTCTAAATGAATTATAGTAGAAAAAGTTTTAAATTCTTTTAAAACCCTTATAAAATGAGCAATGTTATCCAGATAATATATATATGCTCTTTCCAATTGGAACATATATTGTAAGATTAGACTACATAAATTTAAAATGTATGAAAAATAATATTTTTATTATGAAAATGGTACACTGTGTGAGTTGTTGAAATGAGATCTCTTGTATTAAAATTCCTTGCAATTTGTAATATCCAAATGCAATTTTTCATATGTATGAACAGATATATATCAGGGTTGGTATAAAAACCGGTTTTTTTGAAAAAAACCAAAAAACCGGGTTTTTTTGGTTTAAACCAGGTTTTTTTGGTTTAAACCGGGTTTTTTTCAAATCATTATTTAAATAGCATTTGCAAGAAAAATAACTTGAGTTTTAGAAAGTCATGAGGATTTTTCGTAATTAATAGTTAATTAATGTTAAACATTCACATTAGTATTTATTTTTTTGATAATTAAATAACTAAAGCATAAAAATTTATAATTAAATTATCTTATAAGTTTAGGTTTCTATAGGGAAATATTCATTGTGTGAAAAAAAATAAACAATTAATTTATTAGTATACTTATATAAACCTTTTAGATAATAATTTAAGAAATAATTATATGCAGGTTGATAATGAAGAACATAGTAAGGGCAAACGAACATATTTTACTAAATTAACAGAAATAAGCTGAAATAGAAAACATTTTCTTGTGCATAATTTAGAAATTATTTACGATATTAACATCAACAAATGATTATTAATCTCTTACTACATATATTTACTTAAAAAATATCAATATGCATTTTATTAATGCTAAAAAATACATGTGTATTGACTTACTTGATACATCAACGAATGTAATGCTTACACAAATTGAGACATAGGTTTGAAAAATTACTTTTTTTTTTTTTTTTTTTTTTTTTTTTTTTTTTTTTAAATATGAACTTTATTTTTCTGTTTCTTTGTTCTTCAAAAAATGAAGATTTAGCATTAAATTTTATTATCTGTGCAAGCATCGAGTTACATGGATATTTTTGTTTTGTAAAATTTAATGTATCCTTTTTTTCTTGTTCACATAGTTCACTTTGACTGTATTGTGGTTCAAGCATGTATACCTAAAAGGGCATGGGTGTTAGGGCTATTTTATACCTGGACTAAAAAACTATAAGACTTCTTTATTTACTTTTTTTTCTCTTAATATTTTTTGAAGACCTGTCCAATTATAAACTGCATTAGTAATGGAACTTATTACTTTAGATATTATACAGGGCAACTGCAAAAGAATTTAACAGTTTAAAAATATCTACAACATTTCTTTTAAAATAAAAATTAGACAGATACAAGCTTTTGAATATTTTTATCAATAACATTCCTATTTTCTACACAAATTTTAAGTAAAGTGGGGCAATTTTTAAGGTAAACATCTAAAGCATCTGAAAATGAATCACACCTAGTATTATAAGGAAGAGCTAATTTGACAGCATTTACATTGCATGCAATTTTTACATTTGGCTCTTAAACATGTTTTTGATGTATTTCTTATTCCCTCAAATGAAAACCAGATTATATTTTCCTTTCTTCTAGTTTTAGACATTCTTTTATTTCAATATATATAAGTAGCTTTCTTAAAATAAAATACAATACAAAGTAACTAGAAACAGAAAAAAAAAAAATAATGTAAAAACTGCAAATCCAATCTAAGAAAAACCAAAGCTTACTAAAACCAATAGCTATGGAACACAGAAAATTCATAGCCAATCATTCATTAGCATACAGAACAAGAGTAACCAATGGAAAGAATGACTTATGATTATGTCATTATTGATGCTTTGATACATGATACAATCCTTAGTAAATCATAATCAAGCTATCTAAGCAGTAAAATTGCATTTTTGGCTGGCATATGCCATTTTTACATTTTTTAAAAAATAAAAGGTTTAAAAAATTATTAAAACTAACTACCTTTTTTTTATCCTCCACAGTTCACTGTAGAAAAATATTTTGCCATGTCAATTTATAGCTAGTAAGAAAAATTAGATTGATTAAAGATGTTTGTCACTTTAAAAATTTAATTTGTCTTAAGCTTTGCTTGTAGTTACTCCATAACTTTGATTTTAATAATGTGTAAAATAAATGAAAACATGAGGGAAAAGGGAAAAAAACCAAATTAAAAAAAACCAGCATGGTTTTTTTAAAAAAACCACTTGGTTTAAACCACGGTTTAAACCAGTGTGGTTTAAACCAAACAACCCTGATATATATTATATTATATTGTATAATTTTTTTCAGTATCTCACAAACAAAACTAAATTAAAATCTTATTCTTAATAATAACAGAAAATAATTTAAAAAAGAATCATCAATGTACTTTTATACATCAAGTTTACAATGTTTTGTTTGATTACTAAAATATCAACCCCCATTTTTGAATTCATAATAGTTAAGCAAATAAAAACAATTTAAGGCACATAGATTTTAATGATTATTATTTTTGTGATTTTTTTTTTTATTTTAGTAAACTTTTGTTTGTAAAAAATATATATAAATATATATGTATGTAAATTTAAAGTGCAGAGAGGAGGATGTCTTTCCCTGTTATAAATTCTTATGTAGAAGATGGGGAATTTTTTTTGAAAAGTATTTAGATAAAACACTTTTTTCTTTTGAATTTTCCTTTTGTCTGTTAACAAATTAAGTTGCAATAAATATATTTAAATAACTGATACCAACATTCAACAGCAAAGAAAATAAGTAGGGCATGCCATTATTTTACGTAAGCTTTTCCCCTAAAACAGGATGTACTGCTTTCATAAACACTATCAAATTTTATTTCATATGAAAGATATGATTTAACTTAATTTAATAATAATAAAAACATGAACAACAAAAACACAAACTTATTTTTCTGTACATTTAAAGAGGGAGATGTATAATCTCATAAGTCACACAAAGGTAAACAGGATAAAAAGCTCATTATTTTAAACTATTTTAAAAGGTCTCCTCTTACAAAGAAAATGTAATGGCTCAAGGGACAAAAACAAACAAGAGAGGGGAAAAAAATACAATGTTATATTACAATGTAATTTTTGAATGCATGTTAAGCACACACATGTTATATACATTAAATGGTCTAAACCAACACTTATTGTGCTAAAAAGATGCTGGAGTTGTGCATTTGCTGATTTTTCTGTTCATTTCTAACACATCTCATAGGCATATGGCAGTACAAAATTGGCACTTCAGGTGTTTTGTAACAAAGATTTGCACAGCTAAAATATTTTACAAAAAAAGGTGAAATTTTAAGTAAGCAACCTTAAGTGTTCCAGACACAGATGCTTGTGAATCAAAAATATATCAAAGAAAGAAAAAGAAACTGGCATCAACTAATAAATAAGTAATAAAAACTTTGACAGGCTATAATATTATTTGAGGGTTGGCTGACCCCTTAGATATGTTTTGGACTAAAATAAATACTTCCACCAAGATAAAGGATCATGATCACTTTTTGGTCTAAAAAGTATGCAATTGCTTATTTTACATTTTTATCATATCCTAATGAAATTATTATTACTCATTTATTGTATGTATATAATTTACAATAATTTACACAAGAAAAAAAAGGGCTTTTATATAGATTTTTATGATAGAAAATTGGAAACAAAATTCTTAAATTCAAATCATATGGCAATTACTTGTCTATAACTATGTTCAAAAACTAGAACAAATTCAAGTAAACTGCCTAAAACTAATGTTAAACAATATATCGAAATGATATAGTGCAAACATTGCAATCAAATTCTAGAACAAAGGGAGAAACAGAATTTGATTTTAAAAAGAAACCATTTATATGTTTAACATAGCCTTTATCAATCTAATCCTTATGGCAGGAAAATATAATGATCTTGAACAGGTTAAATACTTTTTTCTATCATATTTTAAATGAGCATGATTAAGGTAATTTTTTTAATGAAATTTTAATTAATTTAATGATGCAAATATCAATGAGTATGGACTTTTATGTTATTTATTTAGTCCATCAAAAAACATTAAAAAGATTGTTGAACATGAAATAGAAAAGAAGCAATTAATTTTTTTTTTTTTATTGAAGACAATTTTTAGAGCAGAAACCTAACTTCAAAAAAAAATAGTGTATAAAAAGAAATTAAAAATGTACACATATTTTATAAACAGAATATTTTGCCTTTAGAATATGCACAAATAAAGTAGAAGCCAAGTTCAAATTAGCATAAATGAGAACTTAAACAGTTATTTATCTATACTTTATTATGGTCCTACAATCTAGATTGAGATCTGAATCAATCAAATAGTACTTCAATCACAAAACAAAGTGTCATTTAAAATTCAATAGGGCAAAATAAAAGATTTCTAATAATTACAATATTTTGTTTTCATAAGTTAGTATGTTTTTTCAGATTTTATAATTTTGAAATAAAGACAGAAGCAGCAACTGTTCTGTGTAAGGAAACAGAAGTGTGTATATATATATATATGTGCATCACCAAATCTGCACTCATTTCTGTTGCTTTTTAGATTTTATATGCATTTTGAAATATATGTATACACATGTATTTATATTGTTATTTCACCAGAAACTTTTAATTTATTGCTTATTAATAAAACTCACTGGGCCAACTGTGCTTGAATTGAAATGCTACATCTAAATGAAATATTCAATATATATATGAGGAGGCAAGTTTCAAAACTTGCTTTATCCGAAATTTAAATAATTGAGCTTTCCCTATCAATCTATTATATTGGTGAACCTGCACAGAAAAAACACTACAATCTAGGGGGAGGGGAGTTTTATTATGTATTCCTGACATTGTAAAATCTGAGTTTACAATGAAAACCAATCAACACAGTCAGCGGTTTTTCAGAATTTTCTAAAATCTGATTTTATGGATAAGATGCATTTTGAAACTCATGTCCTCATACATAATGTTTTGATTTAAATGTTTTATATTAAAATATAATATCTTTTAAAGAACTCATGATAAAGGCTATGTTATTCATTGTTTTATTTGACCAAATGTTTTTTAATAGCCCACGGTTGAACTGTTATGTATATAGGAAGCGATGTTAAAAGAAATGAGGGAACTTTAAACAGAGATTACAAAGCCATTATACAACATCACACATATCTATAATCACATTTCAAAATAAAAGAAAATTAAATACAAAAGGAATGTTTCAGATAAGTTCTGGAATGTAAAATGTTCAATATGTATGTTTTTTTTTAATTTATTTATAATTTCAGAATAACTATTTTATGGAGGAAAAAAAACTTCATTTATGTCAGGATCTGTTCTATTGTTAATAACATCCAGAAATGAACTATTGGAATGGAATAAAACCTGGCGTTTCAATGCTGCTTTGCATTAAATTTCATAAATAATTTATATTCTAATATTGAAATTAATATTATTATATTGTAGCATTTAGAACAGTGCTTTTAACTTTTTTTTTTCTCCACACACCTCTTTCTTAGGCTTTTCATTTCAGAGTATTCCTATTTTTCATATCTCCCCCCACCCTCTCTTTTCAACTAAATAACACAAACATGTCTTTTTTTTTTTTTTTTTTTTTTTTTTTTTTTTTTTTTATCAGTATTATTAGTAATCTTATCATAATTAATCAATAAATTGATGCAAGTTGCATAGGCATTTTTAACATTTTTAAGACTTTATTAATTTTTATGATTTTTGAAATTAGCATATTTTACCACTGATCTAGAACACTCCAAATACCATATTCAATCAATTGCGTAATTTTCTGTCTTAGAAATAAGAAAAAGACATGGATTATTACAACAACCTAAAATTTTTGCAAGTATATATATGTGTGTGTAAAAATTTTAGTTTCAAAATCTAAATAAATTAACCAATTTTTGATCACAGTTTTTTTTGAAATTGTTAATTGAAAATAAGAACAAAAAGTCCCCCCCCCCCAGAACAAAACAGTAAATACCATTTTAATTTAAATATGTAGATATATAGAAGTGCTTCTGCATATATATTATATAAATGTTTAGGATGCTTTCTGTTCTTTTTTTTTTGCACTGAAGAAAGAGCTTTAAAAAGCCAGAGGAATCCAATATTAGATTAATTCTGGCCACCTGTCTTCTTTTAAATTTATTTATCCAAGTTAAATATTGAATGCACATAATATTACTGAAAAATTCATTTCATCAGGATTATTTAGAGAAAGAATTTTAGTTGCCAGGTTTTATTCCACCAAGTTCACTGGTGATCTAAATTTTCTAAATAATAATAATAATAAAAAGCAACTATAGAAATTTACAGTTTTGTATTAAAAAAAAGAAAAAAAAAACTTACTCCAATCAACGTTTAAAAAAAAAAAAACATTTACACATTTACAAAATTGGCACCAAATGATTATTGACCCAGTAGCACCAGTCTTGCCTAGCATTGCATTAGTCATCTTTGTCACCCACAGAGATGCTCAAGAGCTGGAGAGAACACAGCTGAGGGCAACACTTTTAACCCCTTTTTTTCAATTTTCAATTAAATGCATGCCAAAAGATTAAATTAAAGGCTTGAAGGTTAATAAGTCCTATTTTTGTTTTGCAATATAATCAATCCCCTTCCCTTCTTTTTGTTTTATTACAGCACTTCTAATTTTTAAAAAAAATTAAATTTTGAATATTGTTTAACTACAAATGACAAACACTAGCAATAACATAATGAAAAGGCACTTGCTTTCAAAAATAAGTACAATAATCCCTTAACATTCACAAAAATTTGTTGACAGAATGTCAAAATTGAGAATGTGGAGACTGTCTTCCAGTATATAAAATGGGGTTAGATTCTACAATTGTGCTTTAATGGAAAAAAGCAATTGAAATATAAAAATATATTTATTAACCCTCTAAGCGTTTGGCCCATAATATTCCGTACACTAATCTCCAGGTTTCACTGCAATGTAAGCAATGTTTAAAATATTATAATTCTATAAATTTAATGAATTTTCAAGGCATTGAAGAATGATTAAGACTCTCAAGGATTACATTTATATTCCTAAATAAGATTTTTTATGTAATATTGAAAGAATCATATTTTATTAGCAATTAAGAGAAATTGCAGAGAAAACAACATTACAAATTTACCCATTTGCAAGACGCTTGGAGGGTTAAGCATTAAAAAGTAAATGCTGTAAAGAAAAAAAAAAGAAAATTAGAATTTTATGCTGAGTTAATCACTTTAAAACTGCCATGCAGTTTAACAACAAAAGTCATTTAAATTCCAATTAACTTTAATGGAAGAATTTTATTATTACAGTGATTGTTGTTTTAAAGATTCACAGCGATGATCAAAATTTTGAGCTTGGCTTATTTATTTTCTGTGAAAACCGCAAGTGCCTCATGGGTCTGTTTCAGCTGAATTCTTTTATTAATCAAGGACTAGACCCCAAATTTAAATTTGTTCCACAGGCTTGAGCCAGATGGATCTACTAGTAATATAATAAAAATACCAGAAGTAGTGTAAAAAACTAAAATAAAACTCATTAACCCTCTCATTAGCTCAAGAGAGAAAAAAAAAAAGCTCATTATGCACAAATAAATGAATACTACTACAGATTTCAGTCTTAAAAAACCCTAAAGTTATTTCAAGTTTCTACCCTATTTTTAGGCTCCTTTTTTTTCTTTCTTTTTTAAAATATTTTTCAAAATCAAACATTTATTGGGACATAATGAGCAAGATAATATAACAATAGTAAAAAATTTGGAAACAAAATTTAATACAGAAATATAAATTTAAAATAATCTTCAAAACTTAAACTGCAAAGAAAACATGATAAACTAAATTTAAGTACTTAAATATAGGGTGTGGTACTCTATTCATTTAAATTCCACAGTAACATATACATCAATCACAGATGGTACATCCAAACATATTTCAGCAGTCACATAAATATGATTTGAATTTGAATTGAAATCTAAATGCTCAAGGGGTTAAAACATTGCTGTGAAATTTTCTAGGAAAAAATCTTTGGAAAACAGCAAATTAAATGTATGCCACCGGTAGAATTCAAACTTAAAAAGTGAAGAGTTTGTGACGCATCAATGATCTCCTCGTAAAAGTTCCATGAGTAGATTAAAGCCAGGCACATCACCAGCTTTTTGTTTTGTCGTCAATGAGTCTTTACCAACTTGACAAGCTCTTTCAAGTTCAGGAAGCCTTAATAAAAGTTCTCCAAATTTGCTGGGTTGGTGAGGGTAATGTGAAGATGTATAGCTTTGTAAGGCTTCAAGAACTTCTTTCTGGCAAGCTCGAACTTTGTCAGGTTCTTTTAGACCATGTGCATCTGAAAGGAAAAAGTAATTTCTTTTACAGTCCATATTTATTTCCATATTCAATCATTAACTGCATGTTAATAGATTTCTTTTTCTAACATAAGATTTACATACTTTATTTAAAAAAGAAAATAAATATCAAAAAAGACAATATCAATTTTTCCAAAATTATTTTGATTGACCCTCTTTTTTTTTTTTCTTATTGCAATTTTACATTCTAATAAGCTGTAACATAAAAAATATCAGAAAAATAAAACATAATTTCCCCATAAGAATTACATTTATCCATCTCTGAATAGAGCAATCAATTTGAACTGTAAAAGTAATTCTTCAAAAGCAAAAAAGTAGTCGTTATAACCAGAAATATTCAATAGATTTTACTCTCAAAACTTATAGGGTACTATTGGTTGACCTACAACCTTGAAATTTATCATGAAATTTCTGTAATCGCTAAATTTTCAGAATTAATGCAGGAATTTTCATGTAATTTCACATTCGGCTAGTCCTTCATATGAAATGATGTTTTTATATTTTAGTGTAAATTGCTTGTCAGATGATGCTTCTGAGCTGCATATTGTGCGATTTATGCAAGAGCTCTATCTTCAGAATGAATGCACTGAATTTGATAAAACTTTAGATTTAGTTAATTCTTGAGGTGAATGAATGTTTTTTACGTCTTGGTGTAAATCGCTCAATAGGTGGCACTTCTATTCTGTATTTTTAAAGATTTCTGCAAAAGCTGTACTTTAAAAACAAATGCACGGATTTTCATAAATCTTGAAGATCGATTGGCCTTGACATGAACTGATGTTGTTTATATTTTGTTGTAAATATCTCTACAAGTAGCTCTGTTTATACTGCATTTGCTACAATTTAAACTGAAATTTATTACGATTACAATAATTTTTATTACGATTACGATAATTTTTATTACAATTGAAATTTATCATTTCATTTATCATGAATTTATCATGTCTTGTAATCCATCTAAAGAAAAAAATTCGAAAATCATTTATTTTTTCTTATTGCAATTTTATACTCTAATAAGCTGAAACTTAAAAAATATCAGAAAATTAAAACACAATTTACACATAAGAATAACATTTGGGTTCCATCCCTAAATAGAGAAATCAATTCAAGTTATTAAAGTAATTCTTCAAAAAACAATATTTTGTATTGGTTATAATCAGAAATATCCTATAGGTTTTACTCTCAAAACTTATAGGATACTTTTGGTTGACTTTGGTTGCAGGATAGGATAATTTTAGTTGACATTGAAGGGATAGGATAGGACATTTTTGGTTGACATTGAAATTTAACATGTAGGAATATTTTGTAGCCCATGTAAAGAAAAAAGGTTCAAAAGTCATCTGTTTATAATTCTATAGCTATTCATTACATGATTATCACAATCGAGATATCTAAAAGCACCATTTTAAGGATGTAACTTTTAACTGCCAAAAAAAGAGTTTACCTTTTCAACAATTTTGTTTATTTTTTATAAATATGGATCAAATAGTGAACTTGCAGCATTGCAATGGAATACGTCCACCACAACATTCTGGATAAATGGTTTTATAATGTATTTTAATATAAGACAACTCTGTTAAGAAATATTAAAGTTTAAAGACCTGTTTCAAAACCAAATTAAACTAAAAAAATATATGACAGGATTCCCAGCAAAACATAACAGACCAATTCCCTGGCTTTCCATGACCAAATCTTGAAAAATTCCCTGTCTTTCCCTGACCAAATCTCAAAAAATTCTCTGATCAAACAAGCATACAGTGAAATTTTATACTTATTTTCACAATCTTTTGCCAAACTTAGCAATTTTTTTCTGCAATTCTACGTCAATCTTTTTTTATTTTATTTTTTCCAACTGTTTGATGAATTTTGTGTCATTTTTTCTTTTTTCACACAAAAGTTTTCCATGATTTTTTAGAAAATATTTGTAAATTCCCTGACTTTTCCTGTATATTTTGAAATTTACCTGATTTTCCATGACTACTTTGAAATTCCCTGACTTTCCATGATGCTGGGATCCCTGTATGAGTATCAGAGTTAAGGGTATTCTTAAATAAAAAAGGGCAACTGTCACCCATGCTTTAATTTATTTTTGTTCAGAAATGCATGAAAATAGCAGATGTTATTATCCAGAAAAAGTCTAATTGCACTCAATTTTCTGTTTTTTTAAAACAATAGATTTTTCATAACAAGCCTTCAAAGTTGACACTTTGAGCACATTTCCTGATGAAAGCAGAAAAAATGGTCGAAAAGCAGGAGAAAAACGGGTGATCACGTGATTGAAATAGCTTAGAACTGGATAGGTAATTTAATTATCATAAAATGGAAAAAAAAGTGATTCGAAAACGCTTCCATAGTCAGGCATTTCAGTTTGATATATATCTGTTAAAAAATAAATTTATAAATGTGTCAAAACATTTTGCGCATGTTGAGCGGAACAGTTAAGAACACCCTTTAATGATAATAATAATAAAAAGAACAAGTGTGCCAATACCAACCTGATGTTAGTAATATGATAACTTTGAGTGAGACATATTCATACTGATCCACTTGTAGCCTCCTCAGATGCTCTGTGAGATTAATCATCCTTTCGATGACAGGGCTCAACCCCATCGCCTGGGCCTGTTCAACGGTGACCGATTTCTCGTGGGATATTCGAATTTCATTGGGTGTCGACATAGATCTATAACAGCAGCTAAGTAAAAGGAGCTCGCACCAGGAGTTGATGAGAAGAGCAATTTGATCATCCATCTGAAACAGTTTTCAATGAGCAATGGAAGTTTAAATAAAAAATGGGTCTAAAATTATTATTATTTTTTTTAAAGGTAGAAGTATAAAAATTTGAAAAAAGAAATTTATACTCATAATAAAAATCACATGAAATTATTCCAGTTCCAGTACATATTAAATTAAAACCTATAGAATTAAAATTATATATATATTTTAGACATGTTTAATATACTGACATTAATTTAATATACTGAAAGTTATACTCTAAATAATTAATATAAATTATGATAAAATAATATCAGACATTCAGCAAAGAATAATAGAAAACATAGTATTTCAAAAAATCATATTTAAATAATTATCAAATAATGCTGAAATATTTGTCCCAATAGCTTCATTCATAATTGTCTCATAATTAGTGCCAATTAAATAATGGAGACTACTGACACAGGCCAGTGCATCTAGCTATCATACAACAGGTCAAGAGCTCGACTCCAGGTTGGACAAAGTTGAAAGAGCCTTTTATCTTTTCAGGGTTGATAAAATGAATACTAAGCTTTGGGTTAGAAATTAGGAACTCTAAGTAAGATGCCAAATGACGCCTGCAATTTTTTTAATTCCCCTCTGGGTGTCAAACTGCATTTCATAATTGCAATTTTAGGTTTTTTTCATTTTCTTCCTAACCATGTTAAGAATAATATTGTTTTGTTTTAATCTATTAAGGATGGTTGGGGGGGGGGGGGGGGGCTGTATAAACACTTTATTGCAGTGTTAATCACTAAATCAAAATAAAAGTTGGTTTTCTTTAACATCATGTAAAACCTTTTTGAACATATTTAGATTTTATAAAAATGTTTATGTTATTCTTTTTATAAGAATAATATGCATACAAAACAGATTATCAAACAATTATCTCAACAGAAAGAAAACTTGTATTTTAAAAAGCAATTAGGGATAAGCCTGGTTAAGAAAAAAACTTCCAACTAAAAGTACATCAGCAAATAAAAAAGTATCAAATAATGAACCACTAAATACCAGTTTTTTTTTTTTTTTTTTTTTTTTTTTTACAAATTCCACATAATACATTTTTTTTTTATTTAAGAGGAAGCACTAAAATTTTAAAACATTCTTGATACAGTATATCATTTTAAGAACATGCAAGGAAGAAGAAATACATAAAAAGAAAACCTTGCATTATCTAAAAAATGATTGGTTGTATTGGATTTAGTGGCACAAAATCCCTTAAGGGACATGCTGCGCCAAAAATGACTAAAAACTAAAAAATATTAAAAAATGAAAAACATAATTTTTCATCCAATATTTATTTTAGAAAATCTTAAAGGCATTACTTTGAAAAACCAAAATTAAGATACTTAATTTGATAAATTGGTTCGCCTAACTCACCTATGAGTTGATTCAGAGTAAAAAATTAGACTAAAGAACAAATAACTGCATTTGTTTAAGAAAAAGTGAAAGAAAGTTAGGTGTAAATTTTACAATTACACACAATTTTTAGGTCGTGAAAAGCACCAATTTAGTTACATTTGACTACTAATGACCATTAATTTCTAATCCTGCTAAGCTTGTATAAGAACTAATAACTGAAGTGCCATATTAGCCTGACCATGTACTAATGACCCAAGGTCAAGAAAATAGTGTTGGGCACCGCAGAACCTAGTTTTTTAACCTTTCAGCGGGCACACCTGCGCAAATTTTACGACAAACGGAATATTCCTTAAGGTCTAGACGAACAGCACTAGTTTTTATTACACTAAAAGAGCAATCAATCAATCATTGTTTTCGAACTGAACAAGGGTGAAACCTCGTTAAATGGTTTTTGAAGGACTGACCCTACCAATTTGACAAAGGAAGGGGAACTTTTATCTACTCCATCTTCGGTCGTAAACCTGTCAACTGATATTCCTCTCTTGTAGTTCAGATTCAGTGCACTAGAAGTGCAATTTATACATCAAAGCGCCGAAACAAAAGATCAAAGATAGCGCAAGAAGTTAGTGCGAAAAACTGTGTGTGTGCCCGCAGCCTTACACTGCTTTCACAAACTGTATCGAAAGTGCTTCAAGGTCATTCCAATTCCTTTATGGGTCCCCTCCCTTCGCGGGAGGGGATTATTATATTATCATTGTGAAATGTCTTGGATTTATAACAGGGCAAATATGGGAAAACTTCTTGTCGTAAAAAATATGACACGCGCCTGCTCATGCAAAAAAATATAGCACACTCGCTGGAAGGTTAATGAATTGTAAAACAACAGATTTAGTTTTAGTTTATTCAAAATATCTATCAGAATTTTCAAATAGTGTAGCTGCAGTTTATTGAATCACAAAATATCTGTCAATAAATAAAGTAAAGCTTGAAAAATTCTGCGATATTCTGAATAAATAAATTAAAAAAAAAAAAAAACAATGCAAAATTGATAATATTGATAATTAATCTATATTGGGTTTGAATCAAGTAACTTTTCATTTGGTTTGAGATTTTAAATGTTCTTGTGACTACAAATTTGTGGAATCGAAACAAATTTTATGTGTGCTAAACAGTGTACTCATACAAAAATTCAGTCTGCCTGCCAAGTTTGGATTGCATGCTATAGTTTGATGTGCCATAGTCATTAAAAAAAAAAAATGAAGGTATATGTTGCTATAGCTTCTTCAGTCTCTGTGTCCCCATTTGGAGACCTCTGTTCTTTTTCTTATAAAAACTTAAATGTCAGGGGTTTTTTTACATTTTCACATCACTTCTTAATAGCTGAATGTTTTTTGCATTCAACAAATAAATGGCACCATTGAAGCTGATTGCCTCATAAAATAAATGCTAATTTTATTTCAATCTGCAAAATGCCTTCAAGACAGTGTGATCAAGAAATTGAGAATTTTTTTTTTTTTTATAAGTATTTAACTTAAAACTTTTTCAATAAAAAATTTTGAGGATTTGTAAACTATTTACTAGTTTAAAGCTCTTAAATTTGTGATTGCATTAATTTAGGTTAATGATTAGTAAATTGGTATTTTAAGGGGGTTCATAGTTTTAGATCCATATTTTTTAACCTAAACAACTAGGTACCAAAAGGATCAATTTAAGAAAAGTTAATTTTTACACCATTTACAATGTCATTTTGTTTGGAAAAAATCATCTAATAAGTATTTGAATCGGATAGGCAGAGGATGTACTCAGGGAGTGCATGGTATAATTTTATTTGAGAAACAGAAGATATGGAGAGTTTCTTTAAAAAATGGAGAAGATATGTAATGTATACCAATTCATACAGTCCACAACAAACATGGCATGTTGCTGAATGCATATTTTATTATTGTTGTATTCATACTTTATACAGACTTTCAATAGTCATTAAAAAAATCAATATCATAACTGTTTGATGTGCTATAAGCTTTATTTATTTAATTTGGTTAATCTACATGAAAGGAATAATTGCATTATAATAGGTTTTAAGAGCAACAAACACTTTAAAAACATTCGAAACATACCCCAATTTCTCGAAAGAGTGGTAAACTTTTACACCATTTCACTATTTTGTACAGTCTATTATCTGCAATATTGCAAAGATTACTAAGAAAATCTTGATCCCCATCAGGTATCTTCATTGTAGACTGGTTTGAAGACCTTGAAGGTTCTCTGTCAGTATAATGCCAAAGATGCTCAACAGAAAGGATATCGTGTATTAGAGCTGGGACAACAGGCTGATTTTGTTCATCAGGAGAATTGGCACCAGCAGATTCTAAAACATACAAATACATAAAATATAGATAATGCAATATCACAGAAGGTAAAATAAAAGTTATTTCAAAAGATGGATTTTTTAACTCATGTTGTAACTATAGAGTATATAAAATGGGAAAAAATTATTTTATAGGATTACAAAACTGTTTCTTGGAAAAATGAAAAAACAAGTCAAAATGATGCATTTAATTTGTAGCTTTTAACCCTCTGCTTTATATTTTAGGTTGCTTAATTTTTTTGCGACATAAAAAAAGTTTTATTATTTTTTTAATTTCCCCTTAGTATGTGCGTGCTTTCAAATTTATTTTAAACAAAACAGATTCCTTAAAAAATGTGTATGTGTTTTGGGCCATTTGTTTTAGGATCGAACAAAAAAAATTAGAACAGCATTTCAAAAAAATCTTTTTGCACATGATTTATAGTGGTAGTATTAAAAGTTAAAAATATATTTTTCTCTACTATTATAATAACTTGATGATGAGAGGGTTAAGTAGAAATTCTCAATTTGTATTCAACAGAGTCTTAATGATTATCATGTAACTTTCCAGGGGTTCTGTGGCCATTCCCAGAAAATACATAAATGTTGAATGAGATTGAAGATTTAGGCAACAAAAATAATCAAAATAAGAAAACTAAAATTACTTTCTGAACAGAAATTAAACATATTGTTTCTAATTGCTAAAAAGATAAGGAAGATTTTAAAACCAGAAAAATAGTTTAATTTTGTTGACATGTTTGAACTCATCACCGAATCATTTTCAAAATAAATTAAAAATGATATTCCAAAGTTGCACGATCTAAGGTGCATTAAACTGAAATGACATCATTCAGTTTTTTATGTGTTACACATTTTTTTAAATTTTACTTGGATTTTCAATTTTGATTTTTTGAATCTATTGAGCAACTCGTGCCATAGTTTTGGTATTTTCATTGTGATTTGTACTTTGATTTGCATTAAACTGAAACACTATTATTCTGTTTTTCATGTGATGTACATTATTTTTTATTTTACTTGATTTTTCAATTTGGATTTTTTTAAACCATTGAGCACAACTCTTGCTACAGTTTTGGTAGGTTGGATGATTTTATATTGTTACATATGGAATTTTTACGTGTTAGGATCTATAGGTTTCTTTGTTGAAAGAGAAACAATGTTAATGTTTGGGAAAGCTTTTAAGTCTCATGACTCATCACCCAATATGATTCTTAAAATACCATTTTCATTGTCAGAAAGTAGATGTCAGATGCCGATGATGTGCATTTTTAGGAACTGTCTACCCAAATTTTTAATATCTTTAAAGCTGCTATTAGATTCACCAACATTCAGTAAGACTTTTGAGCCAACACTTGATTTTCTCCAACTTTTCAGGAAATGTCCTCCCAACACCCCGTGTAATAGCAAACTGCAATGTCTCCCCAACTTTTTTCGGCAGTCGCAAAAAAGTCTGGAGTAGCCCAGATTTTTCATCCAACATCGAACATTTCAACGAATCAGAGATAAGCGATTGATACGAGTAGGCGATAAATATTAATGCCTGGCACAAGTAGAAACTGGTTTTTCGGCTTTTCCTCAGACCTTTTTCAAAGACTATTGTAACCTTTGTCCCCCCTTTCAATGGTAAAATGTTGGAGTTAAAATCTGCTGAAAAGTTTGTCTCGCCTAAAAGTCCGTGAATCTAATAGCAGCTTTAGAAGATAAAATTCAATCAAATGGAAATTTCAAAGTTTATAGAGATTTTTAATATATGTAAAATTTACAGAGACAATTTTTAAAAATACATATCATCGGCATCTAACATCTAATCTCTGGTGAAAATGATATTTCAATAATTATATTAGGTAATGAGTCATCAAACTTCAAAATTTTCCCATAGGCTAACATGGGATTTCATGATGGGGGAGAATCACTGCAGCCGCTCAGCCTAAACAAAACTTTATGAATAGTTTTGTTCATCATTCTTTTAATTTAACAATAACCATTCTTCAATCTGTATTTGTTATTTTCATCCATTTTATTATTGTGGTAAGGTCTCCAATTCTCCAATTTCTTTGATAAGTAATTATTCATGTTTATTAAGTTACAAATCCTGTCTTCACGAGTTGTCTGACTATGTATTTATGTGCAAGTTTTTTATCTTTATTCATGTTCTGTATTTTTGTCTCAAAATAAGTTTTACTTATGTGTGGATGAGTTATTTTTTTTACAATCTTGGGTGAGGTTTTTTTTTTGTTGTTGTTTTTTTTTTTTTTTTTTTTTTTTTTTTGTGTGTTTAGCTGAATGTAATGTATAGCAACTTGAATACTATTTATTAATTTAAATCAAGTTTAGTAATTTTAAATATTTGTTGCCTACTTAAAATTATGACCACTGTATGACAGTCAGTGTAATTATTTAGTGATATTTTGAGTATTATGTTTTTTAAATTTAATTAATTCTTTTACTCATCAATTTGCATACACTAATGCATATATATTTCACGTTTCCTTTTGTACTTAATATTTAACTTCGCTAATACCTTACACCTTGATAGAATGAGTAAGCATTTACCTTTGGAAGACCTGGAGGAGGAAATGTCTGGTTTTGTATGGCAATCGCTGGGAAGTGAAGATGGAGAAATACTAATTTCACCAGAGAAAGGCACACGATCATCTCCGAGTGATGTGGCAGGTAATGTATAAGAACACTGATATGTACTTCGGCCTCCACGCGTTCTGTCTTCGCGTATAGCTACAAAAGGAAAAGACAATGATTAATAACACGTTTTAGTGTCCAAAATAGCAATAAATAGGAAATGCAGAAATATATTCATATTATAAAGAACAACATGTCTGTGAATTATGCTGATATCATATTGATCAAAAATTTTCCTTTTTTACAAATTTATTAACATTTAAAAAATACACAATTCAATTCTAACATAATCAAATAGAGAAAATATATTATTTTCAAATGCAATTTGTTGGAAAAATGTATTTTATTTTAATGATTTTTAAAATAATTTTTCAACTTTTATTTATCTTTTAAAAAATCTTTACTGTGTGCAGCCTGATTACAAAAGATTAAATCATTTTCACTTAAAAGAATATAAATTGATCCGCATATTTTAGGCTAATATTACATAACAAAATTTAAACTTCACACGCACAAAAATAAGTAAAATAATTAAAATACCAAGTTTAACAAAAATATAGTTGAACTTTGAATGTGTAATTAATATGTTATAAAATTGCTTATTGATGTTGTAAGTGGGCAATCTAAGGAAGAAGAAAAATGTAAAAAAAATTATAAAAGATTTCAATTAAAAATTGTTTTTATGCATGCTCTGTAAATCAGGAAGTCCAGGCTGGATCTTCTGATTTAAATAATAAAGGAGATACTACATGTAAAGAAGAGTTTCTTGAGGGATTTTGGTAGTTGCATATATTTGTCAGAAGGTTTAGAAGAGGTATGATCACGTATATTAGTAGCTGTTATTCCATTGGAATATTTAGAAGAGGCATGATCAGTATAGAATCAGTCCAGGTTCGGATGCTCGAAAAAAAACCCCACGATGATTGCTAAGTTACAATTTATTTAGACATATATTACTAAGGGGGGCACACTTACAGCACTCGGAGAAAATCTCCGAACCAAAAATTAGCACGTTGACAAGACAAGCGCAGAGAGTCAAGTGACCTCGTACATAGCAACAAACTACCACCTTTGGCATCATAGAAAATCGCCAACATACACAAGTTCGCCCATGCACAATGGATAGTATACGCCAAATACAGTTAAAATGCAGCCGGCAAGATAAGAATTCAATATGGTTTCCAAGCTGGGATGGGAAAGGCAAGGTTGCCAAACGATAAAATGTTACACGTGTTATTATGTCTAATAAAGAGGCACACCAAAGGGATATCAGATTTTACTGCGCAGATGTTAAATTCTTTTTAGGGTTTTGTCGAGAAAGAAAAGAAGCGTAAGCATAAATTTTAACTGCGAAACAGAGATGATGTCCATATAAGGTAATGCAGAATTGCCTCGATCGGAAATAGCAGACATCTGGAAATAGCTTTAAACGGTTGATTAATATGTGAGTGTATTTCTCACAGACAAAGTTAAGCAGCTGCCGATTTTTCGGTTAGAGAAAAACTAGGCGAGGGAAAAAAAAATGGAAAGTGAATGAAGGACACTTAAAGCTGATTTTGAATTGAAAAGAGACTGGGGGGAAGGAATAATTTAAGAAAATAACCAATATATAACGAAATAATCGTTATTTTTGTAAAGAAGAGTTTCTTGAGGGATTTTGGTAGTTGCATATATTTGTCAGAAGGTTTAGAAGAGGTATGATCACGTATATTAGTAGCTGTTATTCCATTGGAATATTTAGAAGAGGCATGATCAATATAGAATCAGTCCAGGTTCGGATGCTCGAAAAAAAACCCCACGATGATTGCTAAGTTACAATTTATTTAGACATATATTACTAAGGGGGGCACACTTACAGCACTCGGAGAAAATCTCCGAACCAAAAATTAGCACGTTGACAAGACAAGCGCAGAGAGTCAAGTGACCTCGTACATAGCAACAAACTACCACCTTTGGCATCATAGAAAATCGCCAACATACACAAGTTCGCCCATGCACAATGGATAGTATACGCCAAATACAGTTAAAATGCAGCCGGCAAGATAAGAATTCAATATGGTTTCCAAGCTGGGATGGGAAAGGCAAGGTTGCCAAACGATAAAATGTTACACGTGTTATTATGTCTAATAAAGAGGCACACCAAAGGGATATCAGATTTTACTGCGCAGATGTTAAATTCTTTTTAGGGTTTTGTCGAGAAAGAAAAGAAGCGTAAGCATAAATTTTAACTGCGAAACAGAGATGATGTCCATATAAGGTAATGCAGAATTGCCTCGATCGGAAATAGCAGACATCTGGAAATAGCTTTAAACGGTTGATTAATATGTGAGTGTATTTCTCACAGACAAAGTTAAGCAGCTGCCGATTTTTTGGTTAGAGAAAAACTAGGCGAGGGAAAAAAAATGGAAAGTGAATGAAGGACACTTAAAACTGATTTTGAATTGAAAAGAGACTGGGGGGAAGGAATAATTTAAGAAAATAACCAATATATAACGAAATAATCGTTATACTACAGGGTTGTGCAAATATAATATTTTTAGCGGAGGGGCAGGGGTTATCTTTTGATATCAATATCATTTTTGATCCAATCAAAATTTTCTCTTTTTGTTTGTAACATGGTGTTTGGTAAAAAATAGCATGCTATTTTTTTTAGCCTGTTATTTATTTTTATGAAAATATAAAGTTATTATTAAAATCACCAAATTATTATAAAATTATTTTATTCTAAAATACCGAAACGTTTGACATTCCTATTCTTTTTCATGTCTGTATTCATATATAATCACAATTCGAGATACCATATGTGAAGTATATCTTTAATGAAGCTTGTGTTTGCCAATAAATAAAAGAAAAAGAGAAAGAATGTTACCCACTTGTTTTGTTGATAAGAAATTCCATCTGCCCCCACCCCTTTTCCATTCGGGGCAAGTGCAACCGGACTTTATTGCAGGAATTATGCAATAAAAAACTGTTATAATGTATTTTTAAAGTGTTATTTGATATAAAGTTTTTTATATGCAAAGGGATATTGCATTACTTCTTCTCATTAAAATCATAAAAGTATGCAATAAATAAATAAATGTTAACCAGTTTTGTATATCACTTCAAAAAATAAATAAATAAAAATAATAATAAATAAAAATAAATAATAATAAATAAATAAATGAATGAAAACATTTTTACACTTTGATAACGATATGTTACTGGGTGAAGGGGGGAGGGAGAGTCTGAGGGATGATAACATAATATCTGTAGGGAGGAATGGAGTCCAAAATTACCAAAAAATCGATAACATCATATTCTCACAGCCCCTGCCCAGCTAAGAGGAAATTTCTGACCAGCAGCAAGATAGCTGCTGGAAATGAGGGAGAAGTACTGGCTAATGGTCTAAATACTCCATGACCACTGCTGGACAGCTTCAGTCAACTTTACTGTTGGAAATCATCAGATAAAATTCTGACCGCCTCTGTTTTATCTCATGTGCTGGATCACTACACCATGGAAGTGCATGAACTTTTGCAGTTCCATAGTAGTGAATCGTTAGGCTTCTTGATAGTGAATCATTAAGCTCACAATTTAACTCTGATGGTATATTGTATTTTCAGGCAATTTGTACCTTCTATCACAAATGTTATATGCTTCAATGCAGTACTAGCTCTATAAGTGAAAAAGTACAATGTATTAAACAAATTTCAATTTAAGACTGCCCGGCAAAAAGGTAAAATTGTAATGTTGTTTTCTCTGTAATTTATTAAAAAAAGATGTTTTTTCCAACCTGATACAAAATATGTTATTATGTAGAGGTGTATAATCTTTGAGAATATTAATCCTAACTTAATTTTTCAAAACTGGTTTTTATTTGTAGAATTATATTAATTTAAATATTGCTTATGCTGCAGTGAAACATGCAGGTTAGTGTGCGAAAAAATTAGCCAGCGGCAGTCAGGAGGTTAAAAAAAATGAAATCTCTTGGGGAATTTAACAACTCTACTGCAGAAAGGGCTTATGAAACATTCAAAAATACACAAGGAGAACCACTCTCTTATTAATACATGTAACATATTAATTAGTCAATAATTTGTTTTATTTTATGAGATAACCTTCCAGTTAAGTAGGCATATTTTTTAAGATTTGAGTACAAACTTACAAGCTAAAATATATGGTAAAGTTCAATAAAACATTTGATTCTCGAATGCAAAATTTAAATAAATATAAAAATAATTACAAAGAGATGAGGATAGAGCAGTTATTTTTAAAGAATATACCATGAGTATTAACACTATTTCTACAAGTGCCAAAGTTATTGTTTTACATTTGTAATTTTTATATTAAATCACATTTAATGTATTGAAGACTTGCTTATTACATTCAAAACTATGAGCGAAATAAACATAAATCAAAACTTCAAAAAGGTGTCATTTGACGTCATTAGAAATAGTGTTAGATGATGTAAAATTAATTTACCTTCCAACTTCATTCCCATACGCAAACATTTGTTGAAGCGACAGGCAGGGCATTTCTTCCGCGTACTTATGGAGACATGACAGTTAGCGCCTCTCAAGCACACATAATTCTTTTTGTTCTGAACTGTGCGCTTAAAAAATCCTTTGCAACTTTCACAAGAGAAGATGCCATAGTGAAAACCAGATATTCTGTCGCCACAGATAGGACAAGGACCACTGAGCAGCTGTTGCCGTGATATTCCAGGGGGGCCACCTAGGCTGAGGGGATTCTGGGAAAGATCACCAAGAAGCTGAAGTCTGCTCTCCTCTAGATTATCACTGGACGGTCTTCTTGTTGGACTGGAGAAGTCACTAGCATTAGATTCATCAGAGGCACTGGAGGCAACTGAGGCACTAGATGCAGCTAATAAACAAACAGTTTCATTTATAAAGAATGCATAAAAAGTCGATCAATTACAATATTTGAAAAATTTGTATTCATAGAAAAAAAATAACATAGAAGGTGATAAATAAAAACTCATAACTTTTAATTGAAGGAACAAAAACTGTTTTATTCACCATTCAAAAAAAAAAAAGGAAGGAAATTCTCTATAAGAAACAATCAAAATCATTTGTACATTTGTAATGGCTTCCTTCCACAGTGTTTCAAGGGACAAGGGATTTCTGGAAATTTTTAAAGATGGCCGCAACAGACTATTTCCAGTATGATTTCAACTTAAGCTTTTTTCAAAAGCATGTTTAAGGAATCTAGGGAGTTGGGCTTGATTGCACAAGCTTTTCACTCCAGGATCCTCTAATCAGCAAAGTTTGGGAGAGAGTGGTTGTTGGGGGAATGCAGGATTAGTTTTTGCACACTGTGTTTTCCTGTATAATTGCTAATTAATATGCATCAGAAATAGCAATTAGACAATGAAAAAGCATGAGAAACATGAATCAAACACTGGTATAGCTCAAAAAACTAAATTAACATTTTCATCATGACATAGTATTTGTGTGTCATCCTGTATATAGTGAATCTCCCAGTTATTGTTACATTATCAGTAACTGGCATTTCAACAAAAATCTATTTCAAATAAGCATTTTCTACACTAAATTCTGCAAAGTAATACCATGTAGTGATAACTTATTTGTCTTACATGTTATAACTCATATGCCAGTTATGGGTTTAAAATTCTGCACATTTAGTGTATCTTTTTTACACTAGTTACTTTTTAGTGTATCTTTGTACATTTAGTGCATGTAAGAGCCACAGCAGTCTCTCTCAGAAAAGAGAGTCTGAATTCAACAATAATTTATTTGTGACATGTTGTGTCCTGACAACTACATTTTGGTTTCTTACATATCCATCATAATTTTATATTGGTATTCCATTTATTGATCAATAGATAAGTTCTTAATTCACATTAGAATAGTATTTAATAGTGGATTTACAATGAAACTTCCACTGAACAAAGTCTCATTTTTCCGCTTAAAAATGTTATTATGGAGAAAATTCGTTAAATAGAAATAAACTCAAATTCATGAAACTTGTATAATAAAATACATATGCATAAAATGAAAAATACACCTTAAGTGGAAATAGTAGAAAAATGTATTTTAATTTGGGCAGTAATTTTTGTTTTATGTAACACAGATATGAGAAAAATTTAAAATAATCTTTAGAAGAAAACCTAATAAACCTTCTTCCTTGTAACAGATAATGCAAATTTTATTTATTTTGGCTGACCAACACAATTACAGAACCAATTGCTATTTTAAATCTAAAAGGCAAAAAAAAACACTGTGTAATGATCAATTATCACTGATTTGGTTATCAGAGAAGCCAACTTTTCTCTCACATTCCCAGATAATTTTCCTTGCATTTTTCAATTATTCTTTAATGGAATCCTCTCTCAAGTGGTCAATTTCAACACCGCATTGAAAATTCCCAATTACAATGAAAATTACCAGACTTTACTAGGTTTTCCAAGTAAGCAGATCATCCTGCTCACATGTGCCGGGGAGACTACTAGCTATTAAAAAAGTTTATTTCGCAAGAATGGCAAAAGACTTTGGCTTTTACTAAATAAGATTATGTTTAAGATATTTAATAAAAACACTGAAGATGTCAATGTGAAATATAAAAGCAGTAAGTCTTGGTTGCATCTATTAATAACTATACAATAATAATATATATTGTACAAAGAAAAGGTAAGAAGTTATATTATAAATAGGGATGCACCGAACAGTGATTTTGGCCGAATGCCCAATATTTGGCTGACAGGTAAACCGAATACCGAATATTTGGCTAGTCGAATAATAACTATTCAGCTGAATACTGAATATTCGGCTTTCCAAATACTTTTTATATTTCAAAGTTTAAACATACTAAAATGTTACTCTTTAAAACAATTTTACATAATATTTAATTTAAAAAAACTTACATTTTGATAAACAAGAGCTTTTTATAAGAACATTTAGTATTGAAAAAAAATCTGCCTTGAGTTATTTAAGAAGCACAATTATAAGACTTTTTTAATTCATAAATTTTTTTATTTCATGGTTTCTTGTACACATTAAAACAAACATTTTAAAATAAAGAGAAATAATGAAAATTTGATCAAAGAAAAACTTTACAGTCTCATAACTGTCCTTTTTTAAATAATTCATGGCAGATTTTTTTAAATATAAAGTACAAATCCTTTACTCTTAATTCTGAATAAAGGAATGTCGCGCTCATATTTCTTTTTTTATGAATGGTGGCATTTTCCACCCTTCCTATATCATATTTTACATAAATCAAAGCATGCGAGTTGAAAGTATAGTTATGGTATCATATTTATTGTTAATGCAACAAACGAAAACAGAAGTTTGACTTAAAGTGAGATGAAATACAATGTAATTATGACTCAATAAGTTGATTAGGATTATGGTTTCAAAAATTGTCTCTCTTGATAGCTATTACTAATCTCAAAAGTGTTTCTTCCTTGTTTAAGGACTTTTATATGGGAAAAGCAAGAAACAGATTATTTACTAAACAAAATTTAGGAACATGAATCAGCACATCATTTATTCCTAAGGAGAATCCTAATAAATCACCATTTTAATCCTTCTCATGGTTAATTTTCTTAAGTTACACTTTACAAACAGCAAATAAATAGTGTAAAAACATTCTATTTTATTTAAATATGATTTTCTTTCTAATTATTTTAAATATACTTATAAATTTGCAGTTAAAAGTAGAAATTGTGAAAAGTTTTTAAAAATGTGTTTTAGAAGGTTTTATTAATATTAGATTTGACTGAATACTTTGATTTGGCCAAGCTGAATAGTTTCATATTCGGCTTAACCAAATAGTTTGATATTTGGCCTAAGCGAATATTCGGTAACATGGCCGAATAGGCTGAACACCAAATAGATATTGAATATTCAGTGCATTCCTAATTATAAATAATTATTTTGCTTATAAGACATCATACGATACATTAAAAATTGACATATTTCTACTCATTTTCATTGAGTCATCTTCAGAATGCAAAAAAAGAAAAAAAAATTACAAACACAATGAATGTGAAAAAAAAGAATGAATAATTATTGAATTCAAATTAAATATAACATCATTTATATTTTCAACATTGCTCATGTCCCTACTATGTAGTTATCCTGCAAACCATCCTATCTGTATACTCAGTATGCAAAAAGATAGTGTGCTATTACAAACATGTGAACTTTTAAAATAAATTTTAATGGCCTCTCTTATGAATAACTTTAAATAAAAATTAGATCTGTAAATTAATCTACTCTCATTAAAAAGTATGTTAATGTTCTCTTTTTCATTCATTCTGGATAAAGCAGTTTTCCCTCTGTTATATTTTACATCTGTTGTATATCATATTTATATTTTTGTTACACACTGAAGATGTATCAAACAGAAATGAAATGATTTAAACAATTCACCAGCAGTTAAATAGAAATGAGACAATTACTAGTTGATCTTGGCTCAGGAGTTGGATGCTGAGAGAGTGGAGATACTTGGCTTAACCTAGTTTCAATACTGAGATGATCTTGAGAGACGTACTGATATGATGAAAGATGAGATGAAGTATTTTCTACTATACATCCTTGATCGGGTGTTGTGGAACCAGTCTTATGCCCTAAACCTGGAGACACGGATACACTGTAGGGACGATGGCGAGACCCACTCGAACTGCTATGATGACTCGGACTTCGAGATGAAGGAAATCCATCTAGATCAGAGCGGCGGCCTTGGTTAGGACTCTGTGATGGAGAAAAGACATGTCCTTCTACTGTTATATGCCGGCCCTGACAAAGAAAAAAAAATTTCAATATTATATCAAAATTCCTGTTTAATAAAAATATATTAATGATATTATGATCTCTCAGTTAATTGTTTTAAGATAGTGGCAATAAGTGGCTGAGAAAAATTAATTTACTCAAATAAAAATAACAGAAATGAATGTTATGGTTTTTAGTTTGATTTTATTCATTCAAACATTTTATGAGAAATAATTAATGGCAATATCTAGTAAATAATAATAAAGAACAGATTGACTGTGCAATTAATGCATTGAGTTTGATTTTATACATTTAAATATTTTATGAGAAAATATTAATGACAATATCCAGTAAATAGTAATAAAGAACAGACTGAGTGTGCAATTAATGCAAAGATATGAGTGATCATTTCTTTAAATTATTAATATTTTCACCTTTATTTAGACACTATCATTTTATTTTCTCTCATTTTATATTCTTCTCAGTTTATTTTCTCTATAATGATTTAAAAATAATTAAAATAGGTGGCTGAGAAAAATTAACTTACTCAAATAGCAGAAATAAATGTTGTAGTTTTGAGTTTGATTTTATTCATTCAAATATCTTATGAGAAATAATTAATGATAATATCCAGTAAATAATGATAAAGAACACATTATTGAGTAATTAGTGTAAAGATGAAAAACAACCATTTCTTTAAATTAAGTACTAAAATTTGCCATTTATTTAGACACTATCCTTTTATTATGATGGAAAGGAAAGACAGATTGTGGATGACAAATAAAATATATTTAGAACAAAGAACTAAATATTTTTATTCAAAGTAAATAAATAAATAAAAATTTCCTTAATCGGACAATGTTCATTAAAAAAGACAAAAAATAGTCCAACCTAGAATCTGAAATGCAAATTGAATCAAACATAAAGAGGAAGACAAGATTTTCAAGATTTTTAAAAATTATAAGTGTAATTTTTGTACTGAAGCAATCAATTTATCACATTCATTCAAAAATAATGAATTTAAGAGGCTTCTTTCAAATGAAAAGACCTGTTCACTGATACTAATCCTATAAAAGAAATTTATAAAGATTGATCTGAATGCTGGGCACTTTTACTTTTTTGATTTTGGTTGCAGATATTTTTTATGAGAATAAAATATCATTTTAAAATATTGAAATGTGACCGAGTTATCTTTAGAATTTTTTCTCATAGGATTAGCATAAGTGAACAGGTCTTTTCATTTGACTGAAGTACTTAAGACTAATAATCTAATTCCAGTGGTCCAAAGATCTGACCAGAAAGTCATAAGTTTTTCCTTTTACTGAAACATGGATATTAGCAGAAATCTTTTTAGGGAGAAGTTATGTCAATTTGTTCACACATTATTTCATTTTAAAAATAAACCCTTCAGAAAATTCATAATTTTAAAGAGGACATTTTAAAAGCTTTAGCTAAAATATGCAAGTGGAAATAATATTATTATAATATATAAAAAAAATCAATTCATTCATTCATTTATGTATTCAGCTCATGAAAACAGTATATTGTTATAAATATCTAAAAATCTCCTCAGTCCTGAGACAAATATTACGAGGGACCACCAAAACCTGTTTAAAATTATTATACACCTACAAAGATGCATCAGACTATATTACATTTTGTATAATATGCACACATTTAATAAAAAGTGTAAAAATAAATTAAAAAATTCAAGTAGCATTTAAACTGATTTAAACAGTGTTATTTAGTGTCTCCTACAGGCGACATCAGGACTGGGAAAGTTAATGTTAATTTTAAAATCACATAATTTTCAGTACATTCTTCATCATAAATATTAAACCTTCATAAAAGCTTTTCACAATTTTACAAAAACAGAACCCTGGGAGAAAAGTCTGGTCAGACCCCTAGACTCTAAAAGTTATGTCACTGATGGTTTTAGACAAGCTGTTACAATGCATTTCTAGGATGTCACTACATTCTCCTTTTTTTTTCTCCTCATTGTAAAACTCAAATCTACAACTAAGTTGTTTGTTTGAAATAAGTACTCGAAATCCTTAGGCGTCCACTGGTTTGAAGCCACCAAAAATTCAATCAGACCACTAATTTGGAAAATTCAGTGGTCTGCAAGACCAGTAACCCCCCCCCCCCCCCCCATTCTGACAGATAAACGTAAATTTTGCTGTCTATGAGAAAAACTATAACCAAACACAAAACATACAATTTTATTTTATTTAAAAAAAAAAAAAAAAAAAAAAAAGATAACAGATGTAAATTTTCCAAATGGGTGAAAAATGTCTGGGCCAGGGGCTCTTTTTCCACCCACTTGGAAAATTTACATCTGTTATAATTCATTTACTGATTAAATAATCATGTTATAAATTAATCTAAAATAATGATAAAATAATTGCTTTAAACTTTACAATTAATTGAAATAAATAATCATTATTAATATTTTTTGTTTATGTACTGTTAATTCAGTTTTTAGCAAATTATAATTTTACATTTAATTAGAAATTTTTGGGTAATTGCAAAGGAAGTTTAGTTTATATTCTGGGGAGCAGGGACGGGGGGGGGGGGGGGGGGACAAAACTTAAAGGTATTTAAAAGAATTTTATGTAGTGGCCACTGGCCAGTAATAATGTCTGCAGACCAGTAAACTTTTATTCTTACTGGTCCTTGGGACTATTGACTTTTTTTTTTAATCAATTCTTTCAAATGATACAATATTCAAATTATTCAAATGATATGATATCATACTTTTGGAGGGAATCAACCAAGATCTCACCTGAAGTGGACTTCCAGTAGGAGAACAACCTGATCCATCACTGCTATTTCCAGCTGTGTGGCGTGAAAGCACAGGACTTTGTGTGTGAGAATAGAGCGAGGACGCACTGCTCACATACCTACCCAATAAGGGACTTTGGCTCGGAGAATAGGAAGAGCGGGAACTGGAGCTGCTAGTAGGACGGGTGAGAATGGGGCTGGGTGTCTGGCTGTAGGGGCCACTGTAACTGATCAAATTGCGACTGGGATTTTGATGATTTGATAAAGGAGATTCTGCAATAAAAAATAATTGACAACAGATTTGTTAAAACATATTTCATTCAATAAATAAATAAATAAATAAAATACTACAATACAAGTATGAATTATAAAAAATATTGAATTAATATTTCAATTACTTTTTTTAAAGTTCATTCATCACGTGATATTTAAAACTTAGAACTCTTAGCCAGAGTTTCCCCCAGGTTTAAAAAAGGGCAGGGCGCTACTGTTCTGAAAAGGGCACTTTTTATAATTTTTAGGGCACATTTACATTTTTCAGGGCACTTTTTCATTTTTAAGGGCATTTTTATAGAGTTGAATCGAGGATCTAGCGGCTCAAAAAATCATGAAAAAACAAAAATTTCATCAAAAATTTTGAAAAAAAAAAAAAAAAAAAAGGGTAAATTTTGTTAAAAGATCGCGAAAAAACGGCAAATATTCTTAAAAGATCATGAAAAAACAGCCAATTTTGTTAAAAGATCGCAAAAAACTACTGATTTTGTTAAAGGATTGCAAAAAGCGGCATATTTTGCTAAAGAATCGCGAAAAAACAGAACTTCTCACAGAATTTTCCGTTTTATTGCGATTTTTCGACGAAATTTGCCGTTTTTCCGCAAATCTTTTGACGAAATCTGTCGCTTTATCGCTATTTTTTGACGAAAGTTGACGTTTTTGCGACTCATTTGACAAAATTTTCCATTTTATCGCGATTTTTGGAAGAAATTTACCTTTATTCCACGATCTTTTGAGGAAATCTGCCGTTTTTTGAAATTTTTTGACGAAATTAGCCATTTTTTGCAAATCCTGCTGGAAAGTAGTCGTTATTTCGCGATTTTGAACGAAATTTGGCGTTTTTTAGCGATTTTTTGACGAAATTACCCGTCCCACGGGACGCGTATGAGTTATCACCTCACCATTATGTTTCATCATGATATAACTCCCCCCCCCCCTTTAAAAAATAAATTAATAAAAAGGATTTAAACCACTTGTATATGTCTCATGTGTAATTATAAAGCAAATAATGTGTGAACTGGTGAAATAATAATCACTAATAAGATAGTTATGTTTTTGATCCGTTTTATAATAAGCTAGTACAATAAAGTAAAAATAAGAGAAAATATGTTGATCTACAGCAACAGAATCTTCAAATCTTGCATTAATCTGAACTTTTACAACATTTTAGATTTAAAATGATAATGTACTAAAATTTCCATAAATCTTTCAAAACGGAAAGTTCAGAAAGACTTTTTTTTTTTTTTTTTTTTTTTTTTTTGGCATCTTTTGTCAAAAATAGCTTTTTTTCCCGTGATTTTTTGAAGAAATTTGTGGTTTTTTGTACGATCTTTAAAGTAAATTTGTAATTTTCCGAATCTTTTCATGAAATTTACGATCTTTCTACAAAGTCTGTGGTTTTTCTGTGATTTCTTGATGAAATTTGCAGGTTTTTTTAAGATGTTTTGACGATATTCGCGTTTTTCCATTGATCCCTGGTCAAAATTTGTCCCCCCCCCCTGATGAATTTCGGGTTTTTCTTGCACTCATTAGACGAAACTAGGGATTTTTCCACAAACGAGTTACGAAATTGATCTTCTTCTGCGACCATTTATCGAAATTCACGATATTTCTTTATGTCCAAATTTTCGGATTAATGATAGATTTAAATTTTTGGAACCCAATATCTTAATACTTTTGAAATTTTATTAAAATCTGGAACAAAATAACTCCTGCTTTTATTTTATCTGGCCGTTTGACAAAATTTGCAATCTTTTTTTCATGATATTTGACTAAATTTGCTTTTTTATTTTTGTGATCCTTTAACAAAATTGATGATTTTATGCGACCCTATGACGAAGTTTGCATTTTTGCTCGTGTTTCTTCGACGAAATCTGTTTGTTTCTGCGAATAATTGATGAAAGTGACAATTTTTTTTTTTTTGTCGACCATCTGCTGAAATTTGCTAATTTTTTTTATGCCTGAATTTTTGGACTGATTATCTTTTTTTTTTTTTTTTTTTTTTTTTTTTTTTTTTTTTTTTTTTAAATTTTGGAACCCAATTCCTAATTTTTCATAAAATTTGAAACAGAATCATCCTGGTATAATGGAGCTCTCTCTGAATTAATTGTATAAAAGGAGGGAGAGCGGGTAGAGAAAACACAAATTTCCATATGCATCAACAGACTTACCATACAAAGAATTGTGAGCAAGAACGGGTGGACGGTCATTGGTGGTGTTGGTCTGGGAAACTGGAATATAAGAAGGAGAGGCAGGTTTGATTAGACTGATTGTTGTATGAGGACCTGATGAGCTGGCTGTAATCGTAGCACAATTGTTTCGAACTGTGATGATGTTTTCAGTCAATTCAGTGTTGTCGATATTTTCATTCTGAAAACCAAACATTTAAACTCAGATTTCAATGACAACATTTCAAGAAAGTGAATAATAACCAAAGAAAAGAAAGACATAAAATGAAATATTTTTATAACGATCAAACTGTATGCAAAGGAAAAAGCTCTTGCTTTCTAATTTCAGAAACAAACATTGAAATATACAAATTATTTGAATGTATACATATATTTTAATATAAAAGATAAGTTATGCACAAAGTCATTAACATCGAAGTAATAAAACAAGAAAAAAGAAACTTAAATTCAACCATATGAAAAAACATTTGACTTGTACTAAAACTTTATACAGGACCTTCAAAAAACAAATAAAAAAGTAGTCTTTGGAGGCCCCATAATATTTACCCATCATGGATATACATAAAATAAAATGTGAAAATAAAACATGCATAAACTATTTAGAAAATACATTGCAATTCCAAAATAAAATTTAAACGTATTTTATGTTACATTGATTCTTTAAAAAATAATAATTCCGAATAATTATGGTTACTGAAATTCAATAAGCTTTGTCGCACTATTACATTCTAAGTTCATACTAAATACCAAACCTCTAGATAGAGTGATTCGATAGACAGGGTGTTTCAAATCGTGGTTTGATGACATCATAAACTTTAAGTACTCTATTATTGAATTGTGTAAAAGAATGATTTTTATAACTCCAAAAATGATAATCATATTATCTAACAGTTTACTGCATCAAATTAAGTGTCTTCTCATATCTTTGAATTGAAATTCGAATCAAATACAGGGTCATGAAAAATCGAAGAGGGTGGAAAATAAGATTACAAATATCTTGGCAACTAATTATCTGACCAACTTCATTTTTTATGCAAAATTTATGATTTTTTTTTATTGTCTTTTATATTCACTCCTTGAAATAAACAATTTCTAAAACTTTTATTTACCTTTTATGAGACTGAATATTTCGAGAGTCCGAAAAAAATAGTTCTGGATAATCGAGGTTACTAATATTCAAAAAACTTCTTTTTATTATCACATGCTAAATAAATACCAAATTTCAAGTGTCTTTCTCAATTTGTTTGGCAGATAGAACCGTTATAGAGACATACACAGAAAGACCCCCCCCCCCAAAAAAAAAAGCATTATTATTATTATTATTATTCGGTATTTTCAGAATCTAAAAAGTATAAGGGTTATTCTCTGCAATAGTGCAAAAAGTGTTTCCCAGCCATATAAATGCTCTAAATTTTATTTAATTTTTATTTATTTATACTTTTATTAGAAGGTCTAAAGTTTGTTTATTAGGGGCAGGGCATAAAATTTAAAAATAAACAAATTTAATATTTAAAAATGTAAGATATATCATGCAAATATCATTCCCTCACCTCTCCCCTACCCATACTACCATACTTTACTGCCTGATTTTTTCCATTCAGAAGTAAAAATAATTAAAAACACCCTAAGCAAAATAAAGTTCTTAATTGGTACCTCACAAAAAATAATAAAAATATTATTTTTTACTATAATTATGTAGTCTACTCAATCAATTATATGTCTCCCCATGTCAGACCATCATTCCCTCACACCTTGCTATTATCGCAAATATCCTATCACTAAAGATGAGCAGCAGTCTAGCATTCTTCACGGAGAGGAAGCTAATTTGAGTACTTGTCAGTGCAGCAACATAAATTGGTGGTATAAGTTTTTGTTAATTTTCTAGAAATTTTTTTCAATCAGAAAATCGGGGAGTATTTTTATTAGCAGTCATTCCCTCACACAGAATGCTAAATTTTTCGCAATTTTCAAAATTTTTAATTTTATCATACATTATATATTATGTGTTCTTCTTTAAGGAATCAGTTTGGTTTTTTCCATAATTTTGCATTTTTCATGACAATTAGCAAAAATATCTTAATTTCATCATTCCCTCACTCGTCATTCCCTCACATTTATTGTTATGAGTTAATGATAAAGTGAGTGGGGAATATGTACTTTTGTTTAAAATTTTATAACGATTTTTGCTGCTATTAAAATCTTCAACAATTGACCAATTACTAACAATTTATCCAATTTTTATGAAAATTTACCTATGTAACATTCAAGTCAGACTGCTTGGTCAAATTTGCAGTATTGTAGAGAATAACCCATAAATCTGTCTATCTATATATTCGATTTTAAAAACGATTACAAGACTTACCCTATACTACATATGATGGGTAAGTAATAACTTTTCGAATTCTTAATTATTGAAAACTGGTTTTATTTGCATTTCAAATTTAAAAACAGAATTCAAATAAAAAACAGAAATACAAAGATCAAGTATACAATTCATAAAACCCGATTAAACTTGTTTAAAAAATACATCTACTTTTAAAAAATGAATTTAAAATTTAGCTACATTATCAGTTACATTGTTATTCATTCAGTTAAACTACACTTTTACCTATTGTCTAGCAATGCAAAGAGAACTTATCTTTCGCTTAATTTAAAATATTTTATATCTGCTGGAGAATATTACATATATTTAAGAAAGGAATAGCATTTTTTTAAAATTATAATTTACTTTAAAAAAAATGTAGGTTATAATATCACAAGATATTATTTGGAGTTACAAAATAAATGGCAATTATTATTAAAGAATTCTTAAAACTTTTTTATAAGCCTGCTAGATATGTCAGGCTCTGAAGTTATAACACATGCAAAATAATTAATATTTGATGATTAATTATAACTAACTTTTCCTATCATTATCATTCAAAGGGTAATCATTAGATCCCAGCAACAGAATTTTTTTTCTGCAGTCTGCAACAGAAGTAGAAATTTTAAAAACTGTCTACAGAACTTAAGGGGCTGCTTCACTCAAATGAAAAGACCCATTCGCTAATGCTAATCCTATGGAAGAAATTTATAAAGATATCTCGGTTGAATTTCAATATTTTTAAATGATTCTTTTTGCATTGGATAGCTGAGATGGATCTGAATGCAGGCTGTTTTTTACTTTTTCGATTTTGTTTACAGATATTTTGTGCGAGAATGCTTTCATTTTCAGAACCGGTTTGGAAAGCGAAATCACCCTCCTAAAAAATATCTGTAAACAAAATCGAAAAAGTAAAAAACGGCCTGCATTCAGATCCATCTCAGCTATCCAATGCAAAAAGAATCATTTAAAAATATTGAAATGCAACTGATATATCTTTATAAATTTCTTCCATAGGATTAGCATTAGCGAATAGGTCTTTTCATTTGAGTGAAGCGGCCCCTTAAGGACTAATGTCCTCTTTCCAATACTTCACATTATTACGTTACATTCACTCAAACCTCCCAGATATTTGTGATTAACGTAAAAGGAAAGTACTCTTAAAATTAAGTTACCTTTGTCCTCAGAATTTTTAACACCATCATATCACTGTGCGAAAGAGAACAACTTCCGGTGTTTTTTATTTATTATTTTTTTTGGAGGGGGGGGGGGGGGGGCTCCGCACCCCGTTGACGAAATTTGCAGGGTTTTTTGCCTTCTTTAGACGATATTTGCTTTATTTGCGATCTTTTTACGAATGTTGCATTTTTTGCGATTTTTTTTCAAACGAAATTTGCCGGGTTTTTTTCGCAATTTATTGACAAAATTCGCCATTTTTTGCGATCTCTTGAGAAAATTTGTCGTTTTTTCGCTATCTTATGACGAAATTTGCTTTTGATGTGATACGTGGACGAAATCTGCATTTTCCCCCATGTTCTTTCGACCAAATTTGCGATTTTTTTTTCTTCTTTTCCGCGATCCTATGACAAAATTTGCGTTTTTCCCGCAGTATGTGACAAAATTTGGCGATTTCTCTTCTCACGATTGACGAAATTGAATTTTTTCGGTGACCATTTGTCGAAATTCGCGATACATTTTATGTCCAAATTTTTAGATTTATGACCTTTTTTTTTTTTTTTTTTTTTTTTTTCTGTAATGATTGCTTTAATTTTTTGGAAAATTCGGAAGAGAATCGTCCTCGATTTATAGTTTAACGGAAATTAGAATTCTGTCAATTTCAAGTGGCGCGGATCTTATTACTACGGTACGTGGACATAAATTTTAGCAAGCTTTTTTCTCTAAATTTTAACAGTTGAAAATAGTCTGCAGACCTTTTCAAGAGTCTGAGACGTGCGTCGCAACGTTGCGCCGATTCTACGCTCGGGAATTAGATTATCAAATAAGAATTTATAAATGAGAGAGTTTCTACACAATTCTAGTAAAAAAAATTCGCTGTCTTTTTCAGGTTTTTCCTGACCCTTCCCATTAAGAATTCGGCTTATAAATATTATTGTAAAACCCACCCAATGGACAATTACAATTTTAATTTAAATAAATGCTTAAAAAGAAAAAAAAAAAAAAAGGATGTGTTGTGTTCCAATTTTAAATTATTTTTCCTATTATGTAATTGTTTACAATTGGGATATATTTTATATAAAAAAAAATAGATTGGATGACACTGACAATACTAACCAAAATTCTGAAAAAAAAAAAAAAAAAAAAAAAAAAAAAAAAAAAAAAAAAACCATCAAAAATTTTCAGACTTTTTCCTTGACAACTTCAAAAATTAAAAAATTTAATTGACTCGTAGAGATCTCTGAACGCTCTTTTATGCACGGCAAATTAATACTCAAAGCTAGTAAATTGCATTATATTTACTTCTACTTCTTATTCATAATGTTAAATCAAATTATTCTGCCCCTTTAAACAAACATCAAAAGTTTTTTCCTGTTTTATTTATTCTTTCTGAATAAAGCAGTCTAACTCAATTTGCTTGGCATATAGCCACAGACATATTTAAATTGACCAGTTTAGATTTATCTGAAGAAACCACCTGATTTTTTAAATCATCAGATTTTAAAACATTCACCTTTTATATAAACATTTTAATAAAAATTATAATTTTTCTTAAGAAAGGTGTTATAATAAAAATAAAATACATTGACATGTTTCGGAACCGTCAAATAAGTTCCATAGTCATCCTTCTATAGTAAAAAAAACTAGCCTTAAAAGGAATGACTCCTGGAATGATGCTGATGTGGAAGATTTCCGGAACTAACGAATCCGGGTTTTCCATGAGTCGAATAGACCAATCAGGAAAGGGCTCCGTCTATGCATCGCCGTATGGGTTGCCATAAAGAGAGAAAAGGTTACCATCGCCAACAATCGCCAAGTTTGTCGCCAACTTGGCGATATATCGCCAAATTTGGCGATCAAAATTAGTTGTCAAAAGTGACGCCAACTTGGCGATAACTGTAATATTTCGCCAAATTTTTAATTTCTTTACAACACCAGTCGTTTGATACATCATTTGAGAGGTTTGCAACTGCTTATTCATATAATGGATGTCTTGTGTGTTATTCCCCATTCTGCTCCCTGTGGTGACGAAAATAAACACCTCCTACTAGGTACGCAATCTTGACGTGGTTAGTACGAAGACAAATGAAAATAATATCCCTTCGGCGTTGTGAACGAAGATCGGATATTATTAATTACTGAAATTAATTCCTTAATATCATACATAAAATTAACATTTGCAATAACATTAGGATCGCCTTATTTAACGTATGAATTTGTGAAAATTGGGATTGATGAGTCAATAAAATACTTGAGACATTAATCTACAAATTTAAATGTTTACATTCCCTAATCTGCATCTAGAAATTACCTTAAAATACATAAAGGGAGAAAACTGGAATAAAGACAAGAATAGGTACATATATACAAAATTTTATTAAAACACATAAATTAGCATCATGCAAACACTATAAAAATATAATATGCAAGGCAATAACTACTGAAATATGGTCATAGCGAAATATACAAAATATTTTATTTCATTTATCCTCGCAGCTCATTACGCTTGAGTTCACGACACAACTTATAGGCAAAGCCCCAACATTTCGTATTTTATAAACTCGAGTCCTTCTTTCTTATTATTCCTCTTATCTTACTGGTATTATTAATTTATTTATTTATTCATTTTACTATTAAGTTTGAGCATTAAATTCTGATAATTTTGAGTCACAAAGATAATAATAATTTTAAAAATTTTAAAATAATCAAATTTTAAGTGATCGAATTTTAAAAAATCAAATTTTAAAACCAAAATTTTAACACAACATTATATCACTAAAATAAATTGGCCAGTCACATGAACAATGAAATTTTCTCACCTTACAAGTATGTTGCTGGTATTGGTCGCCCTTGGCTTATAGCTGTCCGTACAGTTCATTAGTACACCAACACACTTATATCCAAATGCCGAGTTATCAGTCATATTTTTTAATTAACACAAATAGTAGCAACTTTTCTAAACTTAGGAATCATCTGATGAAAAATAGTCAGCTTTGCGCACTCAGGTGTTCCGTTTTGAATTGGAAATCAGTCGACGATTCGCGCCGAGTTATCAGTCATTTTTTTATAATTAACACAAATAGTAGCAACTTTTCTAAACTTAGGAATCATCTGATGAAAAATAGTCAGCTCAGCAATCCTTATGAATCATCTGATGAAAAATTAGTCAGCTTTGCGCACTCAGGTGTTCCTTTTGAATTGGACATCAGTCGACGATTCGCAGAGCATTATCAGTCAATTTTCATCACTTCGTTCGGGAGGCATAAGGTCGCATCTCCCGATGACACAGATTATTTCGATTTCCTCTTTTCCCTATCATCTTAGCGGGAGACTCGGAGCAGAGAGGAAAATCTTTTTTCCACCTTTACACCTTCAATTCCAAAAATGCACTGACTGATGTGGGGTTTCCTTTTTCAGGTCCTGTACGCCCCCTTTGACCCCATTGGGTATAAAATTTGGACTCCAATTGGCTTTGAATATGTTTCACTGTCCATTGGTCAAGTAAAAGATGCGGGGTTGGATTTTCAGCCGTTGTTCCTCCATTATTTATTGCCTGAGCTACGATTCCGAGCCGGCGACCCCACGTAGACCACACACGAGAGTAATAAATTTGATTGTAAATCTCTCATTGTTGCTTGTGTACGTTAGTGTCACAAATGGCGACTCTAGGTTTTATTGCTTCTCGTAAACATTTGTTCCTTTTTAAACTAATGGTGAGAAAATCCCTTCGCCCATGTGATTTTGCCATTCCCAGGCTTTGGCTAAAAAGAGCTTATAGTATAATAAAACTTCCGAACAAACAACACATATTATTGTTATCATTTCTTGTTTACAAAAGCTAAAATAAAAATTTATTTTAATACTTTTTATATACATTAATATTATTTCATTTTCTATCTCTTTCTAGATTATTTATTTATTTATTTATTTATTTATTTATTTGTTATTATTCTTTCTCTCTCTTTGTTTTTTCTTTTCTTTTATTTTTTTTTCTTTTATTTTATTCTAAGCGATGTCGTGACATTTCTTTACGACAAGCTTATCCCCTCTTACTTTAAGAAAAAAAAATATTCTATCCAAAAATAAGCTATAATATATATACAGATTTATAATACAATCAATTAAAATTAAAAGATGTGCAAGAATACAATACCATTATTATAAATATATACCTGTAATGACAAATGGACATAGTAATACAAAAATTGAAATAACATACACAAATACATTAAATATGAGAAAATGATCATTGCAATGTGTAGGCCTTTGAAAACTACCAAATATAATAAACCTATTCACCTTCGCGATACCTATATTATTCGCTCGAATTTCCTACTGAGACGCATACTCACTAGAATTCACTACTGTTCATGCTACTGTTTATGACTTCGTTTTCCTTCCCGTTTTTATTGTTATCATACATTATTTCACGATCCTATTGTATTATTTTTCTGAAACCTTTTCTATCTTCATTTTCCTTTTTGTATAACATACCGTGTTATGAGAAATTCGTAAATATAATTTTTATATATATGTATATATTTTTTTTTGTTTGAATCTAGTTTATTTTTTTTATATTAGGTAATATATAACGACTATTCATGTAATGCCTATTTTTAATATTTATTTGTCTCTGTTACATATATTTTGTCTATGTATAGTCTCCTAAAAAATATTTTCCATACCATGCAAGTTATCGACCAGCAATAAGTACTCACATCCCGGGAAGTACGAAACATATTTCGTATGAGACCATAATATAGCTCCGTTTTATTTTATTTTATTTTTTTTTTTTATTTTATTTTATATATATATTTTTTTTTTTTTTTTTTTTTTTTTTTTTTTTTTTTTTTACGTTAATTTTGTATGTAATTTGCAAGATTCGAACATTTTTTAGAATTTTCTGTGTTTAAGTGTAAAAAAAATTTTTTTTAAGTTTGGCTGATATGTTAAATACGGTATATTTAAAAGATTTTGACGGTTTCAGTAGACGCTTAAAACAATTTTAATAAATTCTTGAAGTCTAAAAATTTTTTTTTTTTTTTTTTTTTTACACTTATATTTTCTAAGGAATGATTATTTGTTTTCTGTTCTGTTTGCCACATTGGGCGCAAATAATTTAGAAATATGAATTCTAATAGGTCTCAGGTCTGGCCTATGTTTGTTCTTTATGAGGTAGTTATCATTTCTGAAAATTCTCTCAATATAATATGGGCCTGAAAATTTCTGATGTAAGGCCTTAGGTTTTCTGAGCATTTTCATGTAGACCTCGTCACCCAATTTTAATTCTTTGTGTTTTAACTTCGAATTCTTATTCAGTTCCAAATCCGCCTTTTCTTGATTCTTCATAACTTCATATCTTATATCGTGCATATGTTTGAGCTTATTCTGTACATATGTACTGTAAGAATCCATATTATGCGCTTCAAAATTCGTGAATGGCGTTTTTATCTCTCTACCGAAAAATAACATGCTTGGAGAAAATTTTGTTATTCTATGTACAGTTGAATTATGCATAAGTACGAAATATGGAAGTTTTATATCCCATTCGTAAGTTTTATTACACATAGAGGCAATGGAAGCTTTTAAATCCCGGTGTATTCGTTCAAGTACAGATTGCGATTCCGGGTGGTACACCGACGAAGGTATTAGTTCAATATTTAAATTTTTCATATAATCTTTGAAATCCTTCGATTTAAAATAAGCTCCGTTGTCTGTAGAGATATATTTCGCTAATCCAAAAGTACTGAAATAACCATTTAATGCGTTGATTATAACCTTAGTATCTGTCGATCTAAGTGGAAATGCTTGTAGGAAGCGTGATGCTGTATCGACAATAGTTAAAACAAATTTATTCCTATTTAGAGATGTAACCAAACTTCCTACTACGTCAATAGTTAATCTATGACCAGGTATATAATTTTTATCCATAGTTTTCAGTGGAATTTTTATCGTTTTATGCTGTTTAAATGTATTGCATGTTATACATTTCGCACAGAATTGTTTTATATCTTGATACATTCTATACCAAAAAAATCTTTCTTTTATTATGCCATAGGTTTTTAGAAAAGCGAAGTGTGGGACATGTGCGCTTTTTATAATATCTTCTTTTAAATTCTGTGGCGCAATATATAAATCATTATTATTTGAATTTCGTGATTTTCTTAGAATTAATATTCCTTCTTTATTTAAATTGTATTTTTCATATTTTTTTGCTTTTTTCTGTTGTTGTAAAGCTTGAATAATTTCGTTTAATTTAGGGTCTTTTAATTGTTCTTTTTTTATATTGTCTGCATTCAAATTTTTATTTACCGCAAAAAGATGTTTGTTTAAATCGTCCGCTATAGTTAAGGCATTTGTTTCTCTACTACAGAAATCTGCTGGGTTATGAATACCTTCAATGTGAGATACTTCAAAATCATAATCCTGTAGCTTAAGTAACCATCGTGCTACGATTTCCGGCTGTTTTTCCAAGTGTAAGTGGTATGTTAATGCTTTTGAATCTGTTAGGAGAAAAAATTTTCTTCCTAATAAAATATTTCTAAAATAAGTTATAGTTTCATATATTGCCAAAAGCTCTATCTGCATGCTTGGATATCTCTTTTCCGATTCTTTTAATTTTCTGCCCGTAAATTCAATTGGTATCATTTTATCTCCTTGTTTTTGCGCGAGTATACCTGATGTTGCAATTTTTGATCCGTCTGTAATTATATAGAAATCTTTATTAAAATCTGGGGGATGTATGGTAGGTTGTTCCATGATAATTTTTTGTATTTTTTCAAATGATTCCTGTGCTTTGTCATTCCATTTGAATTTTGTATTCGCTTTAGTGAGATCTGTCAGTGGCGCTATAATTTCTGCATAATTGTTTATAGTTGATTTAAAATACGTGCATAATCCAATGAATGCTCGCACTGTTTTCTGAGGTGTAGGGACTGCAAAGCTTGTTATTTTTTTTATATTTTTTTCTGAGGGTGCATATCCTTTTTCACTAATTTTATATCCCAGAAAGTCTATTTCTTGCATGTATAGTTTTATTTTAGCTGGTTCAATTGTGAGATTAAATTTTTCTAATTGTGTTAGTACTTCTTCTAGTAATGTGTGCATTTGTTGTATATTATCAGCAGCAAGTAAAATGTCATCAATAAAGTATTGAATGTTGTATTTCTTTTTTAAATCACCTAAAACTATATCGATTAGACGAGCAAATATATTTGTTGAGATTTTAGTTCCGAATGGCATTCGTGTTATTTGAAAATGGTTATCCTCCGTGATAAATGCTAGTTTATGCTTGTCCTGCTCTTGTAATTTGATTTGAAAAAATGCAGAATGTAAATCTAGAACTGTAAATATTTTTTTTCCAGCAATGCTTTGTAAAATACTTTTTGTGTTAGGGACTGGATACGGATCGCTTTCTAATATATCGTTAAGAGCTCTAAAATCTATAGCCATTCTAAGTTTTATTAAGTTTTGATCACTGGTTTTTGACGTAGAATTTTTTTTTACGAAAATTACTGGGAAAGCATAACTTGAGTTCGTAGGCTCTATGATACCTGCATCCAATAAATCTTGAATTTCTTTCTCCGCGAATTTTTTTACATCATGCGCTAATTTGAATGGTTTCGTTTGTATAGGAAAGTCGTGCATTAATTTAAAATTCGGTTTTATTACGTCCGTTTCTCCTAGAGTTTTGTATGATTTGCTGAAAGCGGTAGCATGTCTCATTAAAATTTTCAATACTTCTTTTTGTACCTTCGGTGTTAAGTGATCTATTTTAAAATCCTTCTCTGAAAGTTCTTTTTTTCGTAATTCTCTAATTTGTGTAATATTTAAGTTATTTACTTCGTAAATATTATCAGTATTTGGTTTATTTTGTTTTTTTATAAAAAAATCAGTGGTAATTTTTCCCATTTCCTGATCCTTATGAAGTCTCAAATACGTTTTCGATTTATTTTGTACTAATATTGTGAATGAATTATTTTCTGTTTCCTTGTTTTCATGAACTGAATTTTGGATTACTAATTTCCTGTTGTTATATTTTGGTTGGAAAAAAAATTGTTGCTTGTTTTTTAATTTCCCATCAAAAATTAAATTTACTAATTTCGATTCTCTAGGTCTCAAAGTAATGGTTTTCTTTACAAATACTCGTGTATTAATTTTCGGAATGTTATTGTGTTGATAGGATTTGATTTGTTTTGGTATTGTTTGAAAGTCATCATTTTGTTGTACGGGCTTAATTTTATTCACCTCCGTAATTTGATTTTCATTGGGGTTTAATTGTATAATTGAATTATTGAGTTTAAAAGTATTATTTTCAAAATCCATGATTATTTTATTACTTTTTAAGAAATCATATCCTAAAATAATTTTGTAATTACGGTCAAATTCATCTTTAGTTACATAAAATGTGCCATTTAAGAAAGTGTTGTTAAATCTAAACTTAAATTTTACACAGTGTTTAAAAGGAATGGATTTGTTTGATAGAGTTGTAATTTTTATAGCGTTAGCTAAATATTTAATCTTTATATCCGTCTCTTTTATTTTTTCAAAGACCCCTGGAGATATTAAACTTATACTCGCCCCACTGTCAATAAGGCTGGGTATAATTAAATCTTTCTTTATTTTTAAGTCCCATATTGGTAATTCATTGTTTTTTTCCGAGTTACAACTTGCGATCAATTTTTGTGTTATATCTTTTTTTTCTTCCTCATTTTTTTTTATCATTGTCTTTTTCGTTTGCTTTTGTTTCAATATTTTTAATTCCTTGTTTGATTTATTTTTTATATTATAACCCTGTTTTTTCTCAATGTTACGGGACCTACGGGCTTGTATTTCTCTCAATTTTGTAGGCCCGCTTACCGGTTTAAATGACTTTGCCCCCTGTTCCTATTATTATTATTGTGTCTGCCTCGCCTGTCTCTGTTTTCGTTAGGAAAAGTAATTGTGGGCTGATGTTCCCTATTTCCCTCATTATTTTGCGGCAAAGGATTTAGGCTATTTTGCATATTTGCGAAACCCTGATGCTGCCCTGTATATGCAATTTGTGTGTTGTTTCCTTGTGTTGGATCAAAGTTTTGCGTTGGAATCATATTATGCATATTGTAATTTCCAGGATACATTTGATTCTGTCCTATTTGTGATTGGGTCAAATTTTGCCAATTTGGCATTTGAATTTGCATATCATTAACTCTAGTTTGATTGTAATAAGGTCTTGTAAAATCCAATGTTTGTGGCGCTTGAAAATGTTGTGCATAATTTTGTGGAAATCTTTGAAAGCCTCTATAATTATTATTTTGATAATAATTTTTTTGAAATCGTGGCCGAACATTGTTTTGCGCTCCCCTTGGTTGAAAAAAATTCGCACTTTTTTGATTGAAATAACAATTTTGTGTCTGGTGGTTGGATTTATTACAGATATGACAAAAATTATGTGTTATCTGATTTACTTCAGCGTTGTTATGTTCGCTTTCATTTTTTTGAATTTTTAAATCTTTTATTTGTTCTTTTAATTGGTGTATTTCCGATTTTTGTTCTTGCGACATGCTAAGAAGTGCCTCGAATAATTTATTTTCGCTATTTTCAGTTAAATTGTTTACTTCTCCTGCACATTTACTGTTCAAAGCACTTTCGATATTTTTAGCTTTTTTTACTGCTTCATCAAACTTTGTGGGTGGGTATTTTTTTAATTCAAAAGAGATGTCCGGTCTTAGTGCTTCAAGGTATTTAGTTAATTTAATCGTTTCTAATAATTCTTTAGCTCCGTTCTTTTGTTCATGTCCTGACGAGACAAGGTATTTTTGTGCCTCAATGTTGAATTGTTTAGTAAATTCTTCAATAGTTTGGTTGGGTGTTTGTTTTGCATTTTTGAATTGCGCCTGAGCGTCAGCAAACGATCTTTCTTTTTTAAATTGTGTTATCGCATTTTCTTTGAATGTGTTATAGTTTTGTGCTTTATGCAATTCAGCTGTGTTTTTTAGAATCTCTCTCGCTTGGCCTTTAAATTTTGACTTTGCCAACACCAATTTTAAATCATCAGGAAATTGTGCCGCTGCGGCTAATTCTTCGAACTCTTCGAAAAAATATGATATATTTTGGTCTGGTTTGTCCTCAAAATTTTGTAAAGAGTTCAATAGAGTGTCTATTCCAATTTTAAATGTGTCCCTTTCAGGAGAAGACTGCCTTGCCTTATTTCTACCTGTCATATTTATTTACTTATTTGGAAAATCTCACACAGACTGATGTTTAATACTTTTTCCTTTATTTTTATTTTTTTTTACTCTTTCACACCTCAAATTATGCTATCATAAACTCTCAAGATATGAGTTTTGTAATGAATTATTATAATTTATACTCATTCAAGAATAATATATCATAGAAATTATGAAATAGCCCTAAATATTTTTATAAATATACATAAATATAATGACAAAGTAAATTTTCCGAAATACGGATATATATAGTAACGAAATTCTTTACAATCTTACAAGCTAATGTGTCGTGAACTAAACCAACTCTTCTATATATTTTTGTTTCATCTTCTCAACTATTATATTTCAATTTCGTAAATTTTTAGATATACACACAATATTTATAAACACAATATGGATAAATAATGTTTGTTAGTAGAAGGAGAAAAAGCTAAGAGAAGATAGAGGAGATAGGTAATTAAGAATAAAATCATAATACTGGCTATCTTTATTTATATTTAAATGCAGAAAATTTTCAATTTTGAATCCCAAATACAAATTCATACACCTGGCATGAGCACCATTAAACTTTTAGTAGTGTGGTGACGAAAATAAACACCTCCTACTAGGTACGCAATCTTGACGTGGTTAGTACGAAGACAAATGAAAATAATATCCCTTCGGCGTTGTGAACGAAGATCGGATATTATTAATTACTGAAATTAATTCCTTAATATCATACATAAAATTAACATTTGCAATAACATTAGGATCGCCTTATTTAACGTATGAATTTGTGAAAATTGGGATTGATGAGTCAATAAAATACTTGAGACATTAATCTACAAATTTAAATGTTTACATTCCCTAATCTGCATCTAGAAATTACCTTAAAATACATAAAGGGAGAAAACTGGAATAAAGACAAGAATAGGTACATATATACAAAATTTTATTAAAACACATAAATTAGCATCATGCAAACACTATAAAAATATAATATGCAAGGCAATAACTACTGAAATATGGTCATAGCGAAATATACAAAATATTTTATTTCATTTATCCTCGCAGCTCATTACGCTTGAGTTCACGACACAACTTATAGGCAAAGCCCCAACATTTCGTATTTTATAAACTCGAGTCCTTCTTTCTTATTATTCCTCTTATCTTACTGGTATTATTAATTTATTTATTTATTCATTTTACTATTAAGTTTGAGCATTAAATTCTGATAATTTTGAGTCACAAAGATAATAATAATTTTAAAAATTTTAAAATAATCAAATTTTAAGTGATCGAATTTTAAAAAATCAAATTTTAAAACCAAAATTTTAACACAACATTATATCACTAAAATAAATTGGCCAGTCACATGAACAATGAAATTTTCTCACCTTACAAGTATGTTGCTGGTATTGGTCGCCCTTGGCTTATAGCTGTCCGTACAGTTCATTAGTACACCAACACACTTATATCCAAATGCCGAGTTATCAGTCATATTTTTTAATTAACACAAATAGTAGCAACTTTTCTAAACTTAGGAATCATCTGATGAAAAATAGTCAGCTTTGCGCACTCAGGTGTTCCGTTTTGAATTGGAAATCAGTCGACGATTCGCGCCGAGTTATCAGTCATTTTTTTATAATTAACACAAATAGTAGCAACTTTTCTAAACTTAGGAATCATCTGATGAAAAATAGTCAGCTCAGCAATCCTTATGAATCATCTGATGAAAAATTAGTCAGCTTTGCGCACTCAGGTGTTCCTTTTGAATTGGACATCAGTCGACGATTCGCAGAGCATTATCAGTCAATTTTCATCACTTCGTTCGGGAGGCATAAGGTCGCATCTCCCGATGACACAGATTATTTCGATTTCCTCTTTTCCCTATCATCTTAGCGGGAGACTCGGAGCAGAGAGGAAAATCTTTTTTCCACCTTTACACCTTCAATTCCAAAAATGCACTGACTGATGTGGGGTTTCCTTTTTCAGGTCCTGTACGCCCCCTTTGACCCCATTGGGTATAAAATTTGGACTCCAATTGGCTTTGAATATGTTTCACTGTCCATTGGTCAAGTAAAAGATGCGGGGTTGGATTTTCAGCCGTTGTTCCTCCATTATTTATTGCCTGAGCTACGATTCCGAGCCGGCGACCCCACGTAGACCACACACGAGAGTAATAAATTTGATTGTAAATCTCTCATTGTTGCTTGTGTACGTTAGTGTCACAAATGGCGACTCTAGGTTTTATTGCTTCTCGTAAACATTTGTTCCTTTTTAAACTAATGGTGAGAAAATCCCTTCGCCCATGTGATTTTGCCATTCCCAGGCTTTGGCTAAAAAGAGCTTATAGTATAATAAAACTTCCGAACAAACAACACATATTATTGTTATCATTTCTTGTTTACAAAAGCTAAAATAAAAATTTATTTTAATACTTTTTATATACATTAATATTATTTCATTTTCTATCTCTTTCTAGATTATTTATTTATTTATTTATTTATTTATTTATTTGTTATTATTCTTTCTCTCTCTTTGTTTTTTCTTTTCTTTTATTTTTTTTTTATTTTATTTTATTCTAAGCGATGTCGTGACATTTCTTTACGACACTCCCCAGGGGGGACACATTTTTAATTTCTTTACAACACCAGTCGTGTTACACAAGATTTGAAAGGTGTGCAACTGCTTATTCATATTATGGATGTCTTGTGTGTCACCCCCACACTCTGCTATCTCCAGGGGGGGGGGGTCACATGTTTAATTTCTTTACAACACCAGTTGTGTGACACATCATTTGAAAGGTCTCCAACTGCTTATTCATATTATGGATGCGTTGTGTGTCATCCCCCACTCTGCCCCCAAGGGGGCACATTTTTAATTTCTTTACAACACCAATTGTGTGACGCATCATTTGAGAGGTCTGCAACTGCTTATTCATATTATGGATATCTTGTGTGTAACCCCCCTCTGCCGTCAGAGGGGGCGCATTTTGTAATTTCTTTACAACACCAATTGTGTGACACATCATTTGAAAGGTCTGCAACTGTTTATTCATTTTATGGATGTCTTGTGTGTCACCCCCCACTCTGCCCCCCAGGGGGGCACATTTTTAATTTCTTTACAACACCAATCGTGTGACATATCATTTGAGAGGTCTGCAGCTGCTTATTCATATTATGGATGTCTTTTGTGTCGCCTCCCAATCTGCCCCCCAGGGGGGCACATTTTTTATTTCTTTACAACACCAGTCGTGTGACACATCATTTGAAAGGTCTGCAACTGCTTATTCATACCATGGGGTATTGGCGAGCGCAGCAAGCAGGGTTAGCCAATAATTTGGAATCGCGAAGCGATTACGCGGGGGGTTGGCGAGCATAGCGAGCAGGGGTCGGGGCCCTCCTAGTAATATAAATAAAACAAAATTTCAAAATATTTCTCGGTCAATACAAATGACACGCGACAATGAGATATAAATAACAAAAAACACGCGCTCTATTGCAAAAAAATTAAAATATAGACCATGATCTAAAACCTAAATAAAAATAAAATTTCAAAATATTTCACGGTCAATACAAATGACACGCGACAATGAGATATAAAAACAAAAAAACACGAGCGCTATTGTAAAAAAAATAAAAATAGACTAATCTAAAAGAAATTACAACCTGGTTCATCCCATTCAAGCCCTCACGAGGAATTTATTCATTAATTCTAACCATAACTTAAAAATAATAAAAGAAACGGTATCATTGCAAACCAGATTATTACGCGTATAAATTTCAATGGACTCTCTTATAAATAGATTTACGATTGCAATTTGATATGAAACATAATTTACTTTGAGTAAACAATATTTTTATTTCCTCTTTTAAATATGTTCTTGATAAGGCAGTGTTAGTACGTCCAAATTTAATATCAGATTCGTGCTCCCCTTTTCTAATTCCAAACTTTCTCCCAGTCATGCCTATGTAATAATTTAAGTCACCATTTTCAATAATATAAGGTATTTCATAAACTCCAGCAAGTTCATCATGTCCTATAGGATCCACTTGCTTATTAAGTAAACATCTTAATTTTGGTGGAGGAGTTGCAATCAATTCAATATTAAATTTTTTTAATTTAAATTTTAATTTCTCAAAACTGCCTTTCAGATATGGAAAAGAAACTCTTAAAATTTTTAGAATCACATCCTTTATTGAATCTTTCAATTAATTATAGAAAAGGGAAGCCTAAACAACAATATCCAGGGTTAACAAAGATTCAATAAAGGATGTGATTCTAAAAATTTTAAAAGAGTTTCTTTTCCATATCAGAAAGGCAGTTTTGAGAAATTTAAATTTAAATTAAAAAAGTTTAATACTGAATTGATTGCAACTCCTCCACCAAAATTAAGATGTTTACTTAATAAGCAAGCGGATCCTATAGGACATGATGAACTTGCTGGAGTTTATGAATACCTTATATTACTGAAAATGGTGACTTAAATTATTACATAGGCATGACTGGGAGAAAGTTTGGAATTAGAAAAGGGGAGCACGAATCTGATATTAAATTTGGACGTACTAACACTGCCTTATCAAGAACATATTTAAAAGAGGAAATAAAAATATTGTTTAGTCAAAGTAAATTATATTTCATATCAAATTGTAATCGTAAATCTATTTATAAGAGAGTCCATTGAAATTTATACGCGTAATAATCTGGTTTGCAATGATACCGTTTCTTTTATTGTTCCTAAGTTATGGTTAGAATTAATGAATAAATTCCTCGTGAGGGCTTGAATGGGATGAACCAGGTTGAATTTCTTTTAGATTAGTCTATTTTTAATTTTTTTAGAATAGCGCGCGTGTTTTTTGGTGTTTTTATATCTCATTGTCGCGTGTCATTTGTATTGACCGTGAAATATTTTGAAATTTTATTTTTATTTAGGTTTTAGATCATGGTCTCTATATTTTAATTTTTTTTTGCAATAGAGCGCGTGTTTTTTGTTATTTATATCTCATTGTCGCGTGTCATTTGTATTGACCGAGAAATATTTTGAAATTTTGTTTTATTTATACTATGACTATGGAACTTATTTGACGGTTCCGAAACATGTCAATGTATTTTATTTTTATTATAACACCTTTCTTAAGAAAAATTATAATTTTTATTAAAATGAAGAAACCACTTCAAAAAATAATATTCTTTAAATAATGTTACTGCACTGTAATCAAGTACAAAAACAGCAAATATTTCAAAAAGAGGCAAATTCGCGCAGATTTAAAAAACTAAAAAAAGAAAGAAAAAAAAAGGATGATACGCGTTTGTTTTTATTTACTCCGATACTTTATTTAGACCACAGAATAAGTACTTTGAAAAGCAAACTTGTCCATCACGCTTTCGGAAATCTTTGATTTACACCAATCTAGAAATTCTGTATTGGGTCAGGTAACTAACTGGCTTTTAACCGTAAGAAACTCGACTTGTGGTTCGCGTAGGGGTTATATTTTTTGGCTGCGAGTTGGGTTGAAAAAATTATTCAAAAGAATGTCCAAAATACTGTCAGGTGAAAAATCACCCCACAATAAAACCTCCATAACGGACATTTTTACAGTGAACACTTTTTAGCGCTATCCAACAAAGTTGAAAAGTGTTTATAGATTAAGTTTGTCTGTCCGCCTGTCCACGTTCTAACTCCCATAAATATACTCGGATTTTCATGCAATTAATAAAGCTTATTTATGGTCCCCAAAGCATGTTTGGTGTTGAATATGAAGTATGTACGGTTAATAATTCATTCACAGGGACACTCAAAAGAATTCCGACTACATTAGGGTATATGGGGAAAAATCGTTTGGAAACATTACACTAACGATTATATTAATACGATTTAATATTATGTTAGTAATATTATATTAATATAGATTATATTAATCGTTTTTAATGACATTATACTATTTCAAATATATCGAAACTCATAAATCACTGAAATTTCATTACGATTGCATTAAAACAGAGCATTCATAGCATTTTTTTTTTTTTTTTTTTTTATAATTATTAATTTAGAGGAACACACAAAAGAAATCGGTTTTGCGTAATAATTTCTGGAGAGTACGTTTTAAAATTCGGTATGCGCTTTTAAATTTAATTAGTTTTTTTGCATATTACTCTTTATATAAAAATTAGTATAGATATACTAATATTTTATATATATATATATATATATATATAATATTAAAAGTATAGATTGTATATTAAAAATATAGCTATATCTATTTTCTGTATAAAATATAAAATTTGTTTTATGTATCAGAAATACAATTATACAAAGCTTTTCAAAATTTTATTAAAGCATGAAATAATTTACTCTATTTAAGGATTGGATCTGGTTATGAGTCGACAACAAATGAAATTTCGATCTTATTATATGAGCCACTGCCCACCCCCAACTGTCATTTTAATTTAATAACCTTGACTCTGCACATTTTTCAGCGTCTTAAATATTCTATCTAAAGTATTACTATGATTTTGTAGTTACAGAATCAATAATTAATTAGTTTTGGTGCCTAATTATTCTAAAACATATTTTATTAATTATTGATATCCTAGATGTACAATTCATGGGAAAATGATTACTAAAGATCTTTGTTGTTGTTGTAACAGTTACGTTATTTGATTCTATTGAACTTCCACTAATTCTAAAATCTGTAAAACTACTTTCCCAGCAATAGAAAGGTAGAAGCAGGAAAGCCTCATACCTTGCGCGTCGACGGTCTTACTTCTGCCGGATACCGTCCCTTCGGGGACTTTTCCGGCGACGAATGGAGATGTTTACATGACATTTCATTGAAAGAGAATGTGTGTGTGTATGCGTTTTTGAAACACAATTTAATTTGTTAAGATGATATGATCTTTGATGAACAAATTTCGATAATAACTTTGACTGAAATATCGAATATCCGGCCAACTTTCGACCAATCGCAGCAGAAAACATATGTGGCTACTGTACAACACACGCCCACTGATTTTTGTAAGAATAACACTTATAATCATGAAAATATAGCTTTTTTTTTTTTTTTTGAAAAGTTGAAAAATTGCGTGCATGTTTTTAGTTTATATCATGTAGGGTTTCAATCAGACTTAACCCCTTGTTGACGAACAACACGTATACTTGTCTCAAAAAGGCTTAACAATCCTTGTTTATCCCCACCAGTAACATTTTACTGTAAAATTTGCCTTAGATAATCGGAGCATTTTCTCGATTTAATAAGGCACAAATTTCTGTTTTTAAAAACCGGTGACAAAACATTAAAAAATTCCCAAAAGTCTCCCGTCGCGAAGCGGTAAACGGCAATTTGAGAAAAACGGACATAAAATTTAGTAGAAACCATACAGTTCAATTCGAATATAAATATTAAATATTTTAGGAAAAGAAGGATTTTAGGAAGAAAGATTTTAGGAAGTAGTTGTATGAAATAATTTTTATCTGCGCATGCGCGAACAACAACGATCTTTTTACATAATTTAACTGTCAACTCTATGGAGCAACTCATTAAAAAAAAAATCCAGTCAAAAATCGTGAAAATTCAGAAAGATATCATCGATAGAGTGAACTATTTTTAAGTTGCTCTCTAAAAGCAGCTGAATAATAAGAGATTTCTCACAAATTGTCATTTTTTATTAAACTAAGTTTTAGGAAAAAATCAATATTTAACGAATTTCAATGAGAAAATTTGGAACAAAGACTTTGATTTTGATACTTCTCTTTATCATAGAATAGCTTCGTTCTGTTAGTTATCCCCAAAAAAAAAAAAAAAAAAAAAAAAAAACTGACAATTTGCAGAAAATCCTATCATTCAGTAGCTTTTGGAGAGGATTAAAAATCAGCTCAATCTTGTCGCCGATATCTCTCTGAATTTTTCACGATATTCAAACATCTAACAGAATATTTTTTCTGAATTGCTCCATAAAGAATCGATAATTAAATCATGTAAAAAGGCCGTTGTTATCGTTCGCACATGCGCAGATAAAAATTATTTCATACAACTACTTTTATTTCATAAAATATTTAATATATCTATATTCCAATTGTACTACATTGTTTCTACTACATTTTGCCAATTTTTATGAACGTTAAATTAGTTGAAAACTCTAAATAATATAAGAAGGGGGGGGGGGGATTTTTTAAACATTAAAAAAAAGCGCTGTATTTTCTTGAATCGAGATTGAACCCCCCCCCCCCTTTTTCTTAAAAAACCTAATAAACCCGGTTTATTTGGTTTATGTCAATTTTTTTTTTTGGTACATATGTTTTTTTATTGCATATACATGCATATTTATCAATAAAAAATATATTTTTGAATATATAAGAAATATAATTTGATTTAAAAGCAATTCTAATCAATGCAATTATTTAATGTAGTTTTCTTACAATCAGTTATGTAGAAAACTGAAATCATTTAAAATTTATACATTATTAGTAAAAGCAATCTTATGTTTCATAAATAAAATGTTCTACATAATGAAACATTGATATCTTGAAAATTTTAAAACAATCTTTTGATTACTAGCACTAAATAAATATATGATGTAGTTTCATAAATAAAATTTATTTTCACACTAGCTGACCCGCCCGGCGTTGCCCGGGTCCGTATTAACAATATTAAACGAACTTGAAATTTGTATGATTTTATCATTAACTCGTTACATGCAGAAATGCATTGTCTGAAATACGTAGCCACTGACTGTGTGAAAAATCTGTTTTAAAAACAACTAATATTAAGCTCTAAAAATACTCGAAATGAGCAATGAAAAACGCGGGAGGGAATATGTATCTAACGATTGCGTGGTTTTCGTGTTAAAAAGTTGATATTTACCCGTAAAAATCACTCGTAAGTCACGTAACTAATTATTATTTTCACATACAAATCCCAAGTGAAATATTTTGAATTTCAAACTAATTATATCACTCTTAAATCCGGCTATACCAGGAATGAAATCGATACACGATGGTATCTAAAAGATTGGTATATAGTATTATAATTACAGAGCTATTTAGTAAAAGTAAGTGTTATTTTTAATCAAATCTTGCGTAATGTTCACTCTGTGTATAAATTCCTAACCTTAAACTTTTGTACCGTAACCAGAACCTGTCTGTAACCTAACAGTGACTTAACAGTACCCTACCGTAAATTAAATATAACAGGAATGTAACCTAGCCTTCACTTTATTGTAACATATTCTTATTCTAACCATAACATAAATGCAATTTAACTTTAATCTAACTTTAACCTAAATAATATAATAGAAAAAAAACATTTTAAAAAATTACTATTTCTTCGTAAAATATGTTTCAGCTGTAATTCATTTCTTTCAATTCGTTTTATTAATACAAAATTCCTTCCTCGTGCTTTTGTTTGAGACATTAAAATTTCAGCGATAAATGGTTTAATATTGCAAACCTTTTTTTCGATTTACTTCGCCTCCACCTATCTTTTCTCCATGGTGTACAGCAGCTGTGATTTAAAAAAAATCCTCATTTAAACTGGCAGTTTTCCAGTCTATGAATTTTAAAGGTCTGTCCAAGCTTTTTTAATTATTTCTCCGAAAATTTTATGCAACCAATCAACCATAAGAAAATGAAAGGGAAAAAAAGCGAAAAAAGGCGATTTTTTATGAGAGTGAGTTTTGGAATTTAATTAATTACTCAGTTAATAAATAGAATTTTGAAATTCTGAGCTTCAGGTGCATCAGGAGAGACATTGGGCTACTCTCAAAAAAATTTTGAGCTTCGTACGTGCTGTAGATTTTGCTAGCCGTCGCAGACACACAGACACACACACACACAGACAGACAGAGCGTTTTGTTCTTTTATTAGTATAGATGGCTATCTATACTAATAAAAGAACAAAACGCTCTGTCTGTCTGTGTGTGTGTCTGCGATGGCTAGCAAAATCTACAGCACGTACGAAGCTCAAAATTTTTTTGAGAGTAGCCCAATGTCTCTCCTGATGCACCTGAAGCTCAGAATTTCAAAATTCTATTTATTAACTGGGTAATTAATTAAATTCCAAAGCTCACTCTCATAAAAAATCGCCTTTTTTCACTTTTTTTCCATTTCATTTTCTTATGGTTGATTGGTTGCATAAAATTTTCGCAGAAATAATTTAAAAAGCTGGGACAGACCTTTAAAATTCATAGGCTGGCAAACTGTCAGTTTAAATGAGGATTTTTTTTTAATCACGCTGTACACCATGGAGAAAAAGATAAGTGGAGGCGAAGTAAACCGAAAAAAGGTTTGCAACACGAAGTAAGAAGTGTCTTAATCCGTGGTTTGCAATATTAAACCATTTATCGCTGAAATTTTAATGTCTCAAACAAAAGCACGAGGAAGCAATTTTGTATTAATAAAACGAATTGAAAGAAACGAATTACAGCTGAAGCATATTTTACGAAGAAATAGTAATTTTTTAAAATGGTTTTTTTCTATCATATTATTTAGGTTAAAGTTAGGTTAAAGTTAAATTGCATTTATGTTATGGTTAGAATAAGGATATGTTACAATAAAGTGAATACATTTAGGCTAGGTTATATTTCTGTTATATTTAAGTTACGGTAGGATACTGTTAAGTCGCTGTTAGGTTACAGACAGGTTCTGGTTACGGTATAAAAGTTTAAGGTTAGGAATTTATACACAGAGTGAACCTATACGCAAGATTTGATTAAAAATAGCACTTACTTTTGTTAAATAGCTCTGATATTATAGTACTATATACCAACCTTTTCGCTACCATCGTGTATCGATTTCATTCATGGTATAGTCGGATTTAAGAGTGATATAATTAGTTTGAAATTCAAAATATTTCACTTGGGATTTGTATGTGAAAATAATAATTAGTTACGTGACTTAACAGTGATTTTTACGGGTAAATATGAACTTTTTTACACGAAAATCATGCAATCGTTGGATACATATTCCCTCCCGCGTTTTTCATTGCTCATTTTGAGTATTTTTAGAGCTTAATATCAGTTGTTTTTAAAACCGATTTTTCACACAGTCAGTGGCTACGTATTTCAGACAATGCATTTCTGCATGTAACGAGTTAATGATAAAATCATACAAATTTCAAGTTCGTTTAATATTGTTAATACGGACCCGGGCAACGCCGGGCAGGTCAGCTAGTTCAAAATAATTTCTTTGAATTACTTGTTAGATTTGTTAAGATTGTTGCATATAGGATTTCTGATTACAGTATTTTTCTCCTTAATATTAAATTTTTATAGCAATGAATTTCAAATATTTCGCGATTTTTAATGTATTTTTCAATGTGATTTTTAGCCATTCTTTGAGTTCTATGGCGATTTTTTGACATTCGGAAACTGATTTTGATTTCAAACTTTTTGCCTTACAGTAAATTTTTCTATTGTAATGTTTCATCCCTTAATAATTTTTACCCTCACGATTTTTAATGCGATTTTTCGGTTTTCACAATGATGTTTTGACATTTAAAAGAGAAATCCTGCTTCAGGCTTCTATCCTAATAGGAATTTAGTTTCAAACATTTAGATTATTATGGTAAATGCTCTGTTCTGCTACTTTTGAACTGTAGCAATTTTTAGTGTGATTTTCATTGCAATTTTGTAACTTTCTTTTTTTTAATTTAGAATTCGCGTTATTTTTTGGAGATACGGGAAAGGGATTCGGTTTCAAACTTTTAACCTAAATTTTCCTCAGTGCGATTTTTGAAATTTGACCGTTTTTATAGCGATATTTTAGCATTTCATGGATTGACATTCATCAACTGAATTAGATTCGAACTTTCATCCAGTTTTAGTGATTTTTTAACTTTTTGCTCTTTTTAATGCGATTTTGTAATGATCAAAGTTCGCGATTTGCAACGATTTTTTGACATTCAATGTTTGGCTTAAAGTAAATTCTGCCCTTTTTCAATAAAGTTTATTCGGATTTCGTATAAAGCATTTTTCGAATTTTTCGTGAATTTTTTATGTGTTTTTTAGTGTATTTTTGCGATTCGCTACCATTTTTCCTCATTAGTAAAATGATTTTATTTTCAAACTTCTAGACCACTGTAGTAATTTGTTTCCTTCTTTCGATGAAGTTTGTTTGAAATTTGTGAAGCGATAAAAAAGCGATATTTTATTGTTATTTTCAGTGCTTTTTTCGCATTTTTTTTTTTTTTCCGGACCTGGGCAAGTTAGCTAGTTAAAAATAAAATTTAAATTACTTTTAATTCAAATTAGTGGTTGCACTTTAAATTTTTAAATATTTTTCATATACTGCACGTTAAAAAATTGAAAGGATTATTAAATTCATATCCTTTAATAATCCTTTAAACTGAATAACAACAAATAAAACTGTAACTGAAATAAAACTATTATAAATTTATTAAAAATTTAATTTCCTTAATGTCTAACTCATAACCCTAGGTATGTTTAAATATATGTCAATTGATATTTCAATCAAATGAAATATAAATGATTTTGTTTTAGTATTCGGCTGAATACTGTATTATTCGGTCAAATCCAGAATTCAACTTTTAAGCCGAATATTCGTTGCATCCCTATCAAAACATCCTGAAACAAACCTATATAAAAAAAATTTCTTCGGTTTTTCAACCAAAATTACTCTTTTTTGTTACATCAACAACATAAATTTAATCGCCAAACATTTTAAATTATTAATCGAATAATTAAATCGTCCGATGAATCTAGAGAGTCTTTTTTGAAACATCCCAAAACAATTTGAAAGAACATCGTAATTTTTTTTTTTATTTAGTTGTTTTATTTTTACATAAAACAATATATTTGTGATATAAGAGACTGTAGCTAATGGGGAGGATCACTAGGGATCCCTCCTCGAAATTTATAAATGGATTACTATATTATCATCAAATATCAGCCAACATTCAAAAAATCAACTAGAGTCAAGATTCGAGAAAAAAAAAAAAAAAAAAAAAAAATAATAATAATAATAATAATACTATAGCATACAGCTCATATTCAAAATATTAGAATAATTGAGAAAAAGTAATAAGAAAAAATTATTTGTCATTTATTTATTTTTTACACTAAGTAAATGCAATTAAATTTCTTATAAATTAAATCTGGAATGTTTAGATAAGATTTTAACATTTATAAAATATAAAATACAGCACAATAAATTAGGTATACAGCTTCCTTAAACACACCAGAATATTAGAATAAAATTTAGATTGGTTCAAAATATTAGAATATTTTATTTTACGCAACAATGTTACCTTATGAATATGAAGTAAATGGTAGTTAATATTTTGTAGCATCCCCTTTAGCTTTCATAACAGCGTACAATCGATCTTGCACACTATATACAAGGTGTTTACAAACATTTCTATCAATATTAGCCTAAATAGACTTTATACGTGCCACTAACTCAGTTTTACTTGAAGGAGGATTTTCTTGAAGTTTTTTCTTCATTATACACCATAAGTTTTCGATGGGATTAAGATCTGGTGAATTTGGTGGCCAAGGAAGTACCTTAATGTTGCGTTGGCGGAACCAATTCTTAGTTGACACCGAGGTATGCGGGGACGCTAAATCTTGTTGAAAGATGAAATCATCTTCAAATAAGTCTTCTGATGATGGAATCATGTAATATTCTAAAATTTCTTGATATATCAGAGAGTTAACCTTTTCGTAGACGATGCATAACTTTCCAGGTCCTTCTGCACTCATACAACCCCAAACCATGACACTAGCAGCAAATTTTACGGAACGTTTAAGGCATTCTTTATCAAATGCTTCTTGCTTCATTCTCCAAACTCGAATACCTTGATTAACATATGAAACACAAAACATACTTTCATCACTAAATAATATATTTTTCCAATCTTCATTGCTCCATAAACGTCTTGACTTACACCAATTCAATCTTATACGCTTTTGTCTTGCAGTCATGAGAGGTTTTGTTTTCGGTACACGAGATTCAAATTTAAATTTATGGAGACGTCTTAATGTTGTCGATGTAGAAACTTCAACTCCTTCTTTCCATTTTCGGTGCAAGAATCGCACACTTTTAAAACGGTTTTTCTTAACTATACGCTTCAGTTTCCTGTCATCTCTAGCAGATGTTTTTGGTTTTCGGCCACCATTTCGGCGATTATTTTGAAATTTTCCAATTTTTGAATATTGTGTTAGTATTTTACTAACGCTCGATTGCGAACAATGTAAATAATTCGCTATAAAACATTGATTTTTACCATGCCGATACAAATCAACCATACGAAGTTTAGTAGATTCAGAAATATCACTCACGCGGCCCATTTTAAGACGAAAAAGAAACAAACTGCAAAAAAGAATACTGATTTTAAATAAAATAGTCTGAATTTAATCAATGATGCCACCAGTTAAGAAATGGTGATAATTAAAGGAGAATTAATGTGAAATATTCTAATATTTTGAACCACTTGAATAAATATTCTAATATTTTGACTTTTCAAAATAATTTTTTTTGCAATTAATCTTTTCAAAAATGATATTAAATTTAAGATAACAAGTAAGTTTAATCAACAATAAGTTCTTAATAAAAATATCGTTTGCATATTTTCATTAAAAGACATTAAATTACCAAACGATATTTTCAATTTCTAAAAAAAAGGTAATTATTCTAATATTTTGAATATGAGCTGTATATTTTTTGTTTAACTCCGCTAGTACTTTTAGAAAATGAAATTTCTAAGAAATTAAGGTATCCCCAAACTTTGTTTTCCAAACGTATTTTACTGGAAAAATATTTTTGACAATAAAATATTTGAAAACTTATGTACAAATTTTCAAGCATTAATTTGTTGACACTAACCTCACTTAATCATCAAAGAAGCATTTAAATGATACTACAATTTCATTTGCAATGAAAAAGGCATACATTTTTTTATGCGATTATTTCAACTTAAACCATTTGAATACACAGTAAAATATTCTTAGGACTTGATAATTTGTAAAAAGCGATTATAAAAATAAGACAATAAGATTTTGAACTTCAAATCCCCTTCCGAAATATATTTCTAGCTACGGCCTTGGTGACATACGTCAGCAACATAAATTAAATCGACACACATTTCAAAATTACTTATCGAAAAATTGAGTCTTCCATGGAAAACCCTTTTTCGACCTATCTGAAGATCATTCAGACTTCCCGGTCGTTAGCCCTCTCTCTACCTCTTCCCAGCATGCTTTTCTGTGACCTTGACCAGACATCTTTACTGCCTCCCCCTTTCGAATCTGTCGGTACTCGACTACAATTTTTTTTTTTAACTTTTTTTTTTCTTTTTTTAATTTTTGTCTAACTGGCTCTCCCCTCAGGCATTTTGGCGATGGTGGGAAAGTAAAATTCCACATCATTCTGTTCCCACACTTCGATTTCGCTCGCGGGAGGACAACAATAATTGTTTAAAACTATGATACCCGCCTGAATAATACGTTTTAAAAATAGGCAAGTAAATAAATAAATAAATAAATAAAAGTTATAGTAAACGTTTGACGTGTCAGCAGTGGGAAGTCTGAGCTCGTCACTAATGAGGGGATCAAATAAACTGATTAATAAGTTAAATTAAAAGTTTGATTTAACCTCTTCGGACCTGATGCATCCTATAGGATATGCGTCTTTACAATTTTTATTCGTGTATATAGATTATGTTAAAAAGGGAGAAATTGGTGTGAATGGAGCCTAACAGATAGCAGAACAACACAAAATAGCAAATTGTTTCTGATAGTGCTTTGCTTCACTTTTTTTTTTCTTTTGAGCGAGATACGTGTTGTATTAAAATGGCTTGCAGCAAAAATGTTCGAAATGAATAAAACTAAAACGTAAATAATTTTCCTGTGTGTTAAGATATCATTGGTAGAGTCTATTAGTAGAAAAAAATGATTAAATTTGCAATGCATAAATAATAAAATAAAAGTTCTAAGAAATTTTCAAAAAATGTACTTATTGAATCCCCATATGTCATAAAATTTTATATTCAAAGAATGATTTTTTTCTGTTGTCAATTCGTTAATATAAATTTATAACTGAAGTTAAAATATACATAAACTCCGGGGTTTTAAAATTTTAACTTTAGTTAAAGTTGCATTGAATGTAGCACGAAATTAAAAAAAATTCCTACCGCACACATGAGAACGAATGAAGTATGAGATGAACGTTTAAATGGAAATAAATGTTCAGCAGGGTCTAATATCCAAAAGATATGAGAAGTACGTACTTTTCTTCCAATATTTAAGAGGATCCGATCCCCAAAATGACTGCAAAATGAGGCCTCATTTTTATTTTCTTAAATTGCATTTTTTAAATTTTTTGAAGAGGGGAATTTTCCAAATGCAAAAGAATACTTGCTCAATACGTAAAATTTTTCTAACCGAAACATAAATGTTGTTAACCAATCATGTACTAGTAAGAAAACATCTACAATCATGGTCCAAAATAAAGGTCACAAACATAAAATCTGTGAAAACTGGTGAACTATTCACTGTATTACCATGAAATTTGTCTGAAAGGTATATTACAATGGGAGAAAGAATATAGAAATGTAAGAATATGAAAAATATTTTAATTGTGGATTAAGAAACATGATATAATCTAATTGCTCCCAAAAGCGTTAAATCACATATTTGAGAGGAAGCATTTATCTCGAGAAAAGTGTCTAATACGGAGTGTGATCACCATGCATTACAGTACAAGCCTCACAACAATCTTTTATACTGTTTATGAGGGTGTCAATAAACATTCAAGGGCAACAAAGCTCATTTTTCCAAAAGCGTGGCCTTTTTTTACTCCTGACTGCTCCTCTCCTGGGAGGGGTGTTACTCTGTATAATGAATCTTTCTAGACCATCCTAAACATGTACAATAAGATCGAGGTCCAGAGACCTCGAAAGCCAATTCATACGGTGTCCTTCAAGAAAATCATCAAGGCTTTGCATTATCGTCCATAAGCATGACGTCCGGGCCTACAGCACCCTGCAACAGCCTCACATAGACTTCAACAACTTCATACCTAACGCCTGGTGTCCATTCATGTGTCCAAGAGTGCCCCTTTCACACTCAGCAGCAGAACATGGTTGTTGCGGAGCCGAAAACATCAGTCTTGGACACAACAAGAATGGGGGCATGTTCTTTTCAGTGATGATTCGAGATTCACCACGCAGATTGATTCTCGTCAAATCTTCATCTGCAGAGAACGTGGAGTAGAGGTCTGCACGGGCCGGGCCTCGGCCCGAGCCAGGCCCGGCCCGGCCCGGCCCGCGGGCTGGGTTCGGGCCGGGCCGGATTAATTTTTTTACCTGGAGTATCGGGCCGGGCCGAGCTGAGCTGAGCCGAGCCTAACTTATTTTTTCCGTACGAAGCCGAGGCTGATTCGTTCTTCCTAGTCTTCACGGACCAAAATAATCAGTTCCTGTTGAATCTTCCCATATGAAAATCTTTTTCTCGACGTGGAAAAGTCTGTTCATAAATCAGTAAAGTTTGGCTTGGTCCAAAAATTTTTGCAAAACAGACATATACTTTTAAGTCGTCACTATTCTCAATTAAACATTAGAATTTATCCTTTTTAAAGAGTCGTAGATTATTAGGCGTCTTAAAAAAGAATTTAAAAAAAAACAAGTTGGAAATTGCACGTGAACGTAGCAAATGAGGTGCGTTCGTACGATAACGAAGTTTTAAAAATATTCAGATCTTGCTGATTGTAGTAGAACGTACTCCGGATACAGTATAGTAGTCGAAATCTTTACGTTTCTGTAAATATGCAGGAAGTAATTTTTATTACACCTCAGCAACGTATATCTTAATCATATAATGTGAAATAGTTGAATATAATTAAAACACGCCCCAAACAAAGTTTCCCCGCATAGCATTATATAGTGGAATACTTTTGTGTGGCCCTGTAATTTAATAATAAAAATTCTTTGCATCACACATTGTACAGAATGCATATTTTAGTATATATTTCATAGATTCATGCCAATTCTATTATGTTCGAATGAGTGTAACATCATTAAAATGCATTTGAAACTTTTTCCCCATTGACCGTAAGGTAACGGAATTTTTTTGATTGTCCCTGTAATTGATCTATGCATCCGATTTTCATAACATTTGAAATGACTCGACAAAATCAGGGTTGGAAAAAAATCATGATTTTTTTAAAAAAATCAAAAAAATCGGATTTATTTGATTTAAATCAGATTTTTTTGATTTAAATCGGATTTATTTGATTTTTTTATAATCCTATATTTAATTACCGTGTTTTTATGTTTTTACAATACATGGAGCAGTTTTTTATAATAAATAACTAAAAAAGAAAAAATATTTATAATTTAGAAAAATATTATATGAAATAATTAAACAGTTAAGAAAATATTATAATCTAGTTACTGATTGGTACTAAAAATTAAACATCTAGGCTTTAATCTAAAGCCATTCTATTATTTTGTAATTGAATTGTGCATACTAAATAAGAAACAAATTTAAATATGCTGTAAATGAATTGAAAATGGTAAAATTTAAAAAACAAATTGAATACAGTAGACTTCCTCAAATCTGCAGCCCTAATATCCGCAACTCTCTAAAATCTGCGCATATTTTACAGATGTAAACAATGTAGCTTTCAGGTTAGGTATAGGGACAAAATTTGACTTTTTTATTTTTATATCAATTCTATATATATTTTAATCTGTAACTTTCATTAATATTACTAAATTCATGCTTTTTCATGAAGGAAGAATAAATTTATTTCTGAAAAAATTCAAGGTATTGCCAATATCAGTGATGATCACAATCTTTTTGCAAAATGCAATCATACATTCATCAAGCTTTTTTTTATTATTGAGTTTGCTTAAACCTGAAATAAAACTTCTTTATTTTATGATTTTGGTGTGAATTAGTAGTGCACCTTTAAGGGGCAAATTTCATTGAATAATTTAGGAAAAAATGCATCTCATCTTTATAATAAATATTTAGTTATACATTATTTGATTATTTACTTCATCTTTGTTGCTTTCAATATTTTAATTATTTTTAATTATCTAAATTATTTTTTTAGTTTATTACCTAACATAGTTTTAATGTTTTACTATATTATAAGCATTCATTATAATTTCAATTGCAATATTAATTACAATCAAATTACTGTTTAAAAAAATTTAAACAAACCCATTACCAGAAATCCGCACAACCTCTGGTCCCAAGCTGTGCGGATTTGAGGGAGTCTAGTATATTCATCTAATGCAAGCTATTTATTAAGGGATAAAATTCACAATTCAATATTTTTTAAGCAAATAGGAAAAAATCTGGGATTTAATTGTTTGAACAAAAACACTAATTCAGAAGCTTTGTCTACTCCTAATTTATTATGAAGGCTTGAATGAACTAGTCCAAAGAAGAAAATTGTCTTTCTACTCCAGCAGATGAAGCCACGGCTGTTGTTATTTGGTAAATAAATTTAATTTCAATTTCGCTGAATCTCTCTTTACCTCCCATTACATAGAAGGACTTCTACCAACCATAATCTGTCATAATATCAGAAACTTTTTTCTCAAGCAATGGTAATTTTTGGAATGGGCCATTTTTTGCTTGAAAATGTACTACAGTGGTGAGAAGATTTAAACAATTTTCTTTAATGAATGCCAAACCTTCATTATTTTCTCCCGACACTCAGTGAAATTTCATTTCGATTTAAAACAGAGGGACTTAATAAAACTTCAGCAAAATGACAGCCATTAATAGCTTATTCATATCTTGCTTTAAATTTTGTAATTCTATCATTATCTAAAACATTTTCTAACTTTTTACCCAAAATTTTCCTTTGATATGTGCATTCATGTGATATTGCAAAAAATTGATTTAAATCAAATGATTTTTTTTTAAAAAAATCAGTTGATTTAAATCTAGATTTAAATCTTGATTTAAATCAGTCGATTTAAATCATGCCAACCCTGGACAAAATTACGCAATAATTATATGTTTTAAATTTCAAACGATTAAAATGCATTTAAAACTTTTTTCCCTATTGACCGTAATGTAACGGAATCCTTTTGAATGTCCCTGTAATTGATCTATCCATCCGATTTTCATAAAATTTGAAATGACTCGACAAAATTATGTTATAATTATGTATTTTATATTTCAAACGATTCGGTTGGGTAGTTTTTGCATTGTTATATGCGGACAGACAGACAGACGGACGGACTGAGCGACAACAATAGGTGCTACGTATTTACATAATTACGAACGCACCTAAAAAGAATGAGACAATGTACTTTTTATGTAATTCTGCCAAATAAAAGATTACTGTACTCTTCGCTGTGCAGGTTATGATATGAATTATTAAAAACTCAAGACAGAAAATAACGATCTTTGGAATGATTCAAGTGACAAAACCAGTGTTGCCAAATCCAGTGTCACAAAAATCCCTTTCGGCTTGGCCTATAGGCGGAGGTAGATTTCGTAAAGTTTTCATCTCAAAAATAAATAAATGAATAAATAAATAAATAAATAAAAATAAAAAAATGATTAGAGATAACCCAGTTTAACTACTTTATTCAACCGCTTTTAAAAATTTTTTAATTTCATTTTTCTGTATGAACTGGTTTTATCAAAATCCTCTTAAACGAAATTCTACTCAAATTCCCGTTTTGGCAACATATTTTGAATTATATTCTTATTTTATTAAAAAAATTGACCAATATGCTCATTATATAGTTCCTAAATAACAAAAAAACTGTTAATTAAATTCGTTTGACAGCAAAATTGAATTTAAAAATGAGTCATAAAATAACCAATTTATTATTTTAATACATACACAATTCTTTAATCAAGATTGCTTTGAGAAATTTTGTACGAAGTGCCCACTTTGACAGATTTTTTTAAATATATATTTAGCCTTTATCAAAAATCTGACCAATACGGTACATTACACAGTTCCTAAATAACAAAAAACTGTCAATTGAATGCGTTTGAGAGCAAAATTGAATTTAACAAGTTGGAAATTGCACGTGAAGCGTAGCAAATTAGGTGCGTTCGAACGATAACGAAGTTTTAAAAATATTACTTTCATATATCAATCTCATAACATTGTAAATAGTGAATTACAATTAAAACGCTCATCAAACAATGTTCTCCCTATACCATTATGTAATGGAATACTTTTGTGTGGCCTTGTAAATCAATAACAAATGTTCTTTGCACCACAAATTATGTAAGATGTATAGTATAATATGTACTTTATAGTTGCATATAAATTTTATTAAGTTCGCATGAGTGTAACACGATTAAAATGCATTTGAAACATTTTTTCCCATTGACCGTAATGTAATGGAATACTTTTGATTTTCCCTGTAATTGATCTATGCATCCGATTTTCATAAAATTTGAAATAACTCGAAAAAATTATGTAATAATTATGTGTTTTAAATTTCAAACGTATAGAATATATTTGAAACTTTTTCCCCATTGACCATAATGTAATTGAATGCTTTTGATTGTCCCTGTAATTCATCTATGCACACGATTATCAAAAAATTTGAAATAACACGACAGAATTATGTAATAATTGCGTATTTTAAATTTCAAACGATTAAAATGCATTTGAAACTTTTTTCCCCATTGACCGTAATGTAATGGAATACTTTTGATCGTCCCTGTAATTGATCTATCCATCCGATTCTCATAAAATTTGAAATGACTCGACAAAATTATGTAATAATTATGTATTTTAAATTTCAAACGATTCGGTTGGGTAGTTTTTGCGTTGTTATATGCGGACAGACGGACGGACGGACAGACGGACGGACTGAACGATCACTATAGGTGCTACGTATTATATAATTACGAACGCACCTAAAAAACATTATGACGGAATTTTTGTTTAAACTGAAAACAGCAAAAATTTTTAAACAGTTTATTCATGGAAAATGAATGCAACAATACGCGAAAAAATATATATATTTAACATTTACATCTGCTAAGAAGGAAACGTATTTTTTTTTACAATGCCTTAGAAGATTTTACTTTTATCATATACCATTTTTTATTTTTTTTAATGTATTAATAATACTAATGATAATTGAAACGTTTACATATAACAAACAAAGGATCATTAAAAGCGTAAAAATCGCAGCCTATGACACTTCTGCATAAATAAAGATTATTATAAACATGAAAGAAAAAAAAAGACTAAGATAAGTTTTTTTGGTCTGAACTCTTCCGTTAGAATTAGTAGTCGGGCCAATATTTTTTTCGTTCGGGTCGGGCCGAAATTTTAACTTTCGGGCCTGGAAATTTCGGCCCGTGCAGACCTCTAACGTGGAGCTCGCTATCATCCCTTTCGTGTAAAAGAAATCGACAGATTTGGTGGCAAAGAAATTCTTGATTAGGGGTGGCATAATGTTGATCAACCTTACACCACTGCATATCTTCGATGCGGGTATTGACAATGAACATCGCTGTAGAGATTAGATTTTTGAAGCCTACGAGGTAGTTCCAGGCCTGTAGACCAAGACTTAATGTTTATGGAGGATAATGCAAAGTCACACAGAATTCACACTGTTAACGATTTTCTTGAATAGGATATTCGCCGTATGAATTTTTCCTCGAGGTCTCCGGACCTCAATCCTATTGAACATTTTGTGATGTCCTAGGAAAAGTGAATGCACAGCGTAACTCCCCCTCCCAAGACCCGCCAAAAGGTAAAAGCCGCGCTTTTTATAAGAATAAGCTTTGTTTGTCCCAAACATTGACATTCTCATAAGCAGTATGACAGTTCGTTGTGAAGCTTGTATAGCAGCTCACATTGGTCACACTCCATATTAGACAGACTTCTCCCGGCATGACATCGCTGTACTTAAGAAGTGCAAATGCAGCGTGAAACCGCCACGTGTAACCTCTGACTATAAAGCTGAAAGTGGAACACAAACATGAATTTCAAAACAATGCACGGTCAAAGATATAATTTGGGAGATCTGTGGAGACTCCGGGTCATTCCAGAGTTGGAAGCATGAAGTTAAATATAACATCCAAAAATAGGGCGCATAGGGCATTCAATAAAACTTTTCAATCCGATAAGACGAAATAATTTTTTTTTCCTCTGATCCATGATTTAACACTTTTTTATGTACCTTGTTTTTTAATTCACAATTAAAATGTTTTCCATATTCTTAAGTTGCTATATTCTTTCTCCTATTGGGTTCCTGAGGTCATATAATGAGAAGTTATGAAGAAAATTTTCAAAATTCGTATCATAGTAACGATTGCAATAGATAGTATTTCTTACGAAATCTACCTAAACAACACTTATGCTTCCATATCCGAGAAGGAAATGTTTCAGAATTCCAATTAACTAATGAAACTTCAATCCGCATAAATTTTCCAACAAAAATGTTTTATATCTTCTCTCTCTGTCCCACCATCATTTGCGGATCTTTTTAACAACTGAATAGGCAGCAATCATCTCGTATTACAATTTAGCAGGAAGAGAAAGAATCCCGGTGACATTCCTCTGTTTCCGGGCTTGACCTTCATGTTCTTAGCGGCATGGATATCATTCTTCTACATGGCGAAATGGGAACAAAATCTGAGTGGCGCAACGCTTCTTGATACTACCTTTAATTTACAAATAAGATTTGGAAGGCAGCGTTTGTACTTACCATCTATCATACGTAGATTAGGGTAAGCCTTGTAATCGCTTTAAAAATAGAAATATATATATATATATATATTTTCAGTGGCGCAGCCAGAATTCGGCTCTGGGGGGGGATAGAGTTGTTTCAGGGGTGATTCTGGTAGAAATTTTTTTCGGAAATTGGCGGGGGGGGAGGGATTCCGCGAGTTCCCCCCCCCTATTTAAGAGGGTTTATCCGCGATCTTCAGACAAAATCGGCGATTTATTGCGATCTTTCTTCAAAATCGGCGGTTTTCCGCGATTTTTTGACGAAATCGGCGTTTTCCGCGACCTCTAGACGAAATCGGCGATTTATCTGCGATATTTAAGCAAAATCGGCGATTTATTGCAATCTTTTGACGAAATCGGTGTTTTTCAGAGTTTTTTTTTATGAAATCGGCGTTTTTTTCGACGATCTTTAGACAAAATTTGCAATTTTACGCGATCTTTTCTTGAAAACGGCGTTTTATTCCCGCGGTCTTTCGACGAAATCGGCATTTTTTCCGTGATCTTTTGATGAAAGCGGCCTTTTTTTTCAATGATCTTTTGACAAAATATTTTTAAGCAATCTTTTATCGAAAACGGCGGTTTTACCCCTATTTTTTAACGAAATCGTCATTATATCACAAATTTTTAGACGAAATCGACGTTTTCCCCGCGGTCTTCAGACGAAATCAGCGTTTTATCTGCGATATTTGGTGAAATTGCCGTTTTCTCCGCGATCCGCACAGGAAATTCGCGTTTTTCGGCAATCTTTTGACAAAGTTCGTTGACAAAAACATTGACGAAATTGTCGTTTTTTTCACAAAATATTAACGAAATGTGTGCTTTTTCGGCGATCCTTTCAAATTTGCATTTTTCCGCAACTGTTTTATCCGCGCGTAAAACCATACAAGTTGGCAACTGTGAGAATCGTCTTCTGAAAGATCTTATCAAAGAATGAAGAACATTTCTCAGTTACATAGCTTTTTAATCATGATATCTACTTGCCTGAATCTAGGAAAAAGAGTTATCGGGAAAAAGGGACAAGCTAAAAATGTTACCGGAAAAAAAGTGACAAGAAATTGATTTTGGGGATTTATTGACTAAGTATGAAAGGGGGGGGGGAGGTCAGGGGTCGGCTTTTAATTTAAGTGAGTGTTTTTTTCATGCTGAATTAACTGCTTTGATTCAATTTTTGAATATACGTTCATAACGAAAATATGCTTGCCTGATTAGTTTTGGGAATGGACGATTACCCCCTCCCCTCCGCCCTAAATAAGATAAATGGTTTTTAAGCAGAATTATTCAACGTGTTATTTCAAACAATTTTGGATATAGGTTCTTTCTGACGAGGCTTATATATAGTATTGTGGTGTCGCGCCCTGAGTTTCTCTTTACTAAATTGGTTTATTTGTTAAGTTCATCAATAACACATTTTTAATTCCTCAAGTTCTTTATTAGATCCATAAACCAATTATTAAAAAATTAAATAAAGCGACATTACAACTACATAGGAGCCTCACTCCAATATTACATTTCGCTTAGCACGTCTAAGCCATCTTACATCAATGTACTTTCTTGTACATTACCAGCACATGTCTCTCTTTTAACTACTTTCCTTCCCTCTCGATGCGCAATAATCCCAGTGTCCCCCTCAGCTCATTGCCACTAGACCAGTGCAATTATTTTCTAGGCATATCCCTTGAGGTCAATAGAACCTGTTCTTAAGAGCTTTTGAATGAAGATACTTTCAACTATGCATACTTTAAGAATAAGACTTCGCTATCTATCTTCTGCCACGATTAAAGTTGTCAGTACGTCGTCACAGCATGTAATGCCTGAAGAATTTTGGGAGTTTAATGGTTAAGTATAGAGGGTGCATGGGGGATAACCTCTCTTAAATTAAATAAATAGCTTTTTACACAGAATTATCCAATTTGCTTCAAATTTTGAATGTTGATTCATTAAGATAAAGGGTATCCCTGAATAGTTATGGGGTTCTTTTGCTAATTAAAAACGGGGGAGGCACGATTATTCCCCCCTTTAAATTAGATAAATTATTTTTTATGCACAATTATCCAATGTTTTTCAAATTTTAGCTATAGGTTCTTTCGCATAAAGTGAATCCTTGAATAGTTTTAAGTGTTTGTTTATATATCCTCAATAGCTGTTTGCATTTAAAATTGTGATTTAGGTTGCTGCATAGCATTTTTCAGTATTCTATAAATATAGTAACAAAGAAAAAAATATCCTGTTTTTCTTAAAATCGTTTTTTCCCTTTAATTTAAATCTGTTTTTATTTTTTAAGCGCTCAAACCTGAAGATCTATCAAGAACTACAGGTTTTTAAACAATTAACTTTCTAATTACTAACATAAACTAGTAATAAAAAAAAAACTATTTTTATTACTACAAATTAATTAATTCACTTGTTCATTCGTTCGTGACATACAATATAGTTTGTACATTAAAGTTTTCTAACATATATTTTTTTATGTTTTATATTATATTTTGTGATGTGTAATATGGGACATTAATTAATAAAAATCCAGTTTTAAATGATAAATATTTGGCTTAAATTAAAATGAAAATTACAACAAATGATTTAGTATATTACTTTTTTCACAAATAAAAAAAAATAAATAAATAAACCAGTTTTAAATGCAAAATGAATGGAAATTAATCATTATAAGAAAAAAAGGTAAAATGTGTTATAATGTTTTCTGACATAATAGTTTTCAATCATTAAATAAAAAAAGAAAGAAAAATTGTTTTTATTTGTTATTTGCGTTCAATTGCATTCAACTCGCTTTTTTATGTTACTTGAATATTTTTGCGTCAAACCTTTACCGGGAAATCCCCTGATCGACAAATTTCCTAAGAGACTAGCCGCCCGCGATATCTACCGGACATCCCCCTCCGTCGAATGGGGAAAGCAAGCTTGTTTCCCCGAAAGAGTTTCCTGAAGGAACTGGTGCATCCCTCCCCATTTTAACTACATTCAATAGCTTATACGCCTTACCATAAGGAAACTACATCCAAAATTGAAGCAAATCGGATAATTCTGCGTAAAAAGCCATTTATGTAATTTAAGTGGGGTTATCCCCAGTTCCCCCATCTATAAATAGCCATTAAGCCCTTAAAACTATTTAGGGATCCACTTTATGAGAAAAAATCTATATCAAAAATTTGAAATACATCGGATAATTATGCATAAAAAACAATTTATCTAATTTAAGGGGTTGTATAATCGTCCTTTTTCCTATTTTAATAAACAAAAGAACCTCATAACTAATCCGAAATACGCTTGATCATAAAGAAGCTACATCCAAAATTTGAAGCAAATCGGATAATTCTGCATAAAAGCTATTTATTTAATTTAAGGGAAGTTATCCTCGTTTTTGCCTTTATACTTAGCCATTAAACCTTTAAAACTATTCAGGGATTCACCTTATCAGAAAGAACCTATATTTAAAATTTGAAATACATCGGTTAAAACAACGATTTGCATAAAACCGATTTACCTAATTTGAGGGGGAAATAATTGCTTGCCCCCCCCCTTATAATAAGAAAAATAACCCAGTAACTAATCAGAGATACGTTTTATCATAATGAACCTATGTCCAAAATTGGAAGCAAATCGGATATTTCTGCGTGAAAAGACATTTATTTAATTTAAGAGGGATTACCCCCCCCCCCCCCCGTCCACTCTCCCCTTTACTCATTAAACTCTTAAAATTATTCAGGGATTCACCTTATCAGAAAGAATCTCTATCTAAAATTTGAAATACATCAGATAATTTTTCATAAAACCGATCTATCTAATTTGTGGGGGGAGGGGGTTAATTGACCATCCTCCCTTTATAATAAGCAAAAGAACCCTATAACTAATCAGAGATACGTCTTATCATAATGAACCTATGTCCGAAATTCCAAGTGAATCGGATAAATCTGCGTAAAAAACTATTGATTTAATTTGAGAGGTTACGGATGGGGGGGGGGGGTATCATATGTCCAAAAACTGAACCAAAACAGTTAATTCAGCACAAAAAAACCATTTACCTAAATTAAGAGCCTCTCCCTGATCCCTTCTAAATACTTAACCAATGAATCCTCAAAATCAATAATGAATTCCCAAAATCAATAATAATTTCCCAAAATCAATTCTATGTTTCTTTTTTTTCCGGTAACATTTTTTTCGCTTTTGTAGTCATGTCACCTTTTTTTGAATAACTGCTTTTCAGGTAACTTTTTTCCCGTTTACCCACTTGCCTTTTTCGGGCGTTTTTTAAATAAGAATTAATATTAATTAAAAAAATTGTCTGAAAGTAGCCCCTTTAAAGTAGTAGTAAGTAGAAAGGAGTTAGAAATTTGGCGCTCCCTAAATCTCTGCGCCCTGGGCGACCGCCCTCCCCTCCCCCTTTCTCATGGCGCTGTTAATATCTTTCCAGAAACATAAATATAAACGAATTATATACTTTCCAAACATACCTGGATTTCAAGAATGCTTGAAAGATTTAAAAAAATGATCTCTTATATCCATCTTTTTCATAATTTTCTTCTCTGAAGAGGATTTAATATCCTCCATAGCGAAACGCACAATAAAAAAAACCCTAGCACTACAGCAACTAACAACACAATGTTTGTGGAATTAAGTCTATCCTTCAAAGCATGCGAGCATGTGTTTTAGTGTTTTTCCTGGAATTCGAGAGTTCTCGTTTCCAAAAAAAGAGCAAGAAACAGATGCAACTAATTAAGACCCCCCTCCCTCCAGTGGTGCAGTATTGAAAAACCTGAGACGGCATTGGCAGCGACAGGAAATGACCATTCCCTTTAGCCTTCGGCTGATTTCCTATAGCATAAATGAATGCCGGCCCTTTCCGAAATTGAGTGACCAGTTTTCGATACTGATACTGTTGCTATGTGCTTTCCCTATTTTTCAAAGAAAATACATTACTGCCGCTTAAACGAGTCAAATTTTTAAATAAAATTTGATTCAATAAAGCGGCAGATTTCGAAATCAAAACAAAAAAAATTCTAACTTTAGTTTTTTTTAATGATTCGGTTCATAAAAGTGGAAATTTTTGTATTTTTGTCATGGCTCTGGGGGGGGGGGGGGTTTAACCCCCAAACCCCCCCCCCTCGCTGCGCCACTGATATTTTATTTATTTATTTATTCAGATATACTCGTTTCACTATTTTTTTTTTATATATATATATATATATATAATTCAATTCTATTCAAATTCTTCGTTTTGGTTTATTGTTTTATTGATAAAATTTATTGGCGAATTTTGTCTATTTTTAATGGTATTATATATATATATATATATATATTTGGGGGGGGGCGGATTTATATATTTCAGACACTGGAGATTCCAAAAAACATTTTTAGAAAAATAAATAAATAAGTGCCGCTCATCTGCCTTACACCTCATATTCAAAATATTAGAATAATTACCCTTTTTTTAGAAATTGAAAATATCGTTTGGTAATTTAATGTCTTTTAATGAAAATATGCAAACGATATTTTTATTAAGAACTTATTGTTGATTAAACTTACTTGTTATCTTAAATTTAATATCATTTTTGAAAAGATTAATTGCAAAAAAAATTATTTTGAAAAGTCAAAATATTAGAATATTTATTCAAGTGGTTTAAAATATTAGAATATTTCACATTAATTCTCCTTTAATTATCACCATTTCTTAACTGGTGGCATCATTGATTAAATTCAGACTATTTTATTTAAAATCAGTATTCTTTTTTGCAGTTTGTTTCTTTTTCGTCTTAAAATGGGCCGTGTGAGTGATATTCCTGAATCTACTAGACTTCGTATGGTTGATTTGCATCGGCACGGTAAAAATCAATGTTTTATAGCGAATTATTTACATTGTTCGCAATCGAGCGTTAGTAAAATACTAACACAATATTCAAAAATTTCAAAATTTCAAAATAATCGCCGAAATGGTGGCCGAAAACCAAAAACATCTGCTAGAGATGACAGGAAACTGAAGCGTATAGTTAAGAAAAACCGTTTTAAAAGTGTGCGATTCTTGCACCGAAAATGGAAAGAAGGAGTTGAAGTTTCTACATCGACAACATTAAGACGTCTCCATAAATTTAAATTTGAATCTCGTGTACCGAAAACAAAACCTCTCATGACTGCAAGACAAAAACGTATAAGATTGAATTGGTGTAAATCAAGACGTTTATGGAGCAATGAAGATTGGAAAAATATATTATTTAGTGATGAAAGTATGTTTTGTGTTTCATATGGTAATCAAGGTATTCGAGTTTGGAGAATGAAGGAAGAAGCCTTTGATAAAGAATGCCTTAAACGTTCCGTAAAATTTGCTGCTAGTGTCATGGTTTGGGGTTGTATGAGTGCAGAAGGACCTGGAAAGTTATGCATCGTCTATGAAAAGGTTAACTCTCTGATATATCAAGAAATTTTAGAATATTACATGATTCCATCATCAGAAGATTTATTTGAAGATGATTTCATCTTTTAACAAGATTTAGCGTCCTCGCATACCTCGGTGTCAACTAAGAATTGGTTCCGCCAACGCAACATTAAGGTACTTCCTTGGCCACCAAATTCACCAGATCTTAATCCCATCGAAAACGTATGGTGTATAATGAAGAAAAAACTTCAAGAAAATCCTCCTTCAAGTAAAACTGAGTTGGTGGCACGTATAAAGTCTATTTGGGCTAATATTGATAGAAATGTTTGTAAACACCTTGTATATAGTATGCAAGATCGATTGTACGCTGTTATGAAAGCTAAAGGGGATGCTAGAAAATATTAACTACCATTTACTTTATATTCATAAGGTAACATTGTTGCGTAAAATAAAATATTCTAATATTTTGAACCAATCTAAATTTTATTCTAATATTCTGGTGTGTTTAAGGAAGCTGTATACCTAATTTATTGTGCTGTATTTTATATTTTATAAATGTTAAAATCTTATCTGAACATTCCAGATTTAATTTATAAGAAATTTAATTGCATTTACTTAGTATAAAAAATAAATAAATGACAAATAATTTTTTCTTATTACTTTTTCTCAATTATTCTAATATTTTGAATATGAGCTGTATGTGTGTGTGTGTGTGTGCAAACACTCTATCTCCCGAACAAATTGTGACGCAGACTTGAAATTTGTATGTACTTAATACGTAATAACGGGAAGAAGTTCATTGAATATCAGTAACCTCGATTATCATGAACCCTTTTTTTTTTCGGACTCTAGAAATATTCGTTCTGATAAAGGTACATATATATTTTTTAATTGTTTAGTTTTAGGAGTGAATATAAAAGATAATAATAAAAAAACAAATTTTGCATGAATAATAAAGCTGATCGGATAATTAACTTTCAGAGATATTTTGTAATCCAATTTTCCACACTCTTTGATTTTTCATGACCCTGTATTTCATTCGAATTTCAATTCAAATATATATTTTAATTGGAAATGAGACGCTTAATCCGATGCTATAAACTGTTAGTTAATATGTTTATCATTTATGAAGTTAAAAGAATTTTTTTTTTTTTTTTTTTTTTTTTTTTTTTTTTTTTTTTACGCAATTTAAAAATAGAGCATTTAAAGTTTATGACATCATCAAGCCACTATTTTAAACAATCTATCTAGAAACTCGGAATTTGGCATGAACTTAGAATGTTAATAGTGCGACAAAGCCTATTAAATTTCAATAACCTTAATTATCTGGAACTACTTTTGTCGAACTTCCAAAATATTCGTTCTGATGAAGCGTACATAAAAATTTTCGGAAGTATTTCTTTTAAAGAATGAATGTGACATGAATTAATGTTACATAAAACACAAAACTTTATTTTGGAATTGCAATGAATTTTATAAATAGTTTACACATTTTATTTTCGTATTTTACATTATGCATATCCATGATGAGTATAATATTACGCTGGCCCCCAAAGACTAGTTTCAAAAGCAATTGAAAAAAAAAAACAAAAATTACTGTTTGGAGGTTTAACATTTAGAAAATAAATAATTATAATTAACAGATTAATCCTTTTGAATGTCTCATATCAGATGTCCATGTGAGTATTCTTAATACACGATTTCAGAATTTTACGAAAACAAGGGGGTGGGGAGGGGTGCAGACTACTCATTAGAATATTTTTAACATTCAATCAAGTTGCCAACTTAAAGAAATGTATATTATTATTATTTTCATTTCCTAAATACAGCTTGAGAAGGATATGAGGCAACAAATGTCCACAAACACAAATATTGGTAGATGACACAGAAAAAATGTTGCCCAAAGCGCCATGAGTAATTAAGCAGCTTCTGTTGAAATCTTAACACGATATTCTGAAAATGCCATCGAACCCGATTAAAAAAGTTCTTGACAGCACTGGTCTGAGTAGCATGAATGATTCAGAAATGAATTCTTAGAAACTTAATTTTTTGCAATGATTTTTCAAAAGACAAAAAGATTTTGATTAATTTGATTACTGTCTCGTAAAATCTCATGATAATCTCTAATCTCCCACCCCCTTCCCCCCTCAAAAACAAACAACTAGATATTATGAAAGGGTCCCGAAGAGGTGCTGGGTCTGGTTTCCCAGAGAACTTGAATTGGGATACACTTGCGTGTTAGACCAGCGAAAAGTTAATTTCAGATATAAACCAGATAGAGAACAATAGAAAAGATTAAAGACAAAGTGGTAAAAGCTTCCCTACAAAGAGGTGAATTTTTAGAAGATACACTGAAATAAATTCATCAACATTAAATGGATAATGGACATTACGCACGCGATCGAGGCTAAAATTTGTCTGCTGGAGGTATTTGCTGGCAGTATTTAGCATAACTGTCTGCTCGAGAATTATTAAGGGTGTATTCGAAAAAACGCTTTTCCACCTTCAACAGCTCGAAATTTTCCGATACAATTTCAGACACATTTTGAGTTTTTGAAGAGATGTACAAGGTGCCGTGTGATGTATTTTTACGCTCAATTCATTAGAATTTGATTTATGAACAATTATCTTCTCAGTATGACCCTTTTTTTCGTTCACAGATCTCCCGCTAGGAGAAAATCTGTTCAAAATGCCGTTTTTGATTGCTTTTTTTGCAACATTTTCTGCATTTATTAAAGAATTGACATTTACGGCACCTTGTGTACTTTCTAAATAAGATAATTTGCCACTTTGATGCATATGAGAGTAAAAATGAAATCAAAAATAAATCGGAAAATAAGCAGTTTGAATCGAAATACACCCTTAACAATTGTTTAAGAAAAACGGATAAAAATATTCTTTGTTGTAACAGCATATACTTAATATGGAGGTGCACAACCTGTGGCCCGCGGGCCAAACTCATACCACTAATTTTATGCAGAATAATTTTCCTTATAAAAGTGACAGAAACTTTGCTATTAAAGAAAACAAACGCCACTTTTCAAATATTCTGGTGGCAAACGATTTTCTAGCAAAAAGGTTGTGCACCACTAACTTAATATATTGAAATATAAAATAAAAATGTCGTTCTGCATGCGAAAAAACTCTCTAAATTTGCAAATTTTCCTTTAAAATGTGTGCAGCCAACCTGGGTTAACCACTTGAGGATGAGCGACATGTATACGTGCCGAAAAAAGACTTAAGAATTCTTGTTTATCCTCACCAGTAAAATTTGCCTTATTTAATCGGAGCATTTCTCGATTTAATGAGGACAAAGTTTTGTTCTTAAAAACCGATGACAAAACATTAAAAAATTCGTGAAAGGCTCCTGTCGTGAAGGGGGTCTTCTGCGGTGTGTGCGCCTGCGCATATAGGCATTCTGACGGTACAGTGGCTGGAATAATAGATCAGCATACTGCCAGCTCTGGCGTCGGACGCCACGTGCATAACGTCCATTTAAAAAATTTTGTATAGAGCTGGACTTTTTGAAAGGGAAACTTATAGACAACATAAAGATCCTTACCTTTATCCTTGTGATGGTACTGATGTGGTTTTCGTCTTCCATACACATGGGGCTTCCTAGCGGTCGCGCTGGCAGGCTGGTTGTGCTAATAACGGTTGGCATGATGTGACAACCCGTGATATGCGGTGGGGGTGGTGTTCTCTTCGGATCCACGACAATCTCATCGTCCGAGAGCTCTCCTTCCCATGACATCGGCCGTTCTATGTTGCCGTCGTCTTCCGTCGTGACGACGCCATTGACGCCAATTATCCTTTGTTTTTTAGTTCGCAAACAAACGGCAGGTCCGTTTGCCACCACTTGCATCACTTCTGCATCGTCCTCCTCCTCGGGCTCGTGCTGCTGCTGTTGTTCATTTTTTGAATAGATTTTCTGGTCGGCGGAGGAAGGACGAGGTGGGGACGATGTCGGAGGGGGCGGAGGGTGGCCGCCGAGAAACGTCACTTTGTCCATTGTCATCCAGTAAAAGTAGAGGAGCGTGGGGGGCAGACCCACCCTCCGCAGTTACCTGAAGAAGTTAACTACGATGATATGTTTGTAGAAAAGGAGAGATTACTATTTCTTTTCAATGTACGCGACGATAAACGACGACGTCACTTTGATTCGTATTATTCCGGGTATTTCGCAAGAGACGAAAGACTGTCACAATATTCCAACATGTCTAATACTAAAAATGACTGATCGATCACAGGTGTATAAATAATTGAGAAAATAATGCCTTCGAAGAGTATGAAAATGTCGAAGAAAAACAGCTAGGCATAAAAAAGTATGCCAATAAATACAAATTTAAAAACAAGAAAAAAAAAACAAATAGGGACGAAATGTGTTAAAATTATTTTTTTCTTCACACCTGAAAAGAGCTAACAGATTACTGAGTGATAGAAAATGTAGAAAACAAAACTGATATGCTTGACACAGAAGAATGTTCTAACGTGGGATCAGAAAAACAATGACTGAAATTTATACCCGGAAGATGTGTTCTATCCGGGTACAAATATTTTTTAAGATGCGAGATGCCAGTCGAAATGTCTGTTGTCAGTGGTCCCACGGTACTTCTGCAGAGTTCTGACACCGGTAACGGTGGCGTCTGCCACCAATATAATTCCAGTAAGGCCAATATAAAAGGCGAAGGTTGAATCCACGATCGAACTCAGTGACATGCCAATACAGTGCTTCACTACTCCGTAGTGGGCTATTCTTCATTCTCACCGTAAAACAACTGGATTTATTCTGAAAAACAAAAAGAAAACCAATGTAAGAAGTAGAAAAAATGTAAATGCTTACAAAACTTAAAAAATGCTTAAAAACAAAAAAACTAAACTAAAAGTGATCTACAGAGGGAACATAATTGGTAGCTAAAAGTGTTCGAAAATTAAAATGTGCAAAAGTCTAAAATCACCTGTAATTAAATATCCATTATAAAGGTACATGCAAATGTAATATAGTAGGGCTGGGCGATATACCATAATACCGTTATACATCGGTATTTCTTTAAGACCGCGGTAACGATATTGAGATTCTAATCATTCCGATAGATACATCGTTTCAAACGATATGTCGTTAAGTTCCAATATATCATCTGATACTTCCGATATATCGTCTTATATACATTTTCTTGTTTCACTTGAATAATTTATAATGTTTAACTTTCCAAAAGTTTGCAACAATATCCATTTTAGATCAGATCAGTATTTTTAATGCAATACATAAAAATTTAATTTATGTATCCATTTAATATGTTAAATTAAGATACTGGATTTTTGTTTTTTCTGGATAATCAACACACACCAATACACCACACATATGTATGTGTGTTGGTTTTTAATTTATTTTCAATTTTGATACAAAAGTGAAAAAAAAAAACATTTAGAATATTGTTTTAAGTTTTCCTGTTAAATCCAATATGTTTTATTTCTAATATATTAGATCTGAAAATATAATTATCAATAAGTTGATAACTTCGATAATATCGAACATACATAAAAAATATTCGATATATAAATTTTCAAAAATATCATGATATTTACGAACTTTGTGTGTGTTCGTAATATTTTATTCAGAAGATAATTACATTTACGATCCTATAATGGAATGACACAGGAATTAAAATAATATCGATATATAAAAAAATATCGATATTTGGTCAGCGATATATTACGATATTAAAATTCTGATATCGCTCAGCCCTATTAAACAGACATACAATAAATACATTATTATATTATAAGCGTTATTTGTGTGTGCATGTGTGCTTTAATTAATATTCATTAAATGCAACTTTTTTATTAGACCCTTTAATCTTTAAAGCAATTTTTGTTAGATATTTACGTTAAAATATATAATGTAGAACAGGGCTGACTAACGCGGCGCCCTTTGAGGTTTTCTTGGCGCCCTTTTGAAGATTTCCTGTTATTAAACATTTAGAGGTAAAATTCCATTAGAAAGAATGCTTTTTTTAAAGTCATTAATATTTTATAAGATATATTATTAAAACACGTGTTTGGCATGCTGTTGGCTTGCCGTTGTACATTAAAAACCAGAAACATACTTCGAAAATTTATTCATGCATATTTTTGCAATTTTTAGTTACTGTTTATATAGCGTAATTACGATATTTAATTTTCTTAATAGTTGGAAATAGCTCTTTTTAATACTTAAGAAATAAGAGAAAAATTAGTGTTTTCACATGCCTTCCTCCTCTTTGAAGATAAATGTGCATGAAATCTCAACTTTTTTCTTTTTACTGTTGTCACACTGCCCCAATGGCTGTTTTATATGAAGTCTTTCTTGACTTTTGAAATCTTTTTTCTATAATTTTGTTTAAAAAATAATAAACAGTGCAGAATGATTTTCTCTATGAAAGCACTTCCAGACTGCCCCTCTGAAACCACCCACATGGTTTGGTTACTATCATGCTTGTCAGTTTTTGTAATTTTCATAACATTATTCCACGACTTCAAAATTAATCAAATCGTATTTTTACATCCTAAAATAAACCTAGCAATTTCTCTTCAATTTTATCGGAAAGGTAGTCATTTATCATGCTCAATACATTATATATTTTTTATTTATATATGCCTGTAAAACTACTTTTACAACAACAACAGTGTATACACTCGAAAGCCATTAGTACAGGCATGAAAGTAGGAAATAAGAAAAAAAGATGGATTTTTTTCCCATTTACACATTAGAGCTAAATCTTTATAATTAGCCCAAGATCATACAGCTCTGATCATCTCCAGGCAATGGGAACCCACATTCTAAAAATTTTCCCTCAATTCAAAACTAAGATGGGTTACTGCCAGTGGCGCCAACTTATGGGGACTTATACTGAGCTCGTGGGGCCTGAGCTCACCCAATAATTTTGAATCCTAGCGAACAAATGTTCGATTTGGTTATTTATTTCATTATTATTTTATTATTTATTCTTCTCCACAGAACAAAATTTATTTTGCCAATAACCGCGCATTTTAATTCTCCGACCGACATCCATAAATAAAAAATGACCGAAATTTAAATGTTTAACTTTCTGATTTCAACTTGTAGTCCTGTTCATGAGATGATGATATTACAAGAATATGAGCGTCATTATAAGAAAAAACTCACGAGACTATAATTTTAAAAATTTGCAACAATCTTAAAAGATGATAGCTTGACTTAAAAGTCTCGTTTTTCACCAGCGGTCTATTCTTCAAAGAAAAACAAACTGGTTGTACCATTTTACCAAAATATCTTTGAAAACCACCCGATATTTCTGAGCCAACCCAATATTTTTCAAAAGTTGGCGCCACTGGTTACTGCTCTATGAGGGACGGCATTTTAGCGCTCAATGTGGCTAAATGTATTCATTTATATAGAAGATAAGAATCGTATTTCTACAGGTGCTCGGATTGAACACGAAAGGTGAAATTAGCGTAAAAAATAAGAGATTATTGCTAAAGTTTTACTATTTTTCACCTAATAAATACTTCTTCTTTAGTAACGCAGAAATCTACTGAGCAACAAGTTCCAAAGAAGTTTTATTTAAGATAACGTGTAGTTTTAAAATATTATTGTTTAGATGTTGGAATTGCTTGATATAATAATATATGCAACAAGTAAATATTTATTGATTATCGTGCTATTGAAATTAAATATTAGAGTTTTGAAAATTTAATACACCTCAAATATTTTTACAGTTGATAAGAGAGTAAACAAGTTGGAAACTGCACGTGAAGCGTAGCAAATGAGGTGCGTTCGTACGATAACGAAGTTTTGAAAATATCACTCTCATATATCAATCTCATAAAACTGTAAATAATTACAATTAAAGTGCGCACCAAACAATGTTCTCCCTATACCATTATGCAATGGAATACTTTTGTGTGGCCTTGTAAATCAATAACAAATATTCTTTGCACCACAGATTATGCAAAATGTATATTATAATATCTATTTTATTAGATGCATATAAATTTTATTACGTTCGAATGTGTGTAACACCATTAAAATGCATTTGAAACATTTTCCCCCATTAACCGTAATGTAACGGAATACTTTTGATTGTCCCTGTAATTGAACTATGCATCCGATTTTGGTAAAATTTGAAATAAGTTGACAAAATTATGTAATAATTATGTATTTAAAATTTCAAACGATTAAGATGCATTTGAAATTTTTTCCCCCATTGACCGTAATGTAACGGAATCTTTTTGATTGTCCCTGTAATTGATCTATGCATCCGATTTTCTTAAAATTTGAAATGACTCGACAAAATTATGTAATAATAATGTATTTTAAATTTCAAACGATTCGGTTTGGTAGTTTTTGCGTTGTTATATGCGGACGGACAGACAGACGGACTGACTGAACGACAACAATAGGTGCTACGTATATACATAATTACGAACGCACCTAAAAAGAGACTTAGGCTGCATTCAGATTGCAATATTTTCAGTTTAACTGGATTCTTGGGAGAGCCTTTTGTATAGACCCATTTGCGGTTTCTTCATAATAGAACGGAGGGGAGCGAACAAAAGAATCGGGAGATAAGCAATCCACCCTACTTGACGGAAAGCTTTTTCTTTTGCCGGACAGCCGTCCCTTTCCTGCAAAACTCATTAAAGATCATAAACACCGTGTTGCCACAACAAACGAACCGACACCGAACCGCAAGAGGTGGTCAGATGTGTTTAGTCATTTAACTCCTAGTCAGCTACATCATTCATTGAACATTGTATTCATTGAACTACTTTGTGTCGGCGTCCTTTCTTGGGGTTACGCGAGGTTTTTCATCTTTAATGGCTTTACAAGGAAACTGCTGGACATCCTATAGGAAGGAGTTTCATCAAGTCTATTATCTCCTTCACTTTGCTGAATCTCTCGTCCTTTTGATGAATACCACTTTTTACCTTCTTTAAGGGTGCATACACACGGAAGTCCAAATTGTTATCAATATCGGCATCGTTTATTGTGGCGACGCAATGTTTTAAGGAAGGGAGTCTGATGTCCAGCATAACAGGAACCTTTCCGTCAAGTAGGATTGAGCTCCTTATCTCCTGAACCGTTGTAGATCTCCTCCTTTCTATAGGGAGTATAAATCACAAAAAGGTTCTATACAAAGGATTTCCTAGAATTCAGTTGAGAAGGATAAAACAAAGCCCGGAGCTTTAGTATGAGAGAGAGCACTTTTCTTTTCTAAAAGCTGCCTTAAATTACCCTCGCTAATGATAAATCTATGGGCATAGATCGTATTCTTATTTTTACAATATCTATTCAGAAAATTAGTATTTTTAATTTCTTTTTACTGTATATTCTCCTCAAAGAATGCATCTTTTTTTTTACAATCGTGAAAGTGTTTCTAAAATCTATGCTCATTTAATATTTTGTATGCTAAAAGATAAACTACGAATATCATTTTGACGCATTAAATAAATTTAAGCACATATTTTAGAAATATTTTGCCCCCCCCCCCCCCAAAAAAAAGGAGGCATTTTTTATGAAAAATTACACAGAAAAAAAAAGTTAAAAAAAATTGGCGCTAAACTTTATAAAATTCGAAAAATTGTCACAGAAAAGAGAAAAAGCTAACAACTTTCAAATTTTGCTTAATGCAACCTCTACACAATGTTAAAAAAAAAGGTCACTCTAAAAAGTATTTAATATCTCTAAAAAATTTCATTTATCACTCTTAAGAAAATAGACAATAAAATTGGTTTAACATATTATTGACCAATTTTTATTTAGCGTTTTAATTTTAATATGATTTTTAAAGGAGAAAGAAAAACCTGCGAAACTAAAACCTATTTATTACGGATCCTGTATAAAACAGGAAAAACATCCATTGTCCCACAGAAAGAGCGGGCCCAAAAGAGTTAAGAGATCACGTTTTTTTTTCACAGGTTTTGTTGTAATATGATTTTTAAACATTAAATTTATCCCCCTCCCCCCTCTTCCATTTCACACGGTTTCCATTTCTAGTTAAAGCTTTTTCTCTATAAACCTCAAAAAATTATTTTTCTTTTTATTGTGAGAGATAGCTGCGCTACTCTATCAAATTGAAACAATAATACGAACATCCTCTAAGCGAATAACAACTAAGATTAGCATTCCATTGTAAGAGAAAGTATTACGCAATGTATTATTTATCTTTAGTTTTCAGATGAATCTGGCTAGCACAAGTAGACTGAAAGGAATTCCACATACTCGCTCGAAACTTAATATCGAAAATCAAGGTCAAGGCTGCTGAACTTCAAACTGAATTTTTATTGAAAAAAAAAAAAAATCATTTCATAAAAAAAAGTTTCTTTTGAAAAACAGCTAAATTATATAAATTCGTCCGAAGTACATCAAATATGTATAAAAAATCGCTATAAAAAATTACTCTTAAATAACTGCATGATATTCGCATGTGTATAGATTACATCTAAATAAATTTTAAAATAAAAATGTAACATGCTATTCATTTTTAAAAGGGTGCTCTTTCCCTAGGAATTGCATTTGCGAATTCTCATTCAGACTCCGCAGGCTCTAAAAATACGCTAATTTGCTCCTTTTTTAAAAACAAAATTATTATTATTATTATTATAAATATTGCATGCAATTTATAGATCGACCGAAAATAAGGTTTCCTTTTCGGCCCAAAATCAGTTTCACCAAATTTCGTTTTCGGCGAAAATGCTGACTAAAATTTGGCTGAACCGAAACTCGACCGCAACTATGTGTATTCCTACAATCTCGTTTCTCCCTTATGGGATTTTAACTCTTTCGGATCTGGGTACTATTAATAGTACATATCTTTTAATGGAGTATTATTTTGTTTTAAGAAATACTTTTGATACTATTTGCATGTAGTAATGTTAATACATGTCTATGCATTTACAACATGACTTCGTTTATGTTTAAGTATTTAGTAATAATAATAGTAATTATTATTATTTGTTTAATTTTCTTTGCGCCGTTTGCGATTCTTTTATTTTAAACATACAAAGCGCAAAATGTATTAGAAAGTTGTAATATAAGTTCAATTTTATTGTAATACAATATTTCCAAACATTTCAAAAAACTCTTTCTTGGCCTATTGTCGTATAAATATGAATTGAACAGTACGCAGCAAAACAACAGTCGTTAAACACTAATTAATCTATTTGGATATCTAGTGTTAATGTTATTAATGCAAAATTTTTTTTTTTTTAAATAAAATAAATAAAAATAAATAAAATAAAATAAATAAATAAATAAATAAATGAAAAATAAATAAAAAATCGGGCTTTAAAGGGTTAAACATTATTAATTAATTTGAGCTATATCAGCTCAAATGAGACACAACTTATTGCTACAAACTTCAATGTTTATTATCATCAGTCATGACTGATTCAAGATGAGAGTACAAAATATAAAGCAAGTAATGCCCACATCACTAAACTTTTAAGATACTTTTCACAAGCTGATTAAAAGTTGCAGACTTAGTAGTAATAGAAAATTTTTAGTTTGAAACCGCGGAAGTGTTTCGAATATTCTTTGAGAAAATTCTAGTATAAGAGTGATTTACAAAAATTATTACAAAAGATAAATCGAGGTTATTACATAAAATAATTTTTAATTAGATGAAATCCTATTTAACTAGAAAATAATTTTGTGCCATTGATGATAATGACATTTTATTTTATATGAAAATAAAAAACGTTGGTCAGAGGCACAGAGAGCTAACTTGGGTCATGCGTATAGTTATACGTAAAATGTATAATTATTATACAGGGTGAATCTAAACTATTGGGCAAAACTTTAAGGGGTGATAATACACATCAAGACAAACTATATTAAATAGGAAACCAAGGGTCCCAAGCGTTTTCCAAAGGAGATAGCTGCCATTAAAGTTTAGGGTCCAAAATTTCAAATAAATATAAAAAACGGAAAAATTCGTCGATTGATTTGCGGTTTTCACTAAAACTATTCTTTATGTCGGTATTTTATTAAAAATATATTATAAAGTTAAATTAAAAAAAAAATGGCGATAGAGGGCGCTTTAGACTTTGGAGTAACGAAAAACTATTTTTTACCGTTATTATTTGCATATCGTTAAATTTTTTTTAGAAGCTTAGACATAAACTTAAATTTTGCGCAGAAAATCTGAATCGTTGGGAGTGGTTAAGTAGCACAAACTGAACTGTGTTCAATGGGGGTGGAGAGGTTCAAATTTCAAATGATTATAAAAAACGGAAAAATTGGTCGATTTGTTTCCGGTTTTCGCTAAAACTATTCTTTATGTTAGTATTTCCTTGAAAATAAATTTTAAAGATAAATTAAAAAAAATTTCGTTTGAGGGTGCCTTTAACTCTAGAGTAACCAACAACAATTTTTAACCGTTATTTTTTCTATCTAATTAAATGCTTGCAAAAGCTTAGACTTCAATTTTAAGCTCAAATTTTGAATAGTTGGGAGGGGATAAAAAGCGCAAACTGAACTGTGTTCAAGAGTTTAAATGTTACTTTCCCCACCCCCTCGAACACAGTTCAATTTTGAGCTACATAATTACTCACGACGATTCAGATTTTGAGCTCAAAGTTGAAGTATAAGCTTTTACAAGCATTTATTACATACAAAAAATACCTGTTAAAAATAGTTGTTGGTTACTCTAAAGTTTAAGTCGCCCTCAAACGGATTTTTTTGAAATTTATCTTTAAAATTTTTTCAAGGAAATACTGGCATAAAGAATAGCTTTGGCGAAATCCGTAAACGAATCAACTATTTTTTTCCGTTTTTTATGATCACTTGGAATTTTAACCTCCCCACCCCCATTGAACACAGTTCAGTTTGCACTATTTAACCAATCCCAACGATTCAGATTTTCTGCGCAAAATTTAAGTTTATGTTTAAGCTTCTAAAAAAATTAACGAGATGCAAATAACAACGGTAAAAAATAGTTTTTCGTTACTCCAAAGACTAAAGCGCCCTCTATCGCCATTTTTTGAAATTTAGCTTAATAATTTATTTTCAATAAAATACCGACATAAAGAATAGTTTTATTGAAAACTACAAATCATTCGACTAATTTTTCCGTTTTTTATAATCATTTGAACCTTCTGAACACAGTTCAGTTTGTGCTACTTAACCACTCCCAACTATTCAGATTTTGAGCTCAAAATTTAAGTCTAAGCTTGCGAAACCATTTAATAATGAGATGCAAAAAATAACGGCAAAAAAAAAAAAAAAAAAAAAAAAAAGTTGTTTGTAACTCCAAAATTTAAAGCGCCCTCTATCGACATTTTTCAAAATTTATCTTTATAATTTATTTTTAAAAAATACCAACATAAAGAATAGTTTTAGTGAAAACCGCAAATCAATTTTTCCGTTTTTTGTTTATTTGAAATTTTGGACCCTAAACTTTAATGGCGGCTATCTCCTTTGGAAAACGCTTGGGACCCTTGGTTTCCTATTTAATATTGTTTGTCTTGATGTGTACTATCACCCCTTAAAGTTCTGCTTAATAGTTTAGATACAACCTGTATATATGTTTTATTTACATAAAAAAATATGAGTATTTTCGTTTTCGACCGAAAGTAGGAAGTTACCGAAATTCGGTTTCGGTTTTAAAAACTTATTTCGTTCGGTCTTTATTTATTATTACAACCAGTGACGATATGATATTAATCGGGTTGACATTCATGTGCGTTCTGTTGGACGATTTTCCGGGGTCGGTTGGACGAACCTTACATTTTTACTGCTGTCACGACAGCAGTTTTTCTAATTAAGTAAAGTCTGTAACAGATTGAAAAACAGTTTGTACAAAACGTTTGAATAAAAAATGTCGCTGCTTCCCGGACTTTTATCGTCTAAAATAAATTTTTCTTTTAGACGATGAAAAAAAATCATTTTAAACAAGATGTAGTAATAAAAATATCACTAAAAGCTACGCTTAATTTTATATGAAATTTTGAAATTTTACTCTCAGTTTGTCATTTTTTAAAACAGAAAATATTAAATTAAGCAAAGATTTAAAAGGATTCAAGATTGCTGCTAAAATCTAGAATTTGGTGTATATTTATGAATATATGGTGTATATTTCTATTATGGTGTATATATGGTGTATATTTCTATTTGGTGTATATTTATGAATGTAAAAATTTGGCTTTAATTTCCCTTACCTCTCTTTTACCTCTTTGCCAAGAATGCCTACAATGCCAAGAATTTTGCATTGCTTTTATTTAAGATTATAAAATTCTATACTATCAATGTTCAAAAGAATAGTTTTCCAAAAGCTACGTTTCGGACCAAATCGGAAAAATATTCGTATCCCTGTGAAAAGAATGCACTTTACAACTTAGATGCCAACCTTTAGCGATTTTTTTAAAAGTCAGTCAAATATATTTCTACAACGAAAGAATAAATTTTATTAAAAAAGCTTTCTGTATTAAAGTATGTCTATTGTTCAGAAGATAAGCGTGTCGTAGGGCAGCAGTTCCCAAACTTTATTGGTACGCGACCCACCTAATATCATGGTGTATATCAGTATGAAAATTGTTGTATAACCTGTGTAAGCCATCGGCTATCCTATCCTACGAAAACGCAAATTTTCGTACTAAGCAGACACTATCAACGAAAACAACAATTCGTTATTCCAATGTGTGTAAGTGGAATAATAACTAACACAATATACAAACTAGAACGATAATTAAAAATACATTTAATTACCATTAAAACATAACTTTATAATCAGTGCGTTTTCTGGCAGTGGTGTTTACCGATGAAAACATCTGTTATAAGGGTTAGAACTTGTTAATTTCAGCCTTAGTTCACTTTCAATATACAGTTTTTAGGTGCGTTCGTAATTATGTAAATACGTAGCACCTATTGTTGTCGCTCAGTCCGTCCGTCTGTCTGTCTGTCCGTCCGCATATAACAATGCAAAAACTACCCAACCGAATCGTTTGAAATTTAAAATATATAATTATTACATAATTTTGTCGCGTCATTTCAAATTTTATGAAAATCGGATGGATAGATCAATTACAGGGTTAATCAAAAGGATTCCGTTACATTACGGTCAATGGGGAAAAAAGTTTCAAATGTATTTTAATCGTTTGAAATTTAAAACGTATATTTATTACATAATTTTGTCGAGTCATTTCAAATTTTATGAAAATCGTATGGATAGATCAATTACAGGGACAATCAAAAGGATTCCGTTACATTACGGTCAATGGGGAAAAAAGTTTCAAATGCATTTTAATCGTTTGAAATTTAAAACTTATATTTATTACATAATTTTGTCGAGTCATTTCAAATGTTATGAAAATCGAATGCATTGACCAATTACAGGGACAATCAAAAGTATTCCGTTACATTAAGGTCAATGGGGAAAAAAGTTTCAAATGCATTTTAATGGTGTTACACTCATTTGAATATAACAGAATTGACATGAATCTATGAAATATGTACTAAGAAATACATTTTGTAAAATCTGTGATGCAAAGAATATTTATTATTAAATTATAGGGCCACACAAATGTATTCCACTAAATAATGTTATACGGGGAAACATTGTTTGGGGTGAGTTTTAATTATATTAAACTACTTCACATTTTATGAATAAGATATACGTTAATGAAGTATAATAAAAATTACTCCCTGCATATTTACAGGAACACAAAGATTTCGACCACTATACTGCATCTAAAGTACGCTTTACTATATCAGTAAGATCTGAATATTTTAAAACTTCGTTATCAACGAACGCACCTCATTTGCTACGCTTTACGTGCAATTTCCAACTTGTTTTTCTAAACTTTGTTTTTCAAAAACAGCTAAGTACAAAAAGCATGTTCACACAACTATGTCGTGTTGAACTCCATCAAGGAATTAAAAGCTCATTTAAATGTTTCTGGATATTCTGCGCGTATATTTTTTCATATGGAAAGTAAGGAATTTCCCTTGAAATATTATTTGCTGGTGAAACTGTTATACTTTTTTTACAGATAAAATATATTTTTTTTTTTTTTTTTTTTTTTTGTGACAAACTTAGATTGTTTCCGCGACCAGGAACCGACTTACAAATTTATGAGCCCTGGTCACAGATGATTACGGGGGCCCCCTATATATATATATATATATATATTACATACACACATATATATTACACATGTGTGTATATTACACATGTGTGTATTATTGAAAGGCGTACTTATTAAGTTCATTATAGACTTTAATATATTTTTTAAATATCCATTAAAAAAACTAAATTTGATAATTATTAATTTGTTTTTTAATAATAATTTCATTATTATAAAATTTAATTTAATAGATGTTTTCTAACAAATTGTGTTTCGGATCTCTGTTCTATATGTAATTTTATATATCTGGAATGATAAAGCATGCAACAAATGATAAATTTTCTACAGTACTATAATATTTTAAATATTAGCTATTTATCAAATAATATTTTCTTTCAAATATAAACATTCACTGAAAAATAAAATATATATATGCATATATTTTTCTTTTTTAATAGTTATACATCTAATTTTGGAAAATAATTAAAAAGAACTTCAATAGCATTTTTGGGCCGCTGAAAATCGGGGACCCTGGGCCTATGCCCCTAATGTCCTGCTATAAATCAGGCATTGGCCGCGACTCACCAGTGCGTCGTGGTCATAGTTCGGGAACCGCTGTGGTTGGTAGCACGGGAGCACGTCCGGGTCTGGCGTGACTTACCTCGGGCGCAATTAATTTTAGCTAATGTAATCTAAACAGATGGGGACCTCAAGTTAAAAGCGTCGAGAGAAACGAGAAGAAAATGTGGTTAGTATAGATATTTTTCACGTTATCTAATCGTGACCCGGTAGTGTGAGGCGGATATTTCTTCTCTCAGCAATTAACCACAAAGCTTCTGGTCATGATAAATGGATTTTCTTGTACTGTTTTATAAATCGCAATACACTATTATATCTATCCCAAACCTTTTAAGGGAGACCCGAAACCCATTTTCGGACAAAAATCATCAAAAGTTAAAAATTATTATCAGAAAACGATAAAATACATATTTGCGAATATCCATGCAAAATTTCAGAACTCGGGGACACTTGGAACAGGTAGGAAATTAGCTTTTTAAATTGTATTCACCAGTGTTCTCGCTGTCGCCCGCCAATGCGCCAAATTGCGACTAAAGTCTTCATTTGGTGAGTAAAAAAGCGATTAGATTCGCCAAATTGCTAATGCTCAATTTTTTCTTTCGTTTTTTTTCTTTTTTGTTTTTTATACATATGCATATATATAAATATATTTAACCACTTAACCGGCGATGGGTATGGGGAAATGATGCTTTAACCCCCGACTTATATCGGGGCAGCCGGTGAAGTAGTTAATATGTACATATTTTTTTATATTTGTAGCGGATAGTTAAAATTAGATTAATAATAATCGCTGTCACAGTTATAAAAACTTAGGTTATCTTAGAACATATTGAAAAAAAGGGAGTATATTAAAGGATTAACATTTTTTTTTTTTTTTTTTTTTTTTTGTGCTACACTGCGAATCTATTTTGCTAATACTTTTTTCATTTGGCGAATGTTTTTTATTCTTAATTAGCCAAATTGCTAACATTAATCAAATGTCAGCGAGAACACTGGTATTCACTATAGAGTTTAAAGGACTAGCGGCTATTTAAAACGTGTTTTCCTGAAAATGACTTTTTTTATATTTTGCCTAAGTTCAAAGTACTTAAGGCTCAGTGGTAAAATGATTTAGAAACAAAGTGTTTATGTTTTTAGAATCTTAAAAAAATTTGCAACAAAAGTAAGGAGAGATATTTTTTTTTTAACTATTTCTGAAAATTTTACATTAATTGGTAAACATGAAAATTATAACGAATTTAAGGAAATTTACCATGCGTACTTTTATTTATTTATTTATTTATTTTTAGCCGATTAAAATAGAAAATTAAAAATATCTCTCCTTAGTTCTTTTCTATATACTATAACACTATTTAAGAAATTTTAGTAATACCAAAATATTGAAAATTGAATGAGGTTGTAGTAATTTTAAAAAGTGTATTTAAAAAAAAAAAAAAAAAAAAATCATAAAAATCCCTATAAAAAATATACTTAAAGTGAATTGTTTTGCTAATTATTCCTTACAAGAAGATTCTTAAATAATACACCAAAATTCATTACTTTAAAATCAATAATAAAAATTTTGTTTTTTTTTTCTTACAGGTCTCCCTTGCTTTATTTTTATAAACTACTTGCCATGTTTATTTGTGCTGTTTTGGCGTACTTAAAAAATATGCAAAGGTATATCATAAGTTTTTTTTTTTCTTTCTTTCTTTTAAATCATTATAACTAGAGACGAATATCCGATCATTATTTGGTATTCGGCCCTTTTGCGGAATATTAAAGACTTGTTAGTCAAATACCTACAACTGAATATTTCGAGATACCTCACCGAATATTGCTAAAATCTTGCTGAATATTGCAAAATACTCCCTGCAAAGCGGACTCTAAATAAGACAAAAATCTGTCCAACTTGGAAAGACCCTCTGAAGCTATAGCCATAGAATAAAGTTTGTCTAAGGCAGAATAATGTCTAATACGGAAAATTTTCTCGACCCAGATAGATTCCGCCTTAGACAAAATTCATTGTATCAAACCAAATAAATTCAGAATAAGAACTTTTCTTCTTTTTTATATTTTTCATTTTTTTTTTTCTTCTTTTCAAGCGCTACTTAGTCACATTCATGAAGTTATTTTCATCATCAATTGCGTAACTCAAATGAACATTTTCGTCTAAATGTCTGCAAAATAAATTCATTTTATGATAACTTAGACTTATTTTTTAGTTTGGAATCCATTCATTTACTACTAGTTACTAGTACATCCAAATGTATAACCAGGAAGCCAATTATTGGTTGCAGTAATTTCATTTCAATTGTCTCCGACAGAGGAGTTACTAATAATAACAAAGAAAAAGCTCCATTATTTAAACTGTTCAAATAAATAAGTAATTATAAGAATGAATTAGATTGATCTTGAAATAAACACCATTAAAATGTAAGTTGTTCCACTAGGGCCTGACATCATTTATGCGTTACAGGCTCATAAATGTAAGTTTATGAATATTTGCATTACTAATAATTTAAAAACATGAAATAAGAGACATATATATCCATAGTATGATATCGTATATAAATAATTTGTTTTCATAATAAATATTAAAAGTATTTTTATAGCATAAATTCGTTGAAAAAAAAATCTTAGAAAGTAAAGTGTTAAACACTGGTTCATTTCGTATCAGTTAGGGGCTGTGCAAATATGTTATTAACTTTCTTAATTTTGTTATTAATATCTATATAATAAAGACCAAACGTATCTGTGCGTAACGCATACGTCATGTTTTGAATGGCAACACTTTCTGATGAAATTTCGGTTTTGCAATTTTCGCTATTGTAAATTTTTAAACTTCTAGACATTGCACGTTTTCAATCTTTATACCATCGTTTAGAGAAAAAAATGCACTTTTAAAGGCCGTTTGTTAGAAAACTGTATCTCAATTTGTTTTTGAGATATTAATTTTTTTGTAGTTTTTGGTTCAATTTCTCTAATGGTGGCAACTTGAGTATCGCATTTATGTGGGAAAAAGAGAAAAAATAGTCATAGAGGAAAAAAAGAAAAAAAAAATAGAGATGCAGTTTAGTGGTTGGAGGTGACGCCAAAAATGTAACTCTAAAATTCGCTGCATTGCATCAAACACAACGGCGTGCTTTCACAAAAAAGAAAAACTTTTAGCGATGCAATTTTAATTCATAATACAATCAAATGCTATTTTATAATGCTAAAATATATTCAGATCTTTTTCATTTAGAGAAAAAATGATGTTAAAAAATTCGGTCTCTGTTCCATGTGATTGTTTTGTTTGGGCCGAATGAGAGACTTATATTGGAAGAATAACGCCCATCAAACCGTTTTAATCGCATACTGCACCTCCATCTATCTCTTTTCTCCATGGAAAATAACAGATCACTGTATATTTTAGTTGTCATTTTTTCATAGCAACTGAAAAAAATAGTAATTAAAAACCTGTTATGTCAATATATCGTCGGCTATAAAACCCGGAGAATGTTGTTGGTTTTATTTCGTTTTTATCTATGAATTTAGTGACTTTTAGTTCGTTGTAAACTTACTTTACAAAAGATACACCAATTAACCTTTACAAAAATGTATTTTAAAGAATATCTAAATGTCATATTTTCTTAGTTGTTTTTAAAAACTGAGAATGCAATTTTATTCTTTGGCGAAATCTTTGGCTAATAACTGCTATCTTGCGTCTAATACGCAGGGCCGTAGTGAACAATAGGGAGGACTCAAGAGAATGTAGGGGGGGGTCATAGATTTTTTTCCTCTCTCTATCTGACGCAGAAAGATAAATTATTGCATATTCATATTGTAGGTACTCTGTTTCTTATTAAACTGTTAAAATAACTTCATTTTATGCTTAGAAAAGTATATGATGATGAAGTTTTGAGTGCATAACTGGTGCAAAATAGCCCATCATGTTAGCTTCATATGTACAAATAGGATGAGGGAGTGTTGAAACACTTATTTTAGATACAAGTTAGTAATTCTGCAAAACTGTAAAAAGGTTTTAAAACAGATTTTTAAACAATATTTCATTTGAATTTTCGGAACAGAAATTCATTGAGTGACCTTGGAAACTTTTCCAGGGGGGGGGGGGGGCACAGAATATTTTAGGGGGGGGCTGAGCCGCCCATAGCGCCCCCCTAGCTACGGCTCCGCTAATATGGAAGTACCGATAATTTTTAAAGCTGCATATGATTACATAAATAATATGTTTCATGTAAAATTGCTATTTGGAATTAGTTGGCAGTTTAAAAAGCCTATTACGCAGAAAAAAATTATTAGACTTTCCAATTTTAAATTTTAAAAAAGTTTTTTACCTTTACTTTGTGACCCGGGAACCCCGGGTTCGGTGTACTAGTATTATTAATAACCCTCCCTTCCGATACCATACGTTATCACCCCTCGGATCCCCCTCCTCCCTGGTAATAATATCGTTATCAAACTGTATTTTTTTTTTTTTTTTTTTTTTAGAATTTATTTCTTTTATTTGGAAGGAAATATAAATCTGATTACATTTATTTTTCGCATACTTTATTAATAGGAAAGGAGAAAAGTCAATAAAATATCACTTTATATCAAAAAGCTCTAAAAAGAAATAGATATTTAAGAATTTTTTATACTAACGTTTTAATACATAATGTAACAGTAAGTTTTGTTGCACTTGCCAAAAAACGGAGTTTTAGTGAAGTGCAAATAAAAATTCTTATCAATAAAAAGGGTGGAGAACATTCCTTCTCTTTTATTTATTAGTAAACACAACCTTTGTTTTAACAAATAATTTTACTACTATTTACATGTAGTAATATTAGTATATGTCTACATATTGGCTATATGACTTCATTTATGTTCAGGCATTTAGTAATAATATTGCTATTGGTTTAATTCTCTTTGCGCCGTTTGGGATTCTTTTATATATTTCACTCATTAAATTAAAAAAAAAAGTTATTTTCCAGAAAGTATAATGTGTAATAAAAAACAAAAATTATTCAAAAGTTGTAACATAAGTTAAATCTTATTGTAATACAATATTTTCTAAACATCTCCAAAAATTCTTCCTTAGCCTTTTGTCATAATATGACAATATATTCATATGGATATTAATTGAATAGTACGCAAAACAACAACTTCGTTATTGTTCAAAAAATAAAATATTTGTTAACCACTAATTAATCTATATAGATAGCTATTGTTAATGTTATTAACATAAGTGAAAGTATTTTTTTCTAAAAACTATTTTGACTCGAAAGGATTAAAGCTTCAAAAATTTCAAAATTTAATTTTTTTATACTCAAGTTTCTATGTTTTCCGAACATTGTGATACAATAGTTTCCTTGAAATTTCCATTCGAACACAAATTATTATTCTAAAAATGGCGTTTTTGGAAATAATGTACAAGATACCTCAAAAAACTTCTCAATATATATATATATATATTTTCATGAAATTTTCAAAATAGATGTGTCATGTTAATCTGTATATACTGAACCTAAAATTTCCTTTTTATTGTTAAAAATATGTAATTTTATTGTTGAAATTTTTAAATTATCTAAATACAACTTTGTATCAAAAATATAAAAATGCTTAAAATACAAATTTATTTAGGTTCAAGTTAATTATTATAATCTAAGTATAATTAGGTGCAAAAATTTTTATTCCAGATGCAAAATTTATTTTGTAATCCTGCATGCAATCTGCCATACCAATTTTTTTGCTCTACAAATATCTTACAGTTTGAAGTCTCATAAATATTGATTCTGCATTTCGTAATTCTTTAAATACAGTATATACTTGCAGAGTTTCCCCCAGGTTTAAAAAAGGAAAGGGCGCTACTGTTCTGAAAAGGGCACTTTTTACATTTTTCAGGGCACTTTTTTATTTTTAAGGGCTCTAAATTTTGTTAAAAGATTGCGAAAAAACGGCCAATTTTGTTAAAAGATCGCAAAAAACAGCAGATTTTGTTAAAAGATCGCAAATAACGGCATATTTTGCTTAAAAAATCGCGAAAAAACGTCAAATTTCGTGAAAATATCGCGAAAAAACAGAACTTTTTACAGAATTTTCCGTTTTATTGCGATTTTTGGACAAAACTTGCCGTTCTTTTTTCGGAAATCATTTGACGAAATCTGCCATTTGCTTTTTTGACGAAAGTTGTCGTTTTTTGCGACTCATTTGACAAAATTTTTCGTTTTATCACGATTTTTGGAAGAAAATTGTCGTTTTTCCACGATCTTTTGAGGAAATCTGCCGTTTTGTGAAATTTTGTGACGAAATTAGCCATTTTTTTTTTTTTTTTTTTTGCGAATCTTGCCCGAAATTAGTTAACTTATTTCGCAATTTTTAACGAAACTTGCTGTTTATTTAGCGATTTTTTGACGAAATTACCCGTCTTACGGGACGCGTATGAGGCTATTTTTTGCGTTCCGTCGCCGATTTTTTTTTCGTAATTTACGCGCTATAGTGCGTTCAGATCATCGCTCGAGGGCTGCGTTTTTTCAAATGTGGGGCAAGAAGGGCTATTTTTTTATTTGAATGAATGACAAGAGGGGCACTAGTTTTTAAACTAAAGGGCAGGGGGGCGGAGCGCCCCCCTGAAACCCTCTGGGGGAAACTCTGATACTTGTGTATAAGTCGACCCCGCAATTCTTAAGAAAAATTAAAAATTGAATTTTCATGCATATGGCAAACCACATAACTAATATGTATGTTAAAAAATGATTTGTAATCGATTACAGAAAAAAATTACGTTTCATTAAATTAGTATTTATTATTTTTAACTATTTTGAAAGCTTTTCACACAAATTTAATGAAGCTTAAAAAGAAAAAAAAAAAACTTTCATAAATCTATTCAAGCCACATTTAGAAGGGTAAACAGCTTCTTAAATTTCTAAACTATAGTACTTCTTTGTATTGTAGGACTTTTAGAAGAGATGTCTAGCATTCTCAAGTCGAACTCTTTTTAAAAAGGGGATTAAAATGTTGAAAGAAATGCCCCTATTGAAGGGAATTTTATCACAAGAGAAAATGAGTGCAGAACGATTACAGTAACATTATTGTTGAGCCCTTTTTGGGTGGGAGGGGGGGGGGTTGTCTGCTTTTATCTCTCTCCAACCTAGACCCTCGTGTGATTACTTAAAAGACCTACCCATTCACAGTTATATAAAATATATATATATATATAATTTACTCTCTTTGTGTATAAGTCAGGGTTGGTAAAAAACCGGGTTTTTTTTAAAAAAACCAAAAACCATGTTTTTTTTGGTTTAAACCAGGTTTTTTTGGTTTAAACCGGGTTTTTTTTAATATGTTTTCCTGTTACATATACATGCAAATTTATGAACAAAAGTAAACATTTTTGAATACATAAGTAATAATTTGATTTAAAGGTAATTCTAATCAATATAATTATTTAATATACAATCAATTATGTAGAAAATTGAAATTCCTTAAAATCTAAACATTTTTAGAAAAAGCTGTGTCTTATATTTCATAAATAAAATGTGCTACATAATGAAACATTGATACCCTGAAAATCTTAATGAACAATCTTTTGATTACTAGCACTATAAATAAATATATGATATAGATTCATATATAAAACTTCATATATATTATTTTCAAATGGTTATTCAAAATAATTAATTTGAAATACTTGTTGTATGTGATGTCTGATTTGTTTATTAGAAGACTGCATGAGTTAATTATCTTTTATTGAAAAATAAAGCTTTTTATAAAAAAAATTTGGAAAAATTTGAATTTAGCAGTAGAGGCTTTACACACTTCAAGCATTGTGTTTTCTAAAACTACCAGTTAAAAGATGACTGTTAAATAAACAAAAATATCTATTTAACAGCTTTTTAGACTATTGAAAAACATTGATGTTAAAATATACAGTAGCTTTATAAATGCTGTCATCCATCAAAGAATTTAAACAGCCATCGGACTGCATGCTCTATTATAACACTTAGTATTTTTAAACATCTAAACTAAAAATTGCACTTTTTAGGCATTTTTATGAGATTTTTTTTCTATTACGTCTCAAGCAAACCTTGTCTTGCCCCCCCTCCCCCCTTTCTGTCAATTTTCTTAACTGATCTAAGTAATGGGTTTGGTTATGCAATGGAAGATTTAAATATATCTTTTGCATATTTTAGTTAAATGTAAACAGGTGCTTTACTAGTGCCTAATTTTTCAATGTCTTCTTATTCGACTTCATATCTTGAGGTTTTTTTTATTCTTAAAAAATAATCCCTCCAATCAAGAAAAATTTCTTTTAGAACTTGACTGAAATTTTAAAGATCATTTATGTCATTATCTGTACATCTGCGTTTCTCAAAGGAAAATATTTTTTAAATCTAAATATTGCATATTTTTCATCTATTTTATTTTTGCTAAATTTACATGATTTAAGTGTTTTCTGTAGAGTTTCAGATATGTTCATCAGTGCACGAAATATGCATTCTACATGTATTGACTTGACTAGACCTTGACTAGACTCACTATGCCTTCTGGTGACTATTGAGATAAGACTTAAAAATAGAAATTACTTTCATCCAATAATTTGAAACACTTAAATTACAAAAATGAGAAAATATTATATTAGATTTGTTCTAAAAAACTAATTGGTTTGAACTGTGCCAACCTAGCTGGCAAAAGAATAAAATTATAATGCAAAAAAACCCAATCCCAATGTAAGAATGCAAGAAAAACAAAGGCTTGTTAAAATCACTAATCACAGAGCAAATAAAAAGCTCATTGCCAATTATTCAATAGCATTACATAACAAAAAGAATTTCTGAAATGATGAAATCCTTAGTAAATCTTAACTAATCAAGCAATTTAAATAATAAAAGTGCATTTTTAACTCAAGTCTGCCCTTCTGGCTATATATATATGTTTTACAAATAATGGCTATATATATATATAGGCCTTAAAAAAGAAAAAGAAAGAAAGAAAATTGATTAATTTTTTCTAACCAGCTAATTTTAGAAAAAATAGTTATTCTGCCATATAGATTTACAGCTTACAAGAAAAGTTGAATTGATTAAAATTTTTTGTCCTTTTAGAAACTTATTAATTCATCATTTTTCTACAGCTTTGCTTGTAGCTTCTTTATAATTTGGATTTTCATTTTTCAATAATGTGTAAAATAAAACATTTGGGTAAAAGAATAAAAAAAAAAAACAGGTGAAAAAAAACCAGCATGGTTTTTTTTTAAAAAACCACTTGGTTTAAACCATGGTTTTAACCACGGTTTAAACCAACTTGGTTTAAACCAAACAACCCTGGTATAAGTTGACTTCCTATTTTCAACTCCAAAATTTTGTTCAAAATTTTTCGACTTATACACGAGTATATGCAGCGTATGAAAAGAAAGAGCATACTTAAATCTTTCATCCCTCTAAAAATTGTGTTTTAAATTCATATATACATATATATATATTAAGGTGTTGAATGTTGAAAATTGTCCCTCCCCCCCCCCCCCATTTTTTTCTAATTTTAAGAGCCTTGGGACTAGGGATGCACCGAATAGTGATTTTGGCCGAATACCGAATATTCGGCCGACAGGTGAACCGAATACCGAATATTCGGGCTGAATACCGAATATTCGGCTTTCCAAATTCTTTTTATATTTTAAAATTTAAAGATATTAAAATGTTACTTTTTAAAACAGTTTTACATAATATTTAATAAAAGAAACTTACATTTTGATAAACAAGAGCTTTTTATAAGGACATTTAGTATTGAAAAAAAAATCTGCCTTGAGTTATTTAAGAAACACAATTATGAAATTTTAATTAATAAAATTTTCTACGAATCAAAACAAACATTTTAAAATCAAATAATGAAAAAATGGCCGAAGAAAAATTTTACAGTCTGATAATTGTCCTTTTTAAATAACTCGAGGCAAATTTTTTTCAATATAAAGTACAAATACTTTCAACTTAATTTTGAATAAAGGCATGTTTAGCTCATAGTTCTTTTCTTATGATGGTGGTATTTTCCACCCTTCCCATCATATCATATTTTACAGAAATCAAAGCATGCGAGTTGAAAATATGTTATCTTATTTATTGTTAAAGTAATAAACGAACACACAAGTTTTGACCTAGAGTGAGATAAAATACAATGTATTTATGACTCAATAAGTTGATTATGATTATGGTTTCATGAACAAAAATTGTCTGCCTTGATAGCTATTACCAGGGCTTGAATTTCAGGGCGGGATGGCGGGATTCGCGCCCAAAATTTTGAAATCCCGCCCAAAAGAATAACGTGGACGGGAGGCTCCCGCCCAAACAATTTTGTATTTTGAAACTATGATCAACTCCCACGACTGTTTTGAAAATTTTATGATATTTTCGTGCGAGTAATCGACACATTGAGTTTTTTTTACCGCGAAAAATCATTGAAAATCACGATTTTTTTCCGCGACTGAAAGACAAATTTCGCAATTTTTTTCCTGCAATGGATTGACGAGTTTCGTTCTATTTTCCGCGGCGAAATAGAGGTGATTCTGTTCGGAATTTCCCTTTCCCCCCCACCCCTCCACAAAAAAATAACGCATTCAATTCCAAAAATTATGAAACAGTGATGTTGGGGACGCGCTATTGCGCGTAAATTACGCAAAAGATCTGAGATGACACACAAAAGAAACAGCTATTACACGTTTCACAAGACGCGTGATTTCGTAAAAGTTTGCTAAAAAACGGCAAATATTGTTAAAAGATCGCAAAAAACGACTTATTTCGGGCAAATTTCGTCAAAAGATTCACGAAAGAATGCCTAATTTCGTCACAGAATTCTGTAAAACGGCAGTTTTCGCCAAAAAAGTCGCGAAAAAACGTCAAATTTCGTCCAAAAATCGCGACAAACGGTAATTTTCGTAAAAGAAATCACGATAAAACATCAGATTTCATCAAAAGATCCCAAAAAACGGCAAATTTCCTCAGAAAATTTACGAAAAAACGTCAAATTTCGTCCAAAAATCACGAAAAAGACTAATTTCGACAAAAGATTCACTATAAGCGACAAATTTTCTCAAAATATCACAAAAAACAGCAATTTTCGCAAAAAAATCGTAATAAAGCATCAGATTTCTTCAAAAAAATTGACGAAAAATTCGCAAATTTCATCAGAAAATTCACGAAAAAACGTCAAATTTCGTCCAAAAATCGCGAAAAATGACAAATTTCGACAAAAGATTCACTATATACGACAAATTTCCCGAAAATATAGCGAAAACGGCAATTTTCGCAAAAAAATCTCGAATAAACGGCAGATTTCGTGAAAAGATCGTAAACAAAGACAAAAGATGGCAAAAAAATGCAACTTTCGTCAAAGGGAACCTCTCCCCCCTTCCTCCCCCCAAAAATAATATTACGGGGAGTTCATTTTTCTGTTCAACAAACTAGTTTTCCTGTTTCAATATATATATATGTATGTATGTATGTATATATATATATATATATTTTTTTTTTTTTTTTTTTTCTGCTCTAAAATCAGTTTCTGACAGCTCCAAATCTTTGAGTGAGTGCAATTCCTGAAAGCAGCCATTCATTAAACAAAAAGTATCCCTTTACTCAACAAAGTATTAATTTTTTAAGAAATTTTTTTTCGATGAATTTGACTTGCCCCTTTTTTAAAGAAATGCAAACAATAGTGATATTTCTTATTTTCTACACTCAAATAAGTATTATTTTATGATTAAATTTGTATCTTGCACATTTAATATACAGAAAAATAACATTGGTTATAATAATTAATTATAAATTTATTAAATTAATTAGAAGTTTTATTAATTATTATTAAAACAATAATTAGACCTGTGGCAAAAATAATTAGCACCGGGAGGGAATTTACCGCCAGTAAAAACTAGACAGTATAAAAGTTTTTTTACACGTTTCGCATAATTATTCCGAATTGTTGATAAAAATTGCTTCAGTGATATTTTTTTTATGTCTGTGTTCTGGTAATTCTTTAAATAGCACATAAAATAATGGCGGGTTTTAAACATTTTTTCTCCCTCTTAAACAGCCAAACTCTCCTCCATTTATAAATGTTGGTAGGGAGACTCCCCTCCTTCGAAAAACTGAATTTCAAGCCCTTTACTAATCTCAAAAGTTGTTTTTTTTTCTTTTAGAGGACTTTTATTTGGGGGAAAGCAAGAAACAGATTATTTACTAAACAAAATTTTGAAACTTGTATCTGCACATAATTTATTCCTAAGGAGAATCCTAATAAATCACCATTTTCATCCTTCTCATGTTTAATTTTCTTAAGTTATACTTTACAAACAGCAAATAAATAATGTAAAAACATTCTATTTTATTTAAAAATGATTTTGTTTCTAATTGTTTTAAATATAAATTAAAAAATTGACAGTTAAAAGTAGAAATAGTGAAAAGTTTTAAAAGTTTTTATTAAGTATTGAATTCGGCTGAATACTTTGATATTCGGCCAAGCCGAATATTCAGCTCAACCGAATAGTTTAATATTCGGCCTAACCGAATATTCGGTAACATGGCCGAATACCGAATAGATACCGAATATTCGGTGCATCCCTACTTGGGACCCCTTGAGGTGCCAGTTACTGGTGGTTTCACCCCACATCAAGTTATTAAAGATTTAAACATAATAATAATAAATAAATTTGTTTTAAATTCTTTTTTTTTTCACTTTAAAATTTTAAATTATGTATGTATAGATATTAATTATTATTATTTTGGAAAAAGAAAAGGGTTAGTATTTGGGTGCCGAATATATTCGGTGTTCGGCCAACTTTCGTCACATCTCTAATTATAGATATTAAAATCTACGTGGCTTTAAGTATTTTTTATTATGAAAATATCGTACCTGTTAAAAGTAATCCAAATATCTTATGTAATGTTTTATATCCTTTAAATTGAAAACATAAACAAAACTATAAACTATATGTCATATCCAAGTAAGATGAATGGCGATTAATCCTGAACATCACTAACCACATGGCACTAAAACAACCTTTTTTTTTTCTTTTACATAAACATAACAAAATCTATATTTTTAAAAACTTCCAAGTATAAATCGCACGGTAAAAGCTTCTCTTCCACGTTCGGCAATCCACTGTCACCGTCTCACCAGCCGAAGTATTCACTCGCACGTGGAACGGCTACGTCATCCATGACGACACCTGCACACTCACACTGACCTTGGCACTGCAGCTGACCTTGCCGCCCTGCCTTACGAAGGGTTACATAACACAACAGGGGGATGGGTAACGAGGAACAGGAATTAATCGCCAACTTTGGCGTTCAGGAAAGTTCAGGAGAGAGATGCGCACGAAACAGCGGATTTTCACAGTTCATATGATACAGAGTCAATGACTGATGAATGATGCTCCCAGAGACTAAAGAGGAGTGTTTCACAGAGATGCGCAATTTAGAAATCTTTTTTCCAACATTTTGGAATATGTTTGCTTGCAAACGCTGTGTTTGTAGTGTTAATGCAAAATTAATTATTACTTTTTAACATTTCGCATATTACTTTATTTACGTTAGGAGTATCGAAATTGTAAATATGAAAGATAATTAAATTATCTGTCAAAGGGAAATGGGAGAATTTGTATAAAATAATAGAAAAGAAAAGTTCCCAGTTAAACTGATGCCATTGAGTTCACAGGATATCCACACTAAATACAGTCGACTCTCGTTAATTCGAAATCGGATAATTCGAATCTTCGCTTAATTCGAACTAAACATGAAGTCCCTAAATTTTCAATAGCAGAATAGCATTAAAAATTTTCATTAATTCCAACTCATTTTCTCTTGACTTCGTTTAATTCGAACTAACAAGAGTTCCGATTTTTCATTTTTCTTTTCTTCAGGGATGCCACTCAGAAAATAGCAAAAAAGAGGAAATTATGCGTAAAGTAAAATTTACGACATTTTTCACAACTTTATGTGTGAATTTTGAAAATTATATTGTTTATAATAAACTAAATAAAGAATTACAGCTTTTCTTTTGTTGTAAACTTTTAATTTATAAGAGTAAGTAAAAATGATTTTTCTTTAGTTCACAGTATTTTACATCAATTAAGGTAACCCAGCAATAGGTTCAGTGAAGAATTTTATGTATCACATCATTTTAAACCAATTCAAGTAACCCAGCAATAGATTCAATGATTATTCCAATGATGATGATGAATAGCAAAATTTTGCAGTTTTTTTTATTTGATGAAAATAGCTGTTTTATTTCATGATAGTTTGGCGAAAATCGCCGTTTTATTTAGCGATCGTTTGACAAAAATCGTCGTTTCACATTGCAATTGTTTCAGAAAAATCACCGTTTCGTTTCGCGATCGTTTGACAGAAATCGCCGTTTTATTTAGCGATCGTTTGACGGAAATTACCGTTTTATTTAGCGATCGTTTGACGGAAATTACCGTTTTATTTAGCGATCGTTTGACGGAAATTAACCGTTTTATTTAGCGATCGTTCGACGAAAATTGCCGTTTTGCATCGCGATCGTTTGACGAAAATCGCCATTTTACATCGCAATCGTTTGACGAAAATCGCCGTTTTACATCGCGATCGTTTGACGAAAATCGCCGTTTTATTTAGCGATCGTTTGACGAAAATTACCGTTTTATTTAGCGATCGTTTGACAAAAATCATTGTGTCACATCGCGATCCTTTGACAAATCGTCGTTTCACAAAAATCACCGTTTCGTTTTGCGATCGTTCGACGAAAATCGCCGTTTTATTTAGCGATCGTTTGACGAAAATCGCCGTTTCACATTGCGATCGTTCCACGAAAATTACCGTTTCGTTTCACGATCATTTGATGAAAATTGCTGCTTTATATCGCGACCGTTTGATAAAAATAGCAGTTTTTTCGATCTTTTAAAGAAAATCGATGTTATATTTCGCGATCGTTCGACGAAAATCGTTATTTTATCGCGTGATTGCTTAACGAAAATCGCGAATTTTTAAAAATTAAAAAAAGCGGAAATCCGCCAAAAGGCGGAAAAGTGGCATCCCTGTTTCTTTCTCACGGATTTCAGATCATTTGAATAACTTTTTTTTCTTTGATTTTTGGGAAAATTGTTCAGAACGAGTATACATATAATGCAATGCAATTGATATCCATTTTCTTAGAGCCCCGTCTGTCTATCAGTGACGCTTTAAATTTTTCTTCCATCGTGCTTGTTTCTAATCTTTTAATTAGTTTATGTATTTATCCATTCTAATTTAATATTAAGTCACATTTTAATGATAACAGACGAAATAAATTTAAAAAACACTATAACATTAATTCCTTTGTAATAGTACCATATTGAGCATGTTTACATTTCATATTTTCCATAATTCGAACTTCGGATAATTCGAACATTTCTTGTGGTCCCGATGAGTTTGAATTAACGAGAGCCGACTGTATATATTATACGCTTATTATTTATGTGGGGAACATATCTGGAATAAACTAAGCTAAGATTATATTATCCAATTTCCATACAAGACGACTTTAAAATATATTAAAATAAAGAGGTATACAGAATTGTAACAAATAAGAAAATAAAAAGGTAAACTTTTTTTTTTTTTCTAATCAAATAACAGTTATTTAAATCAGGAGGGGGAGGGGATCTCTCCCGCTCTAGAATAAGTTTTAGAGACATGAACGTAAAAGGAAAACAAAATTAAATATTGCCTTCATGAAGCAGAGTCTGTCTTACGAAAAAGCCAGTTCATCTTTGTCTTAGCATTTAATTATTTTTAAATTAACTTAAGAAAAATATATTTCAAAATATTTGTACAAAAAGAAAATTATTGAAGTGAAAACTTCTTTAGCGGCGCTGAGCACTTTTTGTATGGGTAAAAACTTCCAAACTCGCGTCAGGGTCTCGTGATGCTGATCGAAAAAGCGTAAGATCGAGGGGAAGGGAGAGGAACTAGTATCTCCCACTCTTTCTACCGTGCCTGAGTGTGCTGCTCCGTTTAGGCGGCACAGGGCGCTTGCGCGAATGTCCGTGTGTGTTTTTTTAAGTTATAATTGTATTTAAGTTTAACAACTTATACTGTTAATAGATGGAATAAAACGTTATGAAAGAAAAAGTATGACATTGTGCATTGATTATGCTGCAGTTTCCAACTACTTTTTTTCATTTTTTTTATTGTATTTAAATAACAACAACATAAATTGATACCAAATGGAATAAAAAGTTAAGAAAGAAAAAACATGACATTGCACATCAATTATGCTGCACTTTCCAACCATTTTTTTCAATTCCTTAAATTTTCAATTGTATTTAAAGTTTAACAACTTACATTGTTATCAAATTGAATAAAAAGTTAAGAAAGAAAAGACATGACATTGTTCATCGATTATACTACACTTTTCAACCAATTTTTAAAATTATAATTGTATTTAAAGTTTAACAACATATACTGTTACCAGAAGGAATAAAATGTTAAGAAAGAAAAAATATGACATTGTGCATCAATTATGCTGCACTTTCCAACCACTTTTTTCAGTTTTTTAAATTTTTGATTGTATTTAAATAGTAACAACATAAATTGATACCAAATGGTATAAAAAGTTAAGGAAGAAAAACATGACATTGCACACCGATTATGCTGCACTTTTAAACCTTTTTTTTATATATATTTTCAATTGTTTTTAAAGTTTAACAACTTATATTGTTATCAAATGGAATAAAATGATAAGAAAGAAAAGACATGATATTGTACATTGATTATGCAGTACTTTCCAACCAATTTTAAAAATTGTAATTGTATTTAAACCTTAACAACTTATACTGTTACCAGAGGGAATAAAATGTTAAGAAAGAAAAAGTATGACATCGCGCATTGATTACATTGCACTTTCCAACCATTTTTCTCTCTTTTTTTTTAAATTTTTGATTGTATTTAAATAGTAACAACATAAATTGATACCAAATGGAATAAAAAGTTAAGAAAGAAAAAACATGACATTGCACATCAATTATGCTACATTTCAAAACCATTTTTAAAAATTTTATTTTTTATTGTATTTAAATAATAACAACATAAATTGATACCAAATGGAATAAAAAGTTATGAAAGAAAAAACATGACATTGCACATCAATTATGCTGCACTTTCCAACCATTTTTTTCAATTCCTTAAATTTTCAACTGTATTTAAAGTTTAACAACTTACATTGTTATGAAATTGAATAAAAAGTTAAGAAAGAAAAGACATGACATTGCTCATCGATTATACTACACTTTTCAACCAATTTTTAAAATTATAATTGTATTTAAAGTTTAACAACATATACTGTTACCAGAAGGAATAAAATGTTAAGAAAGAAAAAGCATGACATTGTGCATCAATTATGCGGCACTTTCCAACCACTTTTTTCAGTTTTTTAATTTTTGATTGTATTTAAATAGTAACAACATAAATTGATACCAAATGGTATAAAAAGTTAAGAAAGAAAAACATGACATTGCACATCGATTATGCTGCACTTTTAAACCTTTTTTTTAATTATATTTTTAATTGTTTTTAAAGTTTAACAACTTATATTGTTATCAAATGGCATAAAATGATAAGAAAGAAAAGACATGATATTGTACATTGATTATGCAGTACTTTCCAACCAATTTTAAAAATTGTAATTGTATTAAAACCTTAACAACTTATACTGTTACCAGAGGGAATAAAATGTTAAGAAAGAAAAAGTATGACATCGCGCATTGATTACATTGCACTTTCCAACCATTTTTCTCTCTTTTTTTTAAAATTTTTGATTGTATTTAAATAGTAACAACATAAATTGATACCAAATGGAAAAAAAAGTTAAGAAAGAAAAAACATGACATTGCACATCAATTATGCTACATTTCAAAACCATTTTAAAAAATTTTAATTGTATTTAAAGTTTAACAAAATATACTGTTACCAGATGGAATAAAAAGTTAAGAAAGAAAAATCATGATATTGTGCATCGATTATGCTGCACTTTCCAACCATTTTTTAAAAAATTGTATTTAAAGTTTAACAACTTATATTGTTTGATTACTATTCAATTTGTTGCAAGTTTCAGAAGATACGGTCGTCCAGCAGCAGGAGTAGCTATTTATAAAAGGTTGTTTGATGTAATGGGCATATATTTCCACAATTCATATGAATGTGCATGTGAGGTACACCAGTATGTTTAGTAGTAATGTTTTTGATATCAGTGATATATGTGTTTGTTGTTGCCACTCTGAAAATGAAAAACTAATTGTATTGGTTGCCATTTATATTTCACCGGATAAGTCTTTAAGTGCAAATGAGAATTTTTGTATGAAAATTTATTTATTTGTTCTAAAGAGGCTTCTGCATTACTTCAAGATAGAATTGGAAAGAGATTTGATGATTTGCCGATGATTTTGAGTAGGGATTTCAACATCAACTTTGTGGATGATGAAAATCTACAATTAATTGAATTTTTAAATAGAAAATTTGATTTAACAATGACCAACCATCGCAATCTTAGCACAGAGAGATAAAAAATTACAATTGATGCAGTCATTACAAGATATTTAAATAGAATTGAATCAAAATTGTTTGCTATATATTTTAGTTACCATAAACCTATAATATTAAATCTAGAATATAATGATAAAAATGATGATGATGATGATGATGGAAGAATTGTTGATATGGGGATGAAAATTCATAAGTTTTATGGGTATTTATTTCAAAGAATACCAACTGACGATATTTCATGCATTTGTAAATTTATGTTTTAAGCAATAGATTGCAATTTTTGTATGTAAAATAATATGCATTATTTTTCATGTACAATAGCGCATTAAATGAAAATTGTAATATAATTTTTGTAGCAGTAGTTTATAATAATGAATAAAAAACACTTCATTTAAAAGTATTTTCTGCACAATAAAATATGTCCAGACGACTAAAAAAATACACACATAATTGTTCAAGTTTTCACTTCTGTCGGCACTCCCGGAGTGCCTTTTTTTTATATTTAAAAATCCAATGACATGCAATGGCATTCCACTGTCCTCCATCTCTTTCCTATACGGCCGCGTGGGCGGCTGTAAGCTCTCAAAATCATAAAAAACCTACAAAATATTTTCTGCGTTGAATATTTTTCGCCAACGAATTTTACTTCACAAAATTTAATAAGGAAATCAGTGCCGCATTTTTAAAAATTATTTCATTAAAGGTCAGTGGTAATCTGATCGCTAAAGACCTAGGATTCGAATTTCAGCCAATGCTCACCCCCCCCCCTCCCCCGAGGAGCGATGAATACATTTGATGTGCCTCAAAAAAGCGCCCCCTTTCAAACGAGAATCGTGGTGACAGGATGAGAAGAAAGGTGCCAGTTCAGGTGTGGATTTCGTCAGCTGTATACATTTCAAAGTTACGAAATTGCTAAAAGGTAACAACTAAAATCAAAATGACTACGGAGAAGACGCACATTTGTAAATAACCCTTTCGGGTCTGAATTCTTTCTGTTTTTAGAAGAAAAAAAAATACGTTAATAACATAAACACTAGCTATCCGTATAGATTAATTAGTGTTACGGTGCAAAGAGAATTCAGCAAATAATAGTAATTATTATTATTATTATTACTGAATTGCCTAAACACAAATGAAGTCATAATAAATGGATAGACATTTACTAACATTACTGCGTGTAAATAGTAGCAAAAGTATTTCTTAAAACAAAATAATATAAATTATAAAGATATATAAATTATGCACAAATTTATGGAAAATAAAAATGATGCACGATTTTATTTATTAAATTAAAATGAAAGTGAATTTTAAAAATGTAATTTGCATGCTCAAAATGTATGTTTTCAATCTAGATAAATATCTGTCAAACGGAAATTGAAAATCCTGAAAAGTAAAAATAGCAAATATTGCTACGTTTTATTTGACTAGTTTTACACACTGATTTGCTATTCGAATGGTAAAAAATAACATAATTATACTTCGATTTACCATGTTGCGTATCGGAAGTACTATTTGTTTTGACAAGTTTCTTCTGCAAAGAATACAGGAAGGAAAATTGATACTTTCCCCCCAAAAATCTTTGTTTAAAAAGAAAATAAATCCAATGAGATGTAATGGCATTCCACTGTCCTCCACCTCTTTCTTATGCTGGCGGCTGTGAGGTACCAAAACCATTAAAAACGTGTTAAAAAAAAAAAAAAAAAAAGAGAGAGAGAGAAATTTTGAATACTTGGCTGAATATTTTTCGCCAACAAATTTTTACTTCACAAAATTTAATAAGGAAATCAGTGCCGTATTTTTAAAAATGATTTCATTAAAGGTCAGTGGTAACTGATCGCTAAAGACCTAGGATTCGAATTTCAGCCAATGTTCCCCCCCCGAGGAGCGATGAATACATTTGATGTGCCAAGCGCCTCCATTCAAAAGAAAGTCTCGGTGACAGGATGAGTAGAAAGGTGCCAGTTCAGGTGTGGATTTCGTCAGTTGTATACATTTTAGAGTTACGAAATGCCTAAGAAAAGGCAAACGACTAAAATCAAAATAACTACCGACAGGGTTGGCATGATTTAAATCAAGATTTAAATCAGCTGATTTAAAAAAAAATAATTTGATTTAAATCATTTTTTTTAAATGTTGGAAATTAGCTAAGAAATAACAAGTAGGTGTAAATAAGTAGAAGGTGTTTTTGTGGTACGATCAGTGATCATATTATAAAAATCGAGAAATATTTCCGAAATATTTGGGACAATAGTGAAGTTGGCACTGCATTACTTATTCCAGTAGATGTAAGGTGGAATTCTTATGTTGACTGCTATCAATCATACATAAAAAATTCGTCAAAAATAGTAAAAGTATGTGTAGAGCACTGAAAAAATATAAGTTCTGATATCAAGAAAACAGTAATGGACTTAAATATTAAAAGAAATGCAGAGCATATGACTGAAGTTTTGAAACCCATTGCTTGTGCCCTAGATACAATCTAAAAAGAGGATTGTTCCCTTGCCGAATGCACATATCAATGGAAAACTTTGGGTAAAAAGTTAGAAAATGTATTAGATAAAGATAGAATTACAAAATTTAAAGCAGCTGTCATTTTGCTGGAGTTTTAAGTTCCTCTGTTTCAAATCGAAATGAAATTTCACTTAGTGTAAAAGAAAATAATGAAGGTTTGGCATTCATTAAAAAAAAATTGTCCAAATCTTTTCACCACTGTAGCACATTTTCACAATCCGATTTTTTTTTTTTTTTTTTTTTTTTTTTTTAACGAGTTTTTAACAACCCTTACTACCGAGAAGCACATTTGTAAATTTATTAGCACTGAATACATTCAATTTAATACATTGAATGACTGTATTAAATGAATACGTTTAATTTAACCCCGAGGAATATTGGATGCATTTAATGTACCTCACAGAAGCGCCCCCGTTGAAAAAAGAGTCGTGGTGACAGGATGGGTAGAAAGATGCCAGTTCAGGTGTGGATTTTGTCAATTGTAATACATCTCAAAGTTACGAAATTACTAAGAAAAGTCAACGACTAAAATCAAAATAACTACCGAGAAGACACACATTTATAAAGTAAAAAGGCTTTTAAAAAAATATTTTTTCTCATTCCAACAACCCGAAACTAACACATTTTTCTGACCCACTTTTAAAAATTATAAATTCTATACTTTTTGGTGCGATCACTGAAAAAAATTTGTAATCGAACAGGCATTTTCCCCCCCTCCCCCTTCCCTTCATTTCATTTACATGGTGTGGGATTGTAGTAGTGAACTAAAGCACATAATATTTATAAGAGTACTAAATACATTTAGCTACCATTGTTATATGTTTAATAAATATTTAAGATATCGGTAATAGTAAGAAACAAGTCGTAAACTGCACGTCAGACGTAGCAAATGAGGTGCGTTTGTACTATAAGGAAGTTTAAAAATATTCAAAATAGTACTTTGGATAAAGTATCTGTATCCTAAATCATTTATGTGTCCCCCTCTTCAAATAATGCTTCGTCTAATAATAGTGGTATTTTAATTATAACAGTCACACTATAGGAAACAAAAATATATATATATATATATATATATATTTTTTTTTTTTTTTTTTTTTTTTTTTTTTTTTTTTACTGAAATCAAAACAAAGGAATACTGTCTGCTTCTCCAGGAAGTAATCTTTAGCAAACCTAAGTAATGTAATGTTTGTATATCAGCAGACTTGTATAAAACCAAAAACTTTCTGCAAATTAATTTAATGTTAGGTGTAATTCGCGTTTTTTGCGCGATTCATGGTCGTAATTCGCTTTTTTTCGCAATTTATGAATGTAAGTTGCGTTTTTTGAGCGATTTATGGACGTAATTCGCGTTTTTTATGCAATTCATGAGCGTAATTCGCATTTGTTACGCGATTTATGGACGTAATTCGCTATTTTTATACAATCCATGGATGTAATTCGCGTTTTTTATGCGATTCATGAAAGTAATTGGCATTTTTTTTACACGATTCATGGACGTAATTCGCTTTTTTATGACCGTAATTCGCAATTTTTACACGATTCATGGACGTAATTTGCGTTTTTTAAACGATTTGCGGACGTAATTTGCTTTTTTGTACTCGATTCATGGACGTAATTCACGTTTTTTGTGCGATTCATGGATGTAATTTGCGATTTTTATGCGATTTATGAATATAATTTGCATTTTTATGAGCGATTTATGAACGTAATTCGCTTTTTTCATGCGGTTCATGAACGTAATTCGCGTTTTTATGCGAATCATTTACGTAATTTACGTTTTTTGAGCTTTCTGTAGAAGAAATTCGCATTTTTTGAGCGATTTATGGCCGTAATTCACGTTTTTTATGCGATTTATGAACGTAATTCGCATTTTTTTACACGATTCATGGACGTAATTCGCATATTTTGAGTGATTTATGGACTTAATTCGCGTCTTTTAAACGATTCATGGAAGTAATTCGCGTTTTTTGAGCGATTCATGGACGTAATTCACGTTTTTTACGCAATTCATGGATGTAATTCATGTTTTTTACGCGATTCGTGCACGGGAATCCTGTTTTTATGAGACCCATGCACAAAATTCGCATTTTTCACTCAGCTTTTGGACGAAATTCACGTTTTTTACGTGATTCTTTGTTGAAATTCGCGATTTTTTTCGAGGCCTTTTGATGACATTCGGATTAACAGTAAATAATTCGTTCATAAAATTGAGGGAATATTTTTATTTTTTGGTACTAAAAAAAAGTTATAAAACTAAAAATTGTTTCTTTCTTAAAATTTTCTGCAAATTTCATAAAATTTTCTGCGCACGGCGTGCGCGCGTGCGTCTATATTATGCGACTCTGTATATCAGTTTCATAAAATGTGAAATAGTGCAATAAGATTAAAACGCGCCTAAAACAATGTTTCCTCCTGTACCATTATTGTAATGGAATACTTTTGTGTAGTCCTATAAATTAATAAAAAATATTTTTGGCTCCACAGATTGTACAAAATATATATTTTAGTATATACTTCATAGATACTTCAATTTTATTATGTTCGAAAGAGTATAACATCAGTAAAATGCGCTTGAAACTATTTTTCCCCCATTGTAAGTAATGGAACGGAATACTTTTGATTGCCTCTGTAATTGAACTATGAATTCGATTTTCATAACATTTGAAATGACTCGACAAAAGTATGCAATAATTATATATGAGAAGACCTTCTCGATATGATTTCTTTTTCTTAAGTTTTAATGAAGATAATTTGAGATAAATCAACTAGCTCTTTATCGTATACGTTTTTTTCCCTATTAGCAGACTATTTGCAAATCAACTGAAATCCCAAAAGCAGTGCCTGATTTACGGCAGGGCATTCGGGGCACGGGCCAGGGGCTCCCCAAATGCAGCTGCGAATTGTTCAACTATTGTCCAAAATCAAGTATACAAGTATACTTACAAATTCTAATGGAATTTTACATTTCATTCTATATTCTACTGTGATTGTATATCTTGGCGAAAAATCTGTATTTAAATACTTTGTTTACTATAATGAATATTTTCTTTTATCTTTATCACTTTCAAAATATATTGTATTTTCAATCCTTATTTAATCATGTTCCTGTTCATGTCGGATTATTTGGAGTTGGTGAGCGAAGCTTGATAGGCGGCGAAGCCCTGTAATATTTTAAATAATTATAGTTTGGTATTGCGGAAAATTTATGATTAGTTGTTGCTTACTTTATCATTCCAGATGTACAGCTTATATGGAAAAAATTAACCAACAGTACACAATTTACTATACAACGTCTACTCATTTAAATTTCATGGCTGCGAAATAGTTACTTAAAAGGTAAATTAATGATTATCATATTTAATTCGTAATTGGTATTTAAAAGTGATTATTAAAGTCAATAGTGGTTATCTTGATAAGTAACTTTTCATCCCCCCCTTTTTTTTAATCAGCCTGTAAATAACTTTGCAAGTGCCCCCCCCCCCCCCCCATAAGCATCTGTGCCCAGGGTCTCCAAATTTGTAAATCGGTCCCTGCCCAAGAGGGGTGGGGGAAAAAATCAAGTTTCCACTTCTTGGAATTGTAGTATGTGTTTGTTGCCAAAAAGCAAACGGTGCCAAACAAGAAAAATAAGACGCGTGCGCTACGCATTGCCTATTCCAAACCAAGAGACGGTTATTCACTTTTTCTTTCTTTCACTGCGGAATGAACTTTGTGTGTGGACTTATCACGTCAATGATATTACACGAGAGAAAGGCGCACACAAAAATAGAGATGCCGGAAGGAAAAAGCATACGTTTGAAATATGTCCAAATAACAAAAGATTTTGTCCAAAACAGATATGAAAGGATTGCAAAAAAAGTGTTCCAGAAAAATAGCAAAAAAGCAATAAGTTAAAAAAAAAAAAAAAAAACATTTTGTAGCGAGATTCAGATAAATTTTATAATTAAAGGTGTATTCCAAAAAATAATTTTCCACCCTCAACAGCTCGAAATTTTCAGAGACATTTTCGGACTCATTTTTTAAAATTAAAAACATGAAACTTGTAGAGGTGACTTTTGAAGAGATGTATAAGAGGCCATATGATTTCATTCTTCGCTCAATTAATTAGAATATGATTTATAAACAATTATTTTCTCAGCTAACCAATTTTTTTCGTTCTCACATCTCCTGCTTTGAAAAACTCGGTTCAAAACGCCATCTTTGACAATATTTCCTTTTTTGTCAAAAAATCGATAAGCGCGGTACATTATGCAGTTTCTAAATGAGAGAATTTGCCTTTTTGATGCGTTTGAGAGCAAAAATGAATCGGAAAATAAGCAGTTTGGATTAGAATACATCTTTAAAGGAGAGTAATACTAAAATTACAGGCTTATTACGAAATACAGATCCCAAGCAATGTGCTGATTGCGCCTTACGCATTATACACTATTAAATTTCATTCTTTTAAAAATTTTACTAAAGGTTTAGTTGATTTTAGAAAAAGGGGAAAACTGGGAAACGGCTTTAAACTTATTGGCTATTTTCATAAATAGAGAACTCTGTTGATATTCCTGATGCAGGATTACAGTGCAAAATAGCTGGAAATTTGACATTTTATACTGTAAAGTTTAAACTTTAAACCCTCAAAGAAAATAATGCATTGACTTTAGTATTTATTTTTATTCCAGGAGTTTTTAAGGATTTCTAAAAGGCGTACGAACCCTGAATAAAGCTTCTACATCTACATATTGATGAAAGATAATGTGTTTTTGAAAGGAATATCAAAGGAATCGGTTTATGCAATTTTTGATTACATTTACACTTTTAATAAATAAATAAATAACAAAGAGAGAAAAAAAATTAGAGCAATGCCCTAACATGAAAGATAGAGTTTGGGCTGCGAGAGAGTGGAATTTTTTATCTAAATATATTAAAACACAGCGTAATGATTCCGGTGCGAACTCATCTGTTCAATAACGCCTCTTCGCATTTAAATATTTGGCGATTCAAGCGCTCACATACGTCATCTGGTGGAGGAAAAACTTAACTTCTCCTTTTACGAAAATCTCATGCAACTACATTGCATTAAATATATTTTTAATTTATTCAAAATGATCATATTTTTTGCATAATTTCAGATTTTAATACATTTTATTCTGAATTATATGACAAATAATAATCTATTCTAATTTGAATATCTAATGCTTTCAATCGCATTTACAATAAAGAATTATTTCGATTGCACTTTAGCATTAGTTAAAGGTATATAAAAGAGAGAGTTTCCTGCACTGGATTTAAATATAATAAAACGCAATGTAACGATTCCGGCGCGAACTCATCTGTTCAATCACACCACATTTGCCAATTCAAGCGCTCGAATACGCCATCTGGTGGAGGAAATATGTAACTTCTCCCTTTAGGAAAATCCCATGCAACTACATTGCATTACATATATTTCTAATTTGTTCAGAATGATTTTTTTTTTTTTTTTTTTTTTGGGGGGGGGGCACAATTTCTGATTTTATATGATATTTTATCCTGAATTATATTAGACTGGGAGGCGGCAGCACAGACAATCACCTCATCGAGTTCACGGATGAAAATCAAGGATTAGTTAAATCTCTATTCGCATATTAAAACGCAACCGGTCTGTCAAGCCGTAACTTGGTGGAAAACACCTAAAAATTTGATTTTAGCGGTTGACTCGTAGGTTTACCATTGTGCTTTCCTGCACTCAAAAGTATAAAAACCTGAAAAACTGAAATAAAAATTGCTATATTTTATTCTCAAATAGTATGCCTTCTGTATCACAACATGTTTTAAGGTGATATACTCAGCAGTTTTTTTAGAAAAGTGTACCGAGCAAATTTATTGCTCGAAAAATAGTGCTCGATAAAAGTTCTTGAAACACTGATTTATGCATGAAATTAATTTCTTTTGATTTATATATGTGTATAATTACTGTTAAAATATTTTAAAATAAAATGCATGATGCTAAATTTTTGGCAAAAACTACTTCACTTTACTTAGATATTTCCTATGCCTTTAACAGAAAACCATTTATTTCGAGTCGTTTAGACAAATTAGGCAAAACTGTAAACGCAACTTTAGTCATCCAAACTTTATAGAATGAAGCCTGACATTTTCTCCCCTTCTCAAATTTGAATAGTTAATGCAACGCAATCCTTCTTTATTTTCTCGACATGGCAAAAAACCTTGAAATGACGATTAGTTTTTCTTTGCGGCTTTAAATATTAGCTTACACCATATTACAAAATGCAGCTTAAGCGTTCTATTTTCATAAATTTTACTTTTTCTCTGATTTCTCTCATTTACGTATGTACAATAATATACAAACTCAAGATTATGCATAGAGATTGTGGAAGATGAGTTTTCAGTTATATATATATATATTACCGTATATAGTTGCGTCTAAGGCATAGTTATACCTTAGACGAAAACCTATCTAGAATGAAAATTCGACCGGTTTCGAGAAATTCCATTTTAGCAGGTTTTACTATATGAGATAATGTTTGTGCCCAACATGTTCAGGTTAAAAATAATTGCTAAATAGTTTTAAAAACTAAAACACACACTTTTATATCAGGTCGAACTAAAAAGTTTAAAATGTTTTTTTTGGTTGAATAGTTACGGTTTTCATATGTGTTTCAGTGATTGTCATGTGACTATTTAATTTTTTTAATTGCTTTTGATCCATTTATCCGGCGTTTTGTATCCTTTTAAGCGGCGACTCTTCAAATTTGTTGAATTAACATCGGTTCTCAATAAGTGTGCAACGTTTCAATTTAATCTGATCGTGTCTTAAAGTGGGTGAAAATAACGTTCAAAGATTCCGTTACATACATACAGGTGAAGCTAATAACAGCATGTTAAAAATCTGCCTCCCCTCTCCCCCTTGCCCTCTTCCGTTCAAAAAGCTGGTTACGCTTATGTATTTGTAGTTTAAATTTTATCCGATTCAGATATTGTAAAACATACCTAGGAAGTAAGTTATTTATTTTTTTTACTAACCCAGGTTGTTGAATAAAATAAGTTGCTTATTGGCCCGTGCTTTTAAAACTTTATCATTATTATTATCCCCCCCCCCCCACCTCCTTGAAATTAAGCACGAGTCAATAGATATTGAAACTTTTTTCTCTATTCTTTAAAGTGAAAAAGATGCAGCTTATTTAAATGACATGCACGATTTTTTTTGAGCAATTGGTAAAAATAAAGCCCCTTAGAATTCCTTTCACGGAAATTAAATGTTTCTAAAATAATTATGTTTTTGCAAAATGCAATTATACTTGAAAATTGTACGTGAAATAAAAGAATTTTTTTTATATCTCTCTTAATTTATCAAATTGTTCAATAATTGATTATGACAAAAAAGTAGTTAATAACTTTTTTCATGTCTATTAGCTCGGTCGCACTATAACTTTTATAATGAGCTTGTATCGAAATTAAATTTTAAAATAAGGTATAAAAAATATGCTATGCTTATTATTAAAAAGTGTTTCATTACAAATGTCTTTTTTAAAGGGCATTAAATAATTAAAACATTATCATATAAAATAATAAGGCTGAATTACTTTTAATGATTTTTTATAACTTTAATGACTTAAATAACTATAAAATATCAAATATTATTAAAATGGAATGGAATTTTTATTTTAATTAAATTGACTATTTTATTAACTAAATAAAATATTCATAAACTAATCAAGTTCAGGCTATCACTGAAGATCAAAAATAAGTGATACTTAAACTCTTAGATCTATACAATCATCTAGAGATTTATTATAAAAATTAATGTAGTTTAGAATAAAAATGCATCATAAATTTGCAAGCTGTATAATAAAACTAGATTTCTGAATATAATGACCCACTTTAAGGTATATTTTCCAATGATTACATTAACAGAAATTCATTATAGCTATTACTATTTTTACAAGACATATTACCTGCCCAACACCGGAAACAAATAAGTCCTGCCTGCTGCAGAAATAATAATAAATGTAAATCTAGTCATGGCCTCTTTTGAATGTGCTGAAAATATTAAACCCGGACTCAGACACGATGTAACTGTTCGATGCCTATCTCTACTATGGGCATGTTATCTTTCTGTATTGACGTTGTCAAAGTAGTGTATTATTCCTGGCCGCATATTTATATTAATTCTCGCGGAAATCCTATCCATAGAAAATGTTTCATATTTATAGACTTCGTTCAAATTTTTATAACGGGCTGATCGGCCCGACTCGTTGAAAAAAAATGTCTTAATTCTGCCAGCTCGGGCCAACCCATATGGAAATTTGCCGGGCCCGAAAAGGTACTGACAACGGGTCAAGCAAAGGCCCGTGCAAACCTATACAGTAGCCCGTGAAGAAACATGTCACGCAGCTAATGTAAATCGTATTGAGAACGAATTTATTGATTTAATATAAATAAATGCCGGTGAAAGAAAAGCCAAACAAGGGTTTCCTAGCCGTTCAATATTTGGTCCCAAATGAATTTTTAACTTGCCGCTACATACAACTTCTTTGACCAGTCACGAAAACAATGCAATCGATATAAATTAACAATAAACAAACAAAATTTTCGGGACACGATATAACGGAAAACACGCGAGTCCTTTTCTACACGCCCAGAAAAAAAACGACCTGTCGGTACAATAGCAAACAAGAAAAACAAGTATGCATGCATGCAAACTGAAATCCAACACAAAGAAAAACACACCTACTAATTACCCATTATTATCGGAGCCGAGGTGTGGACCAAATTAAGAGAACAATGATTTTTCTTTTTTAAATTATTAAAATTCTCGTGGGAGACATAGCCAGGCGAAAAGTCTTCTCGCAAAATGCAAATTTATGATTAACATTGTATTTGATTATTCACGGAAAATCAATCGTTTTCGATTTTTTCAATCTTGTTTAGATTTCTTTGATCCAGTTGACTGATCTTAATTTTACAAGGAAAAATGGAAACGGGTTCTGGACATGTAGAAAAAGAAATAAAAACAGCATTCTTATTTTAGACTGTTTCCTTTCAAATCTACTGGATTTACTTGCATAATTTCCTAGGATTTTTTTTTTCTTTTTAGTACCCTTGATTTTTTGAGAAAGAAAGAAAATTCTTACAAGAATATAAGATACTTTAAAGAGGTGAAAATTTTCACATTGATCTGATCGCATGTACCATTAAGTAGTGTGGACTTTTCATTCTAAAATTTTATACTATATTACAAGCAAAAATTGTGTATCTGTGTGTTTGTGTATGTAAATTTTATCCCAAAAACGGCCTAACGATTTTGACAAAAATTTCTATTTTAGAGTTTTTGGGCACGAGACCCATTGGGGTAGGTCACATGTTTATTATTAGTGGGTCGAGTAGTGGGTCATTTTGGTTCATAATGGGTCAGGGTCAAGATAATTATACCTTAAAATAGTTCAATCAATTTTAACAAAATTTTGTACTTAACATTTTTTAAGTATAAGAAAACTATTGGGCTGCGTCGTATGTTCGAGAAATTTCGATTAGTAAGTCATGTTTGGGGGGGGGGGGGGCGACTCAAACCAATTTTATTTAAAAAACGGCTCTAACGATTTTGACTAAATTCTGTATTCTATTGTTTTGGATTATACAACGATCATTGGTATAAGTCGCATATTAGGGAAAATGAAAATTCGATTAGTGAGTCATTTTTGAGTCACTGTAGGTCACGCTAATTTTATCTAGAAAATGGCTCTAACGATTTTGACTAAATTTTGTATTTAACATTTTTAAGCAGAAGAATACTATTGGACTAGGTCGCATGTAGAAAAACATTCGATCAGGGGATGTGGGTCAAAGTAAGAGAACAATGATTTTTCTTTTTTAAATTATTAAAATTCACGTGGGAGATATAGCCAGTCGAAAAGTCTCCTCACAAAATGCAAATTTATGATTAACACTGTATTTGATTATTCACGGAAAATCAATCGTTTTCGATTTTTTCCAATCTTGTTTAGATTTCTTTGATCCAGTTGACTGATCTTAAGAGCCTGCATCAGTCAAACCGAAACTCAACATCCGATCACAAACCTATGCGTGTTGCCACCAGGAAGGCGTATCCCGAACCCAAAGATTGACACTTTAAAAGACCAATGATATTTTCCAAGCTTGTAATTAATAAGAAAATGGTCATCTCACGCCACCCTTTACCTCCAGGCGATAAAAAGGGGATAAGATACCCCAGGAAGAAAAAAGTCATTAGCAAATTCTCGCACCTTTTCAATACTGATAGCCCGAGGGATATGTGCATTTGGATAGTTTCTTCGAGATAATTTCTGACAAAGCACTCGGATCCGTTTTAAAACAAGTCGACATTGACCTTTTTTGTTAGATAGTTTCAAGTGAAATTGAATCATTTATATGTAATTTTAAAAGACAACATACAGATCGTGATTATTATGTCAGAGATTGCACATTAAACATTTTCCAAAGAATCTCCTCTACATTTTAATATTTTTAAATGATTTTTTTAGCATTAAATAGCTGAGATCATTGAACTGTACAAAGACCGTTTTATATTTTTTCGATTTTGTTACGAGTATTTTATAGTGGCTTACATCAATAGAGCGAAATCCCAAGATAGAAATTTTTAAGATATCTCGTTTGTATTTTAATATTTTTAAATGATTTTTTTAGCATTGAACAGCTGAGATTTTTCGGTATAAAGATCGTTTTGTACTTTTTTGATTTTGTTTACAGGTGTTTTAAAGAGGCTACTTCAGTCAAGTGAAATCCAATGGAAGAAATTTATAAAAATATCTCTTCTACATTTTTATATTTTTAAATTATTTTTTGGCATTCGATATCTCAGATATTTCGGTACAAAGACCGTTTTGTACTTTTTCGACCTTCTTTAGGGGAATTTTAAAAAGCTACTTCAGTCAAATGAAATCCAATGGAAGAAATTCATAAAAATATCTCTTCTACATTTTAATATTTTTAAATTATTTTTTGGCATTCGATATCTCAGATCTATCGGTACAAAGACCGTTTTGTACTTTTTCGACTTTGTTTAGGGGAATTTAAAAAAATCTACTTCAGTCAAGTGAAATCCAGTGGTAGGAATTTATAAAAATATCTCTTCTACATTTTAATATTTTTAAATTATTTTTTGGCATTCGATATCTCAGATCTTTCAGTACAAAGACCGTTTTGTACTTTTTCGACTTTGTTTAGGGGAACTTTAAAAAAGCTATTTCAGTCAAGTGAAATCCAATGGTAGAAATTTATAAAAATATCTCTTCTACATTTTAATATTTTTAAATGATTTTTTTGTCATTGGATAGCTTAGATCTTCCTCTACAAAGACCGTTTTGTACTTTTTCGACTTTGTTTAGGGGAATTTTAAAAAAGCTACTTCAGTCAAGTGAAATCCAATGGTAGGAATTTATAAAAATATGTCTTCTACATTTTAATATTTTTAAATGATTTTTATGTCATGGGATGGCTGAGATCTTTCTGTACAAAGACCGTTTTTTATATTTTCGACTTTCTCTAGGGGAATTTTAAAAAAGCTACTTCAGTCAAGTGAAATCCAATGCTAGAAATTTCTAAAAATATCTCTTCTATATTTTAATATTTTTAAATGATTTTTTTGTCATGTTATAGCTCAGATCTTTCGGTACAAAGACCGTTTTGTACTTTTTCGACTCTGTTTAGGGGAATTTTAAAAAAGCTACTTCAGTGAAGTGAAATCCAATGGTAGAAATTTATAAAAATATCTCTTCTACATTTTAATATTTGTAAATCATTATTTGGCATTCGATATCTCAGATCTTTTGGTACAAAGACCGTTTTGTACTTTTTTGATTTTGTTTACAGTTGTTTTAAAGAGGTTACTTCAGTCAAATGAAATCCAATGGTAGAAATTTATAAAAATATCTCTTCTACATTTTAATATTTTTAAATGTTTTTTTTTGTCATTGAATAGCTGAGATCTTTCGGTAAAAAGACCTTTTTTTTTTTGTTTACAGCTGTTTTAAAGAGGCTACTTCAGTCAAGCGAAATCCTATTGTAAAATTTTATAAGTATGTCTTTTCGACATTTAAAGATTTTTAAATGATTTTTTGTCATGGGATAGCTGATATCTTTAGGTACAAATACCGTTTTGTATTTTTTTTTATTTTGTTTACAGGTATTTTAAAGAGGCTACATCAGTCAAGTGAAATCCAATGGTAGAAATTTATAAAAATATATCTTCTACATTTTAATATTTTTAAATGACTTTTTTTTTTTTTTTTTTTTTTTGTCATTGGATAGCTTAGATCTTTCGGTACAAATACCGTTTTGTACTTTTTTAATTTTGTTTACAGATGTTTTAAAAACGATACTTCAGGCAAGTGAAATCGAATGGTAGGAATTTATAAAAATATCTCTTCTACATTTTAATATTTTTAAATTATTTTTTGGCATTCAATATCTCAGATCTTTCGGTAGAAAGACCGTTTTGTACTTTTTCGACTTTGTTTAAGGGAATTTTAAAAAAAGCTACTTCAGTCAAGTGAAATCCAATGGTAGGAATTTATAAAAATATCTCTTCTACATTTTAATATTTTTAAAGGATTTTTTTGGCATTGGATAGCTGTGATCTTTCGGAACAAAGACTGTTTTGTACTTTTTTGTTTTTGTTTACAGGTGTTTTAAAGAAGCTACTTCATTCAAGCAAAATCCTATCGTAGAATTTTATAAATATGTCTTTTTACTTTTAAAGATTTTTAAATGATTTTTTGGCATTCGATGTCTCAGATCTTTCGGTACAAAGACCGTTTTGTACTTCTTTGACTTTGTTTAGGATAATTTTAAAAAAGCTACTTCAGTCAAGTGAAATCAAATGGTAGTAATAACAAAAAAAAAAAAAAAAAAAAAAAGAAAATACTACATTTTAATGTTTTTAAATGTTTTTTTGGCATTGGATATCTCAGATCTTTCGGCACAAAGACCGTTTTGTACTTTTTTGACTTTGTTTAAGGGAATTTTAAAAAAGCTACTTCAGTCAAGTGAAATCCAATGAAAGAAATTTATAAAAGTATCTCTTCTATATTTTAATATTTTTAAAGAAACAGGAAACTTGTCAAAGAAACAGGATCACAGAACTATTATTGGCGCATTTATGAACTATTCGTATTTGCCTCAACTAGTCTGTTCACAAGTGCCCCACATAGCCATTAGAGTTAAATTGACAAATCATTGACATTTCTCAATTTTAAAAGAAATTTTTTATCGGAAATATTTTAGTTTTCATAGCATACGTTAAAACAGTAAAATTTAAATAAATGAATGAATAAATAAAGTTATTCGCTTAGCAATTTGTTACTGAGATTTTAATTTTGAGATCGATAAACAGACTGCAATTGACTACTAAAGAAAAATAAAATGTTAAAGAGCTTCAAGAAAGTTTTACCATATGTCTGCTGGGGCTGTCATTGTTAGTAATTAAAAAATAAATAAATAAATAAATAAAAATAATAATAATAGTAATAATTGTAAAAAAATTGCTTCATTTTATCACCTTAATTCCAAATTAGTACCTAATAAGAAAGAGAGAGAAAAAACTTTTAATCGCGGTTTCTATGCCTGTTTATTGAATTTAATGAAATATGATAATGACTTTATTTATATATGATTTTGCTCTAATAACTAACAGAATAAAATGTAAATATATTTATAAATAACCATTTAAATACGTAATCACAATTTGAACTTTCAATATTTTTATTAATTACATTAGTAGTTACATGGTACAAAGAAAAATAAATATCTTGTTTATGAACACTTTCAATGATATATACAATATGTTAAGCTAAACAAAGATAATACAAATTTTATTTACACAATTTGCGTCCACAAAGGCATATTTGCTACATTTTTGAAATCAGATTAGCGTATTTAATAATAATTCTGGTAATTTCTATGAATTTACACTTTCTAAACATAAAAAATTTCTAAAAATTTACACTTTCTAAATATTAACAAATCTAAAGCATTATTAGACTTACGAACAGCACTTGAAATATCATTATCAAAATGTAAATATTTTAAAACATTTTAGTTTTCTTTAAAATTCTGAGAGTTTCAGTTTTCAATAGCTCTACTAAGTGTCCCCCCCCCCCTTCAAATATTACTTCACATTTATTTTCTATTATGTAAACAAACACGAAATTACAAATTTTGCTATGTGCAAAGCATTTTTCGTATTTTGTCTCCATCTGAAATCTCCTTCGAAAACAGAGTAATAAATAAAAAGAATAAATTAAAAATCATTTTTATGTAGAATGCATTACTTATAGTACAAAATAAAATAATATATATATATATAGGGTAGATGTGCCATTTCAGTAACTTTATTTATTTATTTATTTTAGGTTATACAAGTTGTTAAAGATATATTATTTTCTGTCTTAAATATTTCATGATTCATTTCTGACAAAACTGCTCTGTACACAACAAAATACTTGTAATATTAAATTTATAGAAGTAAATAGAAAGAGAAATGAAATTAGAGTAGTCTAAGAAATGAAACTGGTAAATCAGCAGATCAGTGGCCTCAAACCTCAGTTTTGTTGTTACATTTTGAAATATTTTTATTTAGTATTCAAAGCAATGTACTAGCAGTTTCATCTGTAACACATTTGCAATATACTAATTACAACAAATAATATATCAATCTGGGCAGTTTATATGTTAAACGTAATGGAAAATATACAATTTCATGCATTACGCTACAAGAAATTTTATTAATTTTTTTTTTAAACTAATGCCTCCCCCTTGCCCCATTATCCAAATAATTTGATATTTGTAATTCTCTGACACTTAATATTTAAAAAAAATTTCCCATCCAAAGTTAAAAACATTGATTTTGTGATAATGAAAGCAATTAATTTCACTAATGAACTGCGAAATATTTCCTTAATTATTGATAACTTAATTGTTAAATTTACTAGGAAATAGCTATTTGCTTTCAATAAGTTCTTATTCTAAATGCAATCATGAAAACAGCTATATCTATTGTATCATATGTCAGAAAAGTACAATGACACAAAAGTAAATTTTCACTCCTGCATATGTAAACATTTCAGATTCTAATAATAAAATAAACAAAATATAAAAAATATTATAAATAAAATTGTACTTATTCTATAAAGCTTTGCTTGTTAAAGATGAGGGGAAAGTTTGAAAAACTTGTTTCTAACAGGTAAACTGAAATAATGTGCAAATGTAAAATCTCATTTATTGATTTAAATTATTTCATATTCTGCAAGCACAAATTACGCAAATCTTTGTATAATACTTATTAAAAAAAATACTTCAAAGATGAAGCAGACAAAAAGTATTCGGGTAATTACCTGAGTAATACTCAAAATTATTAAGTAATGTATTTAAATCGCTTATATGAATTCAAAAACGAACATACGTATGCATTTCCTTTCTTTCTTTCTCTCTCTTTTTCTTTCTTTTTTTTTTTTTTTTTAATGTCTAATAGTATTTAGTGCAAAATTACGAAAAATGGAGAATGTCATGTTTAGCTATCATTGTTATTTCGCTGAATTCAGTTAAATTTCCTTAAATTTCCTTATTTATTTATTTTTGTCATTATAAGAATTCATAGGAAAAGTAAATGTTTTTAAAAATGAAAAACAACAATAAAAATAAAAAGTCCTAATTGAATGAAGGAAGTTTTTATAAAAATATATATATGTATATTTAAATAACACTTATGCCTCGAACATTGAAGGAAAAAAAAAAAAAAAAAAAGGACAAGCCGCCTTGACATCTGTTTACCACATGCGATAGGTGTGTATGTGGTTCAGTATAGATGGCTAATTGATTTGGTAAATGATTTTTCGGTCGGCTATCTTTTTTCAAAAGAATTTACAAGTGCAAAGGAAACACGTTGCTATAATCAATACATGCAGAATATTCAGATGTTCAATCATTTCAATCATGTGAAAAATCCCTTTCACATGCAAATCCAATGGAAGAAATTTATGATATCTCAGTAGCATTTTAATATTTTTTAAATGATTTTTTTTTTTTTTTTTTTTTTTTTTGTTATTGCATAGCTGAAATCTTTCGCTGCAAAGACCGTTTTGTACTTTTTTGATTTTGTTTACAGGTGTTTTAAAGAGGCTACTTCAGTCAAGTGAAATCCAATGGAAGAAACTTATAAAATTATCTCTTCTACATTTCAATATTTTTAAATGATTTTTTTGTCATTGCATAGCTAAGATCTTTCGGTACAAAGACCGTTTTGTACTTTCTTGGTTTTGTTTACAGATATTTTAGTGTGGCTACTTCTGTCAAGTGAATTCCAATGGTAGGAATTTATAAAAATATCTCTTCTACATTTTAATATTTTTAAATAATTTTTTAGTCATTGGATAGCTAAGATCATTCGATACAAAGACCGTTTTGTACTTTTTTGCCTTTGTTTACATGTGTTTTAAAGAGGCTACTTCAGTCAAGTAAATTCCAATGGTAGAAATTTATCAAAATATCTCTTCTACATTTTAATATTTTTAAATGATTTTTTTGTCATTGGATAGCTAAGATCCTTCGGTTCAAAGACCGTTTTGTACTTTTTAGACTTTTAGTAGGGGAATTTTAAAAAATCTACTTCTGTCAAGTTAAATCCAATGGTAGAAATTTATAAAAATATCTCTTCTACATTTTAATATTTTTAAATGATTTTTTTGTCATTGGATAGCTAAGATCCTTCGGTACAAACACCGTTTTGTACTTTTTAGACTTTTAGTAGGGAAATTTTAAAAAATCTACTTCTGTCAAGTTAAATCCAATGGTAGAAATTTATCAAAATATCTCTTCTACATTTTAATATTTTTAAATGATTTTTTTGTCATTGGATAGCTAAGATCCTTCGGTACAAACACCGTTTTGTACTTTTTAGACTTTTAGTAGGGGAATTTTAAAAAATCTACTTCTGTCAAGTTAAATCCAATGGTAGAAATTTATAAAAATATCTCTTCTACATTTTAATATTTTTAAATAATTTTTTAGTCATTGGATAGCTAAGATCATTCGATACAAAGACCGTTTTGTACTTTTTTGCCTTTGTTTACATGTGTTTTAAAGAGGCTACTTCAGTCAAGTAAATTCCAATGGTAGAAATTTATCAAAATATCTCTTCTACATTTTAATATTTTTAAATGATTTTTTTGTCATTGGATAGCTAAGATCCTTCAGTTCAAAGACCGTTTTGTACTTTTTTCAACTTTGTTTAGGGGAATTTTAACAAAGCTACTTCAGTCAAGTGAAATACAATGGTAGAAATTTATAAAAGTATCTCTTCTACATTTTAATATTTTTAAATGTTTTCATCTCATTTGATATTTGAGATATTTCGGTACAAAGATCGTTTTGTACTTTTTCGACTTTGTTTATGAGAATTTTTAAAAAGCTACTTCAGTAAAGTGAAATCAAATGGTAGAAATTTATAAAATTCTTTCTGCTACATTTTAATATTTTTAAGGGATTTTTTGTCATTGGATAGCTGAGTTGTTTCGGTACAAAGACCGTTTTTGCTTTTTTGATTTTGTTTACAGGTGTTTTAAAGAGGCTACTTCAGTCAAGTGAATTCCATTGGTAGAAATTTATAAAAATATCACTTGTACATTTTAATATTTTTAAATGATTTTTTGTCATGGGATAGCTGAGTTCTTTCGGTACAAACACCGTTTTGTACTTTTTAGACTTTTAGTAGGGGAATTTTAAAAAAGTTACTTCTGTCAAGTGAAATCCAATGGTAGAAATTTATAAAAATATCTCTTCTACATTTTAATATTTTTAAATGATTTTCTTGTCATTGGATAGCTGAGATCTTTCTGTACGAAGAATGTTTTTACTTTTTCGATTTTGTTTACAGGTGTTTTAAAGAGGCTACTTCAGTCAAGCGAATTCCAATGGTAGAAATTTATAAAAATATCAGTTGTACATTTTAATATTTTTAAATGATTTTTTGTCATGGGATAGCTGAGTTCGTTCGGTATAAACACCGTTTTGTACTTTTTTGACTTTTATTAGGGGAATTTTAAAAAATTTACTTCCTACAAGTGAAATCTAATGGTAGAAATTTATAAAAATATCTCTTCTATATTTTAATATTTTAAAATGGTTCTTTTGTCATGGGATAGCTAAGATCTTTCGGTACAAAGACCGTTTTGTATTTTTTAGACTTTTATTAAGGGAATTTTAAAAATGCTACTTCTGTCAAGTGAAATCCAATGGTAGAAATTTATAAAAATATCTCTTCTACTAATATTTTTAAATGATTTTTTCTCATTTGATAGTTGAGATTTTTCGGTACAAAGACCGTTTTCGACTTTTTTCGATTTTGTTTACAGGTGTTTTAAAGAGGTTACTTCAGTCAAGTGAATTCCATTGGTAGAAATTTATAAAAATATCACTTGTACATTTTAATATTTTTAAATGATTTTTTGTCATGGGATAGCTGAGTTCTTTCGGTACAAACACCGTTTTGTACTTTTTAGACTTTTAGTAGGGGAATTTTAAAAAATCTACTTCTGTCAAGTTAAATCCAATGGTAGAAATTTATAAAAATATCTCTTCTACATTTTGATATTTTTAAATGATTTTTTTGTCATTGCATAGCTAAGATCTTTCGGTACAAAGACCGTTTTGTACTTTCTTGGTTTTGTTTACAGATATTTTAGTGTGGCTACTTCTGTCAAGTGAATTCCAATGGTAGGAATTTATAAAAATATCTCTTTTACAATTTAATATTTTTAAATAATTTTTTAGTCATTGGATAGCTAAGATCATTCGATACAAAGACCGTTTTGTACTTTTTTGCCTTTGTTTACATGTGTTTTAAAGAGGCTACTTCAGTCAAGTAAATTCCAAAGGTAGAAATTTATCAAAATATCTCTTCTACATTTTAATATTTTTAAATGATTTTTTTGTCATTGGATAGCTAAGATCCTTCGGTTCAAAGACCGTTTTGTACTTTTTTCGACTTTGTTTAGGGGAATTTTAACAAAGCTACTTCAGTCAAGTTAAATACAATGGTAGAAATTTATAAAAGTATCTCTTCTACATTTTAATATTTTTAAATGTTTTCATCTCATTTGATATTTGAGATATTTCGGTACAAAGATCGTTTTGTACTTTTTCGACTTTGTTTATGAGAATTTTTAAAAAGCTACTTCAGTAAAGTGAAATCAAATGGTAGAAATTTATAAAATTCTTTCTGCTACATTTTAATATTTTTAAGGGATTTTTTGTCATTGGATAGCTGAGGTGTTTCGGTACAAAGACCGTTTTTGCTTTTTTGATTTTGTTTACAGGTGTTTTAAAGAGGCTACTTCAGTCAAGTGAATTCCATTGGTAGAAATTTATAAAAATATCACTTGTACATTTTAATATTTTTAAATGATTTTTTTGTCATGGGATAGCTGAGTTCTTTCGGTACAAACACCGTTTTGTACTTTTTAGACTTTTAGTAGGGGAATTTTAAAAAAGTTACTTCTGTCAAGTGAAATCCAATGGTAGAAATTTATAAAAATATCTCTTCTACATTTTAATATTTTTAAATGATTTTTTTTGTCATTGGATAGGTAAGATCTTTCGGTACAAAGACCGCTTTGTACTTTTTAGACTTTTATTAGGGGAATTTTAAAAAAGCTACTTCAGTCAAGTGAATTCCAATAGTAGAAATTTATAAAAATATCTCGTTTACATTTAAATAGTTTTAAAACATTCTGTTGTCATGGGATAGCTAAGATCTTTCAGTGCAAAGACCGTTTTGTACTTTTTTTTAATTTTGTTTACAGGTGTTTTAAAGAGGCTACTTCAGCCAAGTGAATTCCAATGGTAGAAATTTATAAAAATATCTCGTCTACATTTTAATGTTTTTAAATGATTCTTTTGTCATGAGATAGCTAAGATCTTTCGATACAAAGACCGTTTTGTACTTTATAGACTTTTATTAGGGGAATTTTAAAAAAGCTACTTCTGTCAAGTGAAATCCAATGGTAGAAATTTATAAAAATATCTCTTCTACATTTTAATATTTTTAAATAATTTTTTCTCATTTGATAGTTGAGATCTTTCTGTACGAAGAATGTTTTTACTTTTTTGATTTTGTTTACAGGTGTTTTAAAGAGGCTACTTCAGTCAAGTGAATTCCAATGGTAGAAATTTATAAAAATATCAGTTGTACATTTTAATATTTTTAAATGATTTTTTCTCATTTGATAGTTCAGATCTTTCGGTACAAAGACCGTTTTCTACTTTTTTCGATTTTGTTTACAGGTGTTTTAAAGAGGCTACTTCAGTCAAGTTAAATCCATTGGTAGAAATTTATTAAAATATCTCTTCTACATTTTAATATTTTTAAATGATTTTTTTGTCATTGCATAGCTAAGATCTTTCGGTACAAAGACCGTTTTGTACTTTCTTGGTTTTGTTTACAGATATTTTAGTGTGGCTACTTCTGTCAAGTGAATTCCAATGGTAGGAATTTATAAAAATATCTCTTCTACATTTTAATATTTTTAAATAATTTTTTAGTCATTGGATAGCTAAGATCATTCGATACAAAGACCGTTTTGTACTTTTTTGCCTTTGTTTACATGTGTTTTAAAGAGGCTACTTCAGTCAAGTAAATTCCAATGGTAGAAATTTATCAAAATATCTCTTCTACATTTTAATATTTTTAAATGATTTTTTTGTCATTGGATAGCTAAGATCCTTCGGTTCAAAGACCGTTTTGTACTTTTTAGACTTTTAGTAGGGGAATTTTAAAAAATCTACTTCTGTCAAGTTAAATCCAATGGTAGAAATTTATAAAAATATCTCTTCTACATTTTAATATTTTTAAATGATTTTTTTGTCATTGGATAGCTAAGATCCTTCGGTACAAACACCGTTTTGTACTTTTTAGACTTTTAGTAGGGAAATTTTAAAAAATCTACTTCTGTCAAGTGAATTCCAATAGTAGAAATTTATAAAAATATCTCGTCTACATTTTAATAGTTTTAAATGATATTTTTGTCACTGGATAGCTGAGAACTTTCTGTACAAGGACCGTTTTGTACTTTTTTTAATTTTGTTTACAGGTGTTTTAAAGAGGCTACTTCAGCCAAGTGAATTCCAATGGTAGAAATTTATAAAAGTATCTCGACTACATTTTAATATTTTAAAATGATTCTTTTGTCATGAGATAGCTAAGATCTTTCGATACAAAGACCGTTTTGTACTTTATAGACTTTTATTAGGGGAATTTTAAAAAAGCTACTTCTGTCAAGTGAAATCCAATGGTAGAAATTTATAAAAATATCTCTTCTACATTTTAATATTTTTAAATAATTTTTTCTCATTTGATAGTTGAGATCTTTCTGTACGAAGAATGTTTTTACTTTTTTGATTTTGTTTACAGGTGTTTTAAAGAGGCTACTTCAGTCAAGTGAATTCCAATGGTAGAAATTTATAAAAATATCAGTTGTACATTTTAATATTTTTAAATGATTTTTTCTCATTTGATAGTTCAGATCTTTCGGTACAAAGACCGTTTTCTACTTTTTTCGATTTTGTTTACAGGTGTTTTAAAGAGGCTACTTCAGTCAAGTTAAATCCATTGGTAGAAATTTATTAAAATATCTCTTCTACATTTTAATATTTTTAAATGATTTTTTTGTCATTGCATAGCTAAGATCTTTCGGTACAATGACCGTTTTGTACTTTCTTGGTTTTGTTTACAGATATTTTAGTGTGGCTACTTCTGTCAAGTGAATTCCAATGGTAGGAATTTATAAAAATATCTCTTCTACATTTTAATATTTTTAAATAATTTTTTAGTCATTGGATAGCTAAGATCATTCGATACAAAGACCGTTTTGTACTTTTTTGCCTTTGTTTACATGTGTTTTAAAGAGGCTACTTCAGTCAAGTAAATTCCAATGGTAGAAATTTATCAAAATATCAGTTGTACATTTTAATATTTTTAAATGATTTTTTGTCATGGGATAGCTGAGTTCGTTCGGTACAAACACCGTTTTGTACTTTTTTGACTTTTATTAGGGGAATTTTAAAAAATTTACTTCCTACAAGTGAAATCCAATGGTAGAAATTTATAAAAATATCTCTTTTACATTTTAATATTTTTAAATGATTTTTTTGTCATGGGATAGCTGAGTTCTTTCGGTACAAAGACCGTTTTGTACTTTTACGATTTTATTTAGGGGAATTTTAAAAAAGGTACTTCAGTCAAGTGAATTCCAATAGTAGAAATTTATAAAAATATCTCGTCTACATTTTAATAGTTTTAAATGATATTTTTGTCACTGGATAGCTGAGAACTTTCTGTACAAGGACCGTTTTGTACTTTTTTTAATTTTGTTTACAGGTGTTTTAAAGAGGCTACTTCAGCCAAGTGAATTCCAATGGTAGAAATTTATAAAAGTATCTCGACTACATTTTAATATTTTAAAATGGTTCTTTTGTCATGGGATAGCTAAGATCTTTCGGTACAAAGACCGTTTTGTATTTTTTAGACTTTTATTAAGGGAATTTTAAAAATGCTACTTCTGTCAAGTGAAATCCAATGGTAGAAATTTATAAAAATATCTCTTCTACTAATATTTTTAAATGATTTTTTCTCATTTGATAGTTGAGATTTTTCGGTACAAAGACCGTTTTCGACTTTTTTCGATTTTGTTTACAGGTGTTTTAAAGAGGTTACTTCAGTCAAGTGAATTCCATTGGTAGAAATTTATAAAAATATCACTTGTACATTTTAATATTTTTAAATGATTTTTTGTCATGGGATAGCTGAGTTCTTTCGGTACAAACACCGTTTTGTACTTTTTAGACTTTTAGTAGGGGAATTTTAAAAAATCTACTTCTGTCAAGTTAAATCCAATGGTAGAAATTTATAAAAATATCTCTTCTACATTTTGATATTTTTAAATGATTTTTTTGTCATTGCATAGCTAAGATCTTTCGGTACAAAGACCGTATTGTACTTTCTTGGTTTTGTTTACAGATATTTTAGTGTGGCTACTTCTGTCAAGTGAATTCCAATGGTAGGAATTTATAAAAATATCTCTTTTACAATTTAATATTTTTAAATAATTTTTTAGTCATTGGATAGCTAAGATCATTCGATACAAAGACCGTTTTGTACTTTTTTGCCTTTGTTTACATGTGTTTTAAAGAGGCTACTTCAGTGAAGTAAATTCCAAAGGTAGAAATTTATCAAAATATCTCTTCTGCATTTTAATATTTTTAAATGATTTTTTTGTCATTGGATAGCTAAGATCCTTCGGTTCAAAGACCGTTTTGTACTTTTTTCGACTTTGTTTAGGGGAATTTTAACAAAGCTACTTCAGTCAAGTTAAATACAATGGTAGAAATTTATAAAAGTATCTCTTCTACATTTTAATATTTTTAAATGTTTTCATCTCATTTGATATTTGAGATATTTCGGTACAAAGATCGTTTTGTACTTTTTCGACTTTGTTTATGAGAATTTTTAAAAAGCTACTTCAGTAAAGTGAAATCAAATGGTAGAAATTTATAAAATTCTTTCTGCTACATTTTAAAATTTTTAAGGGATTTTTTGTCATTGGATAGCTGAGGTGTTTCGGTACAAAGACCGTTTTTGCTTTTTTGATTTTGTTTACAGGTGTTTTAAAGAGGCTACTTCAGTCAAGTGAATTCCATTGGTAGAAATTTATAAAAATATCACTTGTACATTTTAATATTTTTAAATGATTTTTTGTCATGGGATAGCTGAGTTCTTTCGGTACAAACACCGTTTTGTACTTTTTAGACTTTTAGTAGGGGAATTTTAAAAAAGTTACTTCTGTCAAGTGAAATCCAATGGTAGAAATTTATAAAAATATCTCTTCTACATTTTAATATTTTTAAATGATTTTTTTTGTCATTGGATAGGTAAGATCTTTCGGTACAAAGACCGCTTTGTACTTTTTAGACTTTTATTAGGGGAATTTTAAAAAAGCTACTTCAGTCAAGTGAATTCCAATAGTAGAAATTTATAAAAATATCTCGTTTACATTTAAATAGTTTTAAAACATTCTGTTGTCATGGGATAGCTAAGATCTTTCAGTGCAAAGACCGTTTTGTACTTTTTTTTAATTTTGTTTACAGGTGTTTTAAAGAGGCTACTTCAGCCAAGTGAATTCCAATGGTAGAAATTTATAAAAATATCTCTTCTACATTTTAATATTTTTAAATAATTTTTTCTCATTTGATAGTTGAGATCTTTCTGTACGAAGAATGTTTTTACTTTTTTGATTTTGTTTACAGGTGTTTTAAAGAGGCTACTTCAGTCAAGTGAATTCCAATGGTAGAAATTTATAAAAATATCAGTTGTACATTTTAATATTTTTAAATGATTTTTTCTCATTTGATAGTTCAGATCTTTCGGTACAAAGACCGTTTTCTACTTTTTTCGATTTTGTTTACAGGTGTTTTAAAGAGGCTACTTCAGTCAAGTTAAATCCATTGGTAGAAATTTATTAAAATATCTCTTCTACATTTTAATATTTTTAAATGATTCTTTTGTCATTGGATATCTAAGATCTTTCGTTACAAAGACCGTTTTGTACTTTTACGACATTGTTTAGGGGAATTTTAAAAAAGCTACTTCAGTCAAGTGAATTCCAATGGTAGAAATTTATAAAAATATCTCGTCTACATTTTAATATTTTTAAATGATTCTGTTGTCATGGGATAGCTAAGATCTGTCGGTACAAAGACCGTTTTGTTATTTTTCGACTTTGTTTACAGATGTTTTAAAGAGGCTACTTCAGTCAAGTGAATTCCAATGGTAGAAATTTATAAAAATATCTCGTCTACATTTTAATATTTTTATATGATTCTTTTGTCATGGGATAGCAAAGATCTTTCGGTACAAAGACCGTTTTGTACTTTTTAGACTTTTATTAGGGGCATTTTAAAAAAGCTACTTCTGTCAAGTGAAATCCAATGGTAGAAATTTATAAAAATATCTCTTCTACATTTTAATATTTTTAAATTATTTTTTGGCATTCGATATCTCAGATCTTTCGGTACAAAGACCATTTTGTACTTTTTCGTCTTTGTTTAGGGGAATTTTAAAAAGGCTATTTCAGTCAACTGAAATTCAATTGCATAAATTTATAAAAATATCTCTTCTACATTTTAATATTTTTAAATAATTTTTCTGTCATTGGATAGCTGAGATCTTTCGGTATGAAGACCGTTTTGTACTCTTTTGGTGAAGCTTACAGGTGTTTAAAGAGGCTACTTCAGTCAAGCGAAATCCTGTAGTAGAAATTTATAAATGTATCTTTTCTACATTTAAATCTTTTTAAATGATTTTTTGGCATTGGATATCTGAGAGCTTGCGGTACAAAGACCGTTTTATATTTTTTCGAGTTTGCTATGGGGGTTTTAATGGGGCTTACTTCAATCAAGCGAAATCATATGAAGTTTTGAAGTTCATATAAATATATTTTTTTCTCTTCTACATTTTAATATTTTTAAATGATTTTTTTAGCATTGAATGTTAGAAATTTATAAAGATATCTCGTCTACAAGTAAATATAAACTGATGATTACCTCAATCAAGTAAAATCCCATGGTAGAAATTTATAAAGATATCTTTAAGATCATTTAAAAGTCATTTCTAAAGATCATTTTAATACTTGTAATTTTTGTTTCATTATATAACTGATATCTTTCTTTACAAAGAACGTTTTATATCTTTTCGACTTTGTCACGGGTATTTTATAATTACTTACTTCAATAGAGCTAAATCACATTTTAGATATTTTTAAAGATATCTCGTTTGTATTTTAATTGTCTTTAAACTTTTTTTCGGGGGGGGGGGGGCATTAGATATCGAAGATTTCTCTGTACAAAGATCTTTTTACATTTTTTAGATTTTTTACGGGTGTTTTAAAGTGGCTTACTTGAATAGAGAGAAATCCCATTATAGAAATTTATAAAGATATCTCGTCAACATTTTAATTTTTTAAATGATTTTTTTAGCATTGAATTTCTGAGATATTTCTGTACAAATACCTCTTTATATTTTTTTCGATTTTTTTACGGGTATTTTAAAGGTGTTTACTTCAATGAAGCGAAATCCTATGACAGAAATTTATAGAAATATCTCGTCTATATTTTAATAATTTTTTTATATTGAACAGCTGAGATCTTTCTGTACAAAGACCGTATTACAATTTTTGATTTCGATACAGGTATTTTAAAGTGACTTACTTCAGTCAAGCGAAATCCCATTGTAGAAATTTATAAAAATATCTCGCCTACATTTAAAAAAATTATTTTTTTTTCTTACATTGAATAGCCTTTACGATTTCATTTATTTTAAAGAGGCTACTGCAGTTAAACGAATCAATGCCTTCGCTTTAAAGCTAATGCTATGAAAGAAATTTATAAAAGTTTATCGTCTGTGTTTTAATAGTTTTAAGTATTTTTTTTCTTACTTTGCCTAGTTGATATCGATTTGCACAAAGGCTATTTTCTATTTTTCGATTTATTTTACAGGTATTTAAAAAAAAAAAAAAAAAAAAAAAAAAAAAAAAAAAAAAAAAAACTTTAATCAAGCGAAACAATTTACTAGCTTATAGTAATTCTTTCGACG